>CM064873.1:62294019-62698607 GCA_032719365.1 Prinsepia uniflora | reverse complement strand
TAACTGTTTTCTATAATTGTTTTATGGTTTCAATCATCATTCTATGTTTTATCGAGTATGTTTTGGTTGGTTTTACATTATTGCACGCTTTTCGAGGAAGTCCGATTTTAGCACGTTTTACGAGGAAGTGGTTGGTTTCTGAAATTGACGCTTTAGTTTTGGGATTTAAATTGATAAGTGATTTCTAATGATTATAAATGAATTTTGGAATATGATTTGATAATCAAGGTTTTCGGTTTTAGAATCGGATTTCGGAAGCGAAATTTGGGTTTTAAAGTTGAAAAGTGAATTTCCCGGATTTGGGTTCGGAATGACGGTTCTGGATGCCGGAAGGGCATCAGACCAGTGATTTCGGATTCGGGTTTGGATGAGGATTTGGTAAATGGTTTTCAAATGGTTTTGGGATTGGATTTGCTGGATCTGGATATTGGGTTTAAAGACCCGGATATATGTGACGGGGGACCGGCCGGATTGGGTTTAAAGACCCGGATTGAGTTTAAAGACTCGGGAGTTTAAAGACTCGGATATATTGATTTTCCCCCGTAGGCCTTGAGTTTAAAGACTCGGATATGATTAAGGCCTGGATTGAGTTTAAAGACTCGGGAGTTTAAAGACTCGGATAGGTCCAGCAGGTTTGATCGGGAAAATGATGATGTGATGTTATGATTTCTGATATGATTTTATGATTCACATGTTGTGGTTTTATTTCTAACTGTTTTATAGTGTTTCTGTTTCTTATGATGCGGTATATGGTAAATTGATTTATAATTGTGTTCGTAATTATTGGTTATGCATGTGGTTTTCAAAACGGAGGGTGAAACTTGGCTTTTTTATAAATGGTTTTAGAAACTTTCTTTTATTATGGTCCACTCACACTTTTGGTTTTAAATTGCCCTCCAGGTTGTGGAGCGAGCGCGGGGTCTTGACGTCGAGGCAGAGTCCGAGGCATAGAAGGGACGTGAGGGATCCCGGAATAGTTTTTACAGACTTCCGAGTGCGTGTAATTTATCGGTTTTTAGTTCCTTATATTTTCGTACTATGCTCTGTAAACGATAATGTTGAGGTATTCAGTTAATGACTCCTGCGTCTGACTGGGTTTGCTTGAGTTTTACTTGGGTGTTGTGTCGGGGAGTCAGACGGGAGCGGGATTGACCTCGGGGTTTCGGGGTAAATCGGGGTGGGTCCTGACATTATATGGTCTCCTCCAACGTCGACCTGGAGAGTCACGATCCACAGATCAGAATGGGTATCCCCATAGGGATCCCGTTCTAGGAGTGGTGGTTACTAGATATGATGTGGTCCCGGACCAGATTCCGGAGGGATATGTGGACTAGATCCAGAGAGAGAGCTAGGACTAGATCCAGAGATTGAGCCTCCCAGATGGAGATTCCTGGGAGAAGATTCGGAGTGAGACCCCGAGTAGTGTGTACACTAGTATAGAGATTGACATCGTGACTATATCAGGGATGTGTTCCCTAGGGGCTGTGTGCCCCGAGTTGGCATCTTCTCGGAAGTGCCGCGGATGGGTTATACGTATGACGGTACGTATGAGGTTTATGGAAAAGAGATTTGAGGGCGGACACCCTATGTTTTATGATTAGAAAGTGATTTGGGGCTGCGACCCCGTATACGAGATTTGAGGGCGGAGACCCTGTGTTTTATGTTTCAGAAAGTGATTTGGGCGAAGACCCCCGTATTTGAATTTGTGAAAGTGATTTGGGGCGGAGACCCCGTTTGTGATATTTTGAGAATGGTTTTGGCTGAGACCCGCACGTGATGTGATTTGGGCTGAGTCCCTAGTGATTTGACCTACGGGTTTGAGTATGATTTCGGGTCGAGGACCCAAATGAATTTATGGGTCATGACGGTTTATGGGAACTGGGCATGAACCCTTGAAAGGTTTTGATATGTTTGATAAATGATTTTATGAATGTTTGATAAACGGTTTTGAATGCATGCATATGCTTTTATGAAGGACATAAATGTTTTTGTATGAAAAGTTTTTTAAATGAAATGTTTAAATTGTCCACTCACAGTTTTCGTGTTTTAATGCCCCTTCAGGTTGATCGCGGATGCGGGCTGTAGCAGAGACGAGACATCAATCCCCTTCTCCTACGATCCTGATGCACTCTGATAGCCCCGGCGAGGGCAGAGATGGAATCTTCCCTAGTTTTGACACGTGGTGTCAGACGGGATCAGGCGGGTCCCATGTTAATCTCGGGGAATTGGGACCGGTCCTGACATACGACGTCGGAAGGGAACAATCACATCATAGAGGATGGTAGTGTGGAAAACAGTTCACAAACATTTGTATCTTAAATCATCTCGAAATATCTCAATAGGGTCTATGCCCGAAATATAAGTTCATCAAAATATGTTCCACAAAACCATCGTAAAACCAGTGTCTAGACTTTCCTCCAAAACATATCAAATATCATTTCCCAATCCGAAAAATATTTCACTATTCAAATCACTGTTCAAAATCACATTTGACTATAATCCAAGTCAAAGTCAATAATTAACTTAGTCTCAAGCCCGAAATGCCAATTTCATCTCCGTAAAATCATTCAAAACTGATAATCAAAACATCATTCAAATCATTGAAATCCCAAGCACGAAGAAAACTCGGTCTAAGCCCAAAGTATCACATAAAACACAAATCTCGAAATACGTGCAATATAAAAAACTCGGTCTAAGCCCAAAATATCACATAAAACATAAATCTCGAAATACATACAATATAACATTTTCCACGAAAAATGCTCAACATCAAACACAAATCATATTCAAATCATATGCAATTAGTGCATCTCAAACCATGTTCATAAAACATATAAAACATTTATGCATGCATCATTTTATAAAACAAATGTCCACTCACATACTATCCACGTTGCGCGCTCACAATCCGCCGCGTCGTAAGCCAATCCGAGACTAATTCAAAGTATTTGGAACGTCCCGACCTGTCCAAATCATACCCAAAGGTCACTATGAACCTATATAAGTCCATAAGTAAAACCTCCAAAGTTTTGGAATCGAGAACGCATCCCAAACAAACTTCTCAAGGAGAAAAACCTCCAAATGACCTATCAAACGATCTCCGATCGACCTGAAACCACCATCATTGGATTCAAAACATCGAAACCTTTCAAACTAGATCGATTTGACCTCAAAATTTGTGCCCACGTGCCCACACCTGCCGGTCAATCTCACACGCGCCTAGTTAACGCTGACATCATCTGCTGACATCTGACAGCTTTGACAACATGCCACGTGGCACAACCTAACTGGGGCCACATGTCACCCCCTGACACTGCTGCCCGTCACCTGCTGACGTCATCACTACCACGTGTACTACCACATGTCACTAACAACTCTGACAAGTTTTTGACACACTGCCACATGGCACCACCTCACTGGTCCACGTAGTCTGACATGTTTGACTTGGACTACCACGTCATCTACCATGTCACTTGAAAACTTTTGACACATTTCCAGGTGGCACCACCTCACTGGTCCATGTGGTCTAGCATGTTTGACTTGGCAATGCCACGTCAGTTGTTGACTAGACTGACACTTACTAACAACTAGCCACATGGCACCAACCAGTAACGACCACGTGGCCTGATATGATGAAGTGGTTTTTCCATGTCATCGTCGTCAACCTCAGACGGGTGGACCTGTTTTACTGTAACAGATCATTCGACCGACGACATTAACTCGACCATAACTCAACCATCCGACCACCAAAACTCGCGATTCTTCGACCATTCGACTCGTCTTTACCCAGAAACCTATCTATGATGTTAAAATCAGAGAAAAAGTTTAGAGATTACCTGGTCAAGATCGATCTTCACGGCCAAGCTTTGAACTCGAGCCCAAGTCTGTCCATTCACCATTTTTTCCTTCCATTTTTTGTTCCCTAGCCTCGTAGGGACTCAAGGAAAATGACAGAGATTAGAAAATCAGAGTTCAACACCTAAAAAAACCAAACCCGAAATTCAAACTTGTGGCTTACCTTTTTCACGGGTTTCCAGCGACCACCGCAGCTCCGTCGCGTCCCTCACCATCTCTCACGGCCTCTCCACCTCACTCTTACTCTCAGTATCTCTCTCAGGCCAGCACAGATGATGAAGACGATAATGGTTGGGGTGGGTTTCAGGTAGAAGGATGAAATGAGAGGAAAGGGAGGTGAGATGATGCATGAATGTAAAGTGTGGACCCAAAGGATGGGTGACACTTGTCACTCATCCATTGGTCTGCAAAAGATATTTTGGGTCCCATTCAAATCAACTACAAGTCAAACGCGTTGAAACACGTGTAACTGAAATAGTTTGTACAGCCGTTCTTGACCTATAACTTTTCCATACGATGTTCGATCTCGACGTGTCACTTTTCTACGAATCGTAACGTCTTGATCTGCGTAATGGACCACGGTCCAAGTGCAATTGACATGGGAGTTCAAAAGTCAATATTTTACCCTTTAAAGAGCAAAATCTTCATTTCATCTCAATCATCCCGGTAATCCTCGATTAATTCCCAATTAATTCTTAATTAATCCTTAATTAATTACGAAATTCGAGATAGGTCGTTATAGATAGCTTTCTTCCTCCAAGTTAAAATCCCCCTCCTCACCCCATTTAGTTTACATTTAATAAAGACCATACTTTCCATAGGAACTGACTTCCCTCACTCCTTCTTAATAACCTCAATGCAGTCCTGATCAGCACCCTATCTCGAATCATAAATGAACTGTTGTTGCTTACACCTGTCCTTAGGGGTCGTGTCAAGAGTAAGCATGGCATGATCAGACCCTTCAACTACTGCATATCCAACCTGGGTGTCAGCATACCAATGAATCCACTGATCAGTGGCAAAAACCCTATCAATTTGCTCCTGGATATAACCCTCATCCCTATTGTTCCTCCAAGTGTAAGGATAACCTTTGTAGCTAAGGTCTAATAAGCTACAGTTTGATACAATCCTTCTGAACTACCTTATGCTATTTTCAGTTCCCCAACCTTTTCCTCAATGCTCAGAATATCATTGAAGTCTCCTAGAATCAGACAAGCCTCCCCAAACATTTGATACGGTCTTGCAGACAATCCCACTGTTTCTTTATGGTCAGGTCATTAGTACTGGCATAAACAACATACAGTCTCCATATCTTGCTCAGAGACTCATCATGTATTAACATTTCAATAAAGAAATCACCATACTTAACTAGAACCATAGAATCCATAGACTTCCTAAAAATACATAATCCACCACTACGACCCTTAGGCTCAAAATCAAGTATACAATCAAAGTCAAGTTTACGCTTAAAATATTCAAAATTCAAACTTTTATTTTTTCGTTTCTAATAAAATAACAACATCAAACTTGGAGAACCTACATTGGTCCACCAAGCTTTGGGCTGTCAAGACACCCTCGGTGCCTTGACAATTCCAACATAAAATTCTTATGGAACTCACAACCCCTTGGAAGAGGTGGATACATCACCGCTCCGCTCAAGAGACCAATTAAGGGAGGTCCCGACCACTTGACACTCAACCACTTCCATATTTAATTTACAAAGCTTAGTGCAACCTTTCAAATCATCATCCATCGTTGCATCCATAATGTCTCTATGCTTGCTTCCATTCACACAAAATTTCAAGGGCTACACAGATTCACTCTATACCAAACTATTCTCCCCCGAAATAAAATGCTTGGGCCTGCCAATTCGTTTGTAGGATCTACGAGAAATGCCGAAAGGTCCAAGGAGTGGCCCAAATAAGCCCTGACCCAAAAGACCCACCTGTAGCTTCTAGTTACCCATTTTCCTACCCCTTGACCGAGCCCAACGCATCTCCTCGGCCTAGCCAATGGGGCCCTTCACTGGAAAAAACAGCAGAGCCCAACTCCATTTCTTTCTCATGGCCCTGACCCAATGCCCTCACCTGTATCTCCAGGTTACCCATTTTCTGCCCCTTGTCTGAGCCGAAAACCTATTCTTTGCCCAGCAGCTAGGGCCCTTCACTAGAAAAATCATCAGTCCAAATCCATATCTTTTTCACGGCCCAGCTGAGAACCACTCCTACTTGAAGGCAGGATAATCCCCCTAGGCCCAATACGGCCCGCATCATACAGCTTTTTCAAAGTCCGGGTGGCCTGCGCTTCTTTCTCCTGGCTTCCCTAATCTGGACAGCCAGGGCAAGCTCCACCATAATTTGAGGTCCCTCTTCATCAGTTAGACCGTGTAGAGAGGGCGGTGAGGATACCTGGACAACAAGAGTGGTTGGGTTAGCCACAGCGCCCTGAATTGTGCCTCGCAAGTCACGACGCCACCAGCCCTCCTTATTAGCACGGGAGGGAACATCGACGCTCCTACTATCAAGCTTGGTCCTAGTTAAACCAGAGGCGGCCTGAGCCCCTTCCCGTCGACCAAACATCCTCAGTCTACGACCTCGAAGGTCTTCAACAACATCTAAACTTGCAAATATGTATGGTTCACCACTGGGGACATCAAAAACTCCCATGTCCTCAGCCCTATCCATCACCGAGCACATCCTGGAGGTGTGAGAAACCATTCCACACCTTGTATAGTGCGTAGGAAGATTCTCATACCTGAATGCGGTCCATTTGGTTCCCATGTCTAGGAAATCGACACAAGTCCCCCACATGAAGGGTTCCCTCACATCCAAGCGACATCGGAGGCGGATAAAGTGTCCCACACAATCATCCCCATCTGCATGATTAACTTCTTACACATTTCCAATCCAGCCCCCAATCTGTTG
This sequence comes from Prinsepia uniflora, assembly GCA_032719365.1. Lineage (NCBI taxonomy): Eukaryota > Viridiplantae > Streptophyta > Magnoliopsida > Rosales > Rosaceae > Prinsepia > Prinsepia uniflora. The sequence goes on along the minus strand of CM064873.1, from coordinate 62,691,828 downwards.
TGCCTTAGAAAACCGCCATTGACAGTGGAAGAGAATGAAGACCTTGCCCTTCCTGAATATCATTGACCAGCATGATGGACTATTTAAATAGCCAGAGTTCCATCTCCAACACCCTGTTCTTGTCCCTTAACTCCCCAAATTGAACCAAGTAGTGTTTCTTTGCCACTTCCCTGAATGACACACCAGCATACCCCTTCCATAAACCCGTAAAAACCGAGATAAAGGCCTCTCTGAGTGCAGATCTCCACCTGCAGGTTGAACCTTGCTCCAACAAAAACTCTAGTCGTATCCTGCTTTGTCAGTACAACACCCACATGTTCCTTTTGAGACATACGCAGTGTGCGTCCCAGGGAGTCCGCAAGGGCTTCCATTGGAGGAGACGAAAACCACCCTCTAAACTTGGAACCCACTCACCAAAACCCCAAAACAGCCACTCGAACCAGAGCTCTCCTTGCATGTATCACTCACTCCCACCAATGCACACGAGAGTACAGTGAAGAAACCATCAGTCAAAAGACAATCAGCGGCCGTTGAGAAGAGAAAAAAAAAACGGCTGCCATCTTAATCCCAAAACTCCAGAAAAATAAAACCCTAATAAAGCCTCCTAACCAGAACTTTTAAAATCAAGTCCTATGAAATGTCATTGATTCATATATTATATACATTGGTAACTAATATAATTTATAAAATACAACAAATCTGTTACGTAATGATATTGATTATCAATTAGTATTAAGTTGACAACCAAAATACAACTAAGTATTATAGAGAATTATCTATGTATTTTTAGCAATTATTTGTAAGAATGTAGAAGCATAATTTCTTATTTTTAATATAAAATAAAAACCTAATATTGTTAGTTAGAATATACACGTTCTTAATTTCTCCGTATAAACATAATTCGATTTCTATTCTTTACAATTCACATGGCTCCCAAATTGCAATCCCAAATCTAATACTTAAGAAACTATTTATTGCTCTACTAGTCAATGTAGTTTCCATAATTTATTTTTTACTTGCTGTGTTACATTTCATTAAAAAAAAATAAAAAAAAAAATGTAGCGCAATGCAAGGTAGTAAGTACAAAAAATAAAATATGAAAATCACCCCTCGTTATCAAAGACATGCATTAAATTATTAATGAATAAAAAAACAAATTAAAGTGATGAATTAAAGAATTAAGATAAATATAATTACTTCATGTGATTATGTTTTTATTTTGGGTCAAACTTCATGTGATTATGTTAGAATGACACTAAACAATTTCTCATTTTTTTATTTGGTCCAATATGGTTGGTGATTGGAATTGGGTCTTGAGAAATTGAGGTGATGTTGATAATGATGCATGCTTTAGCCTCCACAACATAGCCACGTGTCTCTCTGTGTCTCCAATTTCCTATTTCCAATTAAACTTCTCATATTCAATACAAAAATGATTGAAAACCTCACCAAACTCTCCCTCTTTTTACAATCAAATCAAAAGCACAAACACTCGAACATGCATGGCCAAGTAAGGCAAAACTTTGTTGCTGCTTTAATATTTATTCTTTCTTTCAACGTAGAAAGAGATTTTAAGTTGGCATTTGTTATCGTGTGCATTTTCCACGATTCATAAGCCACGTATGAATACAATTTTATTCATTTATCAATCAGGGTTGTCGGTTGATCTGTTAAATTGAAACTTTAATTAATTTAATACTTAATTTAGAAAAAATATTAAAGAAATGTCGTGATATCAATACTTCTATTTTTTTTATTTGATACTTAATTTAGAGAGGTGAGCAAATCACATGACATCAACATTACCACTACATTCATTGCTTTTTTTTTTTTTTTTTCTAACTCACAAAACTATACATAAATTTTGAGAGTTGCATACTAGTACATTATGCCAAACTCTTCCCACAAGCAATAAATAAAGCTAATGGTAAATTGGTAATGCTCCTTATGGATTAAGAGTGATAAGAAAAATGCTGTCCGCATCAGAGAGGTGAGCAGAAGGTTGGAGAATCCCAAGTGGATCTCAACTTCTCATTCGTCAACTGTCATACAACCAGGCACGAGAATAACATAGACTTTGTTTTCTTTGATGAAACATCCTTAAAAAGCAGCGTGATTTTGGGATTTTGGGCATAAAATCAGGTAAGCTGTCTAAGGTTTTGAAGCAGAGAGCTGAGAGCTTGAGAGAATCCAAGGCAAGCTTTGCTCCCTGAAAACTGAAAATCCATTTCTGGTTCGATTCGAAAGAGCAGAGCCGAAAAACAGATGCACGGGAGTGAAAATTCAATCAAATTAAATCAAATCAAACCAACAAGTACATCGAAATTCGGAGAATAGATTTCACTATTAAAGAATGAGAGTGAAAATATTGGTAATACACTCTACATGTTCATGGTAAAGTGACAAGGACTGAAACTTAATAAAATACAGGCCACATTATTTGTTCCAATACCGGTTTATTAAAACCAGTTTACTCAGAGGTAATGACGCTGTGGGAAGGGAGAAGACGACGCCAATAATGGACCCCCTAAGATGTTAGACTGCAAGGATGGAATGGAGAATCCAGCTGATTGTGGAACCCTCGTTGATGGGTGCTGAGTTGAACTGCCACCAAAGACCAGATTTCATGTTAGTTGATGTTCCGATCAAGAAAACTATCATATATCATCCCCGTAGATGCTTGGTCTGGGAAAAATATAACAACCCAGAAGAGAGACGATCACCACAACCATCTTATTAAAGACGGAAGGTGAACACATCTTTGTCCATAGTCACCACATGCACCATTTAATATATAATAAATTAAATATAGGTTAGGTTATGCTAGTGAATATAGGTAAAACAAAACGGTTTATGGATATTGGATTTGATAAATATCAAAATACCATGAGAAAATAAACTATAGTCTATACGGGTACGTGAACTTACCTGAATGACAAAGAAAAGGAAGGTTCTACTGGGGCACACATTCCACCTTCATCAGGAGGCATTAGAGACCGAAAAACTGGAGAACAGTAACAACGCCTCGTTAATTTCAGGAAAAAGGAAGCTAAAAATCGAATCCAAATAGACAGGCAAGTAAAGAGGTTGAATTTCCACCATATTAGAGCAAAATATCCAAATAGTTGGTGAGGAGAAGGAAAATCTGTTATTGAGAAACAACTTTTCCGAATTAACTTTGCCTTGCAGGTGTACAAGTAACCGTTAACATACGTCTCTGCCTAACTAAGGCGGATCCACTAATATAAAAGGATGGTAGCAGCGAAGGGCCCAAAGAATTACCAGATCGTCCTGAATGATCTTCCAAAGCAGAGCAATATGATGGATCCTGTCATAATGAAATTAACATAATTCAAAGTACGTCATCAACAACTGAGGTCAAATATTTTCAGTACAAGATGCTAGAAAAGCTTTCTGGAAAGAAAGGTACTCACCTCTTTTATATGCTGAGATACATCATGAACCACACCTGCTGGGAACAATTACATAGCAAGATGAATACATCCCTCCAAAAAAAGATCAAATATGAGAGAAATCCAATACTCGACACTCTTGCTCTTGTATGGAATTAAGAGGAAAATGGAATCTCCTTGTCTAATACAAATGAAGACATTTAAACTTGAAGTTCCAGATCCAGATGCATGGGAAGCAATTTTCACACCGACTGTGCTGTGTGATACAAATGAAGTGGAATGATGTGTTACCGACGTTGAAATTATTTTTACAGTCCATCCAGACTTGCTATCAGAAATTTCCGTATTTAGAAGTCTTACTTTAAACTTTGAGTTGTTGACCAGTGCCAATCCTTAAAGCAGAAATGTAGTAGTTTATGGGCCAATAAATCAAGATTGCTAGTATGGTATCCTGAATCTAACTAGATGAAGAAAAAAGCTAAAACAAATGCATCTACTCAGGAATGAGCCCAAGCATGCAAGGCACACACTGCAAACACATAATTAAACCAAAATTTTGTCTAATTATTCGTTTAAGTTTTCCCAATGCCATCTCTGTCCATGCCCCCAACATATGATACAAATCCACTGACCCACTAACACCAGAAGGAGAATGATATTTACCTAGATCTGGAACACTGGGCTTCACAGCCAGCGTCAAGCCAAGAAAGCAGTCCTCAGGTTCAGCACCAAAGTCCGATAATTTCAACTCAAGCGTTGGCTTCGCCCCTGCAAAATAAAGCAGAAGATAAATGGTGCACTGTAAACCAAAATAAAATGAAAATAATTAATAATGAGCAGTATAACGCAAGAAAGAAAAGGGAAGGTGAGACGTACCCATGTTACTTAGCTTCAGGTCAAGTGGATCACGGTGTGAATAAGGAAGCTTCAGGTCAAGTGGATCATGGAGTGAATAAGGAACCCAGCCCACGCCCACCTATCTATCTCATGTTAGAAAGTTGATCGAATTTATAAGATAGAAAAATATAAAGTAGAGAAGAAGAGAAGACTTGAAAATACATATTACATGGAAAAAAGGATGTTGTAATGATTCATCTGCAGATGGCCTCCTTGATGGATCCCATGAACATAGTTGCTGCAGACAGTCAAGAGAGCAAATTTATAAGCATTAACCAAAGCTTCTTAGGAATTAAAAATGGAAGAGAATGCATGAACAACCCTCACCGTGATCAAATCAATAGCTTCTGGGCTTGCATTTGGAATCATATCAGAGAGGTTTGCAGGCGAGATCTATCCAAAAAAATGATATTGTGAGTGGAAGCCAAGCAATATGAAAATAGACATGAAAAGGTCACAAAAAAATTACCTCTTCATAATTGATAATGCCATATAAACGAGAGGCATTTGCCCCTTCAGGGAAGATAGTAAAGTCTGGAGTACCAAGCACACCGCATATCTTGTACAATTGATCTATCTCACTGTCCATTGAAAAAACTAGTCTTGTAAGATATTAAAATACATTCTTCAATGTTTTTCTTATAAACTTAACATGCATTTACTTTTGAGTCATAGGTTTTATTAAATCTTGATATAAACGTGGCATTTGCCCCTTCAGGGAAGATAGTAAAGTCTGAAGTACCAAGCACACAGCATATCTTGTACAATTGATCTATCTCACTGTCCATTGAAAAAACTAGTCTTGTAAGACATTAAAATACATTCTTCAATGTTTTTCTTATAAACTTAACATGCATTTACTTTTGAGTCATAGGTTTTATTAATTCTTGAATTCATGAGACATTTGACTCAAAATACTGGTCATGATGTTCCTAATAACAGAAGAACAGGTAGAAATAAAAATGAAAAAAAACTCTGTCATCTGGAATGCATGCCCAGCCAAATGCCAAAGAAAAAAGTAGCATGATGGGTAGAACTAAATGGACATACTTATGTAGTGCAGAAGAATCATTTTTATACAATTTTTTCTCATTAAGACCAAAGCAAGAAATGTGGGGATGATATAATCACCTTTCACCAGGGAAAATTGGGGACAAAGTGAAAAGCTCAGCTAGAATTGCCCCAGCTGCCCACATGTCTGTATGTGTGTATTCATTAATTAAGAACAAATCACCACTTGGAAGACAAACAAAGAGATTATAAATCTCAAGAATGCTATAGGAAATATAATACAGAATAATAATAGATATGCAACACCAGTAAAAAACTCAACTATTCTTTAAACTTTTTCAACAAAAAATATAGAACTTTGGGGCAAGGAACTGTTCATTACACCCTATTGCTAATCATAATGAACAGGGGAGAAATGAAGAGGCTAAAGAGATTGTTCTTACCAACTGCAGGAGAGTATAATTTGGACTGCAACAGGACTTCTGGTGCTCGATACCTAGGAAGCCCACAAACACCATAAAATGTAAAGGATAGACAGTGTGCATAGGTATAAGTACAAACACATGCAGAGACATTCATGCACACACCCGCACTGAACATATGCATGCTAACAAAAAGTTAAAACCATGATTTAATATTAATGCTCCTTGCCCACAACTACCATAAGCTCGCAAATGCAAAGATAACATGATTGAGTTGACTAACTCACCAGCGTGTGGAAACATACTCAGTATAAGGAGGGATTGATGATACTTCTCTAGCCAATCCAAAATCAGCAATTTTAAGAAATTTGTTTGTCACCAGCAAATTCTCTTCAGGGGAAAAATTGTCGTACTGTTAATTTCATAAGATAAAATCTAACCTTGAAGGTAAAACAGATAGTTTGAATTGTAGAGGCATAAAATCAAAATATTGATGTTATGTTTTACCTGGTTTTAAATCTCGATGAAAATATCCACTTCTATGGAGATGACTAAGTCCATGCAGTATTTGAGACATGAAGTTACGAATCTCATTTTCTGAAAAGGGTCTTCTTTGCTCTTTCATTATTTGGTACAGATTACACTTCTGGAAAGATGATGAGATTAATATGATCAACTGGGGTTCAACAACTTTCATATTAAGATATGATATCATTTTATGCAAGATTTAAGCTATAACACAAACACAATAAATCACACGTCAATGAGAAGGCAAATCGACCCTCACCATGTACTCAAAAATGAGGAACACCTCATTGTTTTCCCTTATAACCTCCTTCAGCTTTATGATATTGGGATGATTTAATTTACGGAGAACCTGGAAAAATCATTTGAAACTTGTGTCAATGGTAACAACGGAAGGACTTATGGATTTGATTTAATAATTGGAAAATTTCCAAGCTATTATTGATGCATATGGCACAGAAATATTAAGCCAATAAAGTCATTATGGAACATACCTTAATCTCTCGTAATCTCCAGTATTCCTCCCAGAAAAAGAACTTCCTCTTCATCTTCTTGACAGCAACCTGAAGTCAGAAGAATAAATAAAACTATGAAGGATATATTTTTTCATAAATGACTACTTGACACACTAATTAATATACTAATATTACAATCCTAGAAATGAAAGTTGATCTTGATTCCATCTTCTGCCCTCAAAATTGTTAAAACGCTGTTATCAACACTAGATATTAATAATCAAAGCATCTGATCCAAAGTCTCATTGCAATAAATTAATTAATATAAATGATTTTATCGCGAGAAGTATGTATTTGGAAGAAGAAGCATACAATCTCATTTGTTCTCCAATCACGAGCCTTATATACGCAACCACAGGTGCCATCACCAAGCTCTTCCAAAATTTTATATCTGGAAAAGGAATTAAAAAAACCTATAAGAATCACAAAACAAAAGTATCCTGCTTTTAGACAAATGAATGCATGGCAAAGCAACTAACCTTTCCATTTTTAGAGTCGCAACAGATAATGGTCAACAATCTATCAATGGAATTTAAAAAGCCTCCAAAAAGTGTTGTCTACACTGTCAATACAGTTTTGGTCATTGGCTCGTAGGCATTGTATAGTGCTTAGGTCTAGCATCAAGCATTTGGCATCATCAAGAATCCACTTGTCATTGTAGGAGCGGTTCACAATCAGCAAGAAATTTATCAACATTTTGCAACCCCACGTGAACTCCAGATACCAAGCATTAAACTTAGCTGAACAGTTCTAATCCATTTTTTTTACATTATTTCACTTGCAGCCTCATATATAAAAACTTGGGCAATCGAGCTGTAGTAAATGGTAAAGAAGGCAAAATTAAATTAAAACCTCAACAAAATCAACCATTAACATCAAAGTCAAGCAAAGATCATGTCATTTATAGCCACGACTAATCATTTTTTGCCAGTTTGGTCACCCGAAGAAAAGAAGATAGAAAAAAATGCAACTCAAACATAAAAACCTCGCAACATTTTGGTTTCCCAAGTGAAAATCTCCAATGGACTCCACAATTCAAGTCTGTATGCCCTGTCCCATCCCAACTTGTTCAAAGATGAAGCAAAGCATTGTTTGAAAATAAAAATCTACTAGACCTACATCCTTCAAGTACCGAACATGAACATACAAACTAAATTAGAAAACTAATAAAAATACACTTTATCAATCTTTAGGATCCCATGTATTTGTAGAGGAAAAAAAATTATCAACTTCACTCCATCCAAGCCTGGTGCCAAACCAACAAAGATTAGTGCCTGGAAATCCATTTTTTTTTTCCTTTTCTTTATGCATTTTCTGAATATCTTAAGAACCAAACAGAGGCATAAATTGAGAAACCGCGAGTGTATTTCAATCCTTAAACAGCTAAAAAGAATCAAACAAAGAACATGAAATCACAAAATTATGTAACAGAATAAAAGTAAATTGAAAGAGGCTGAACTCACAATTGATACTAAATTGAAACAACCAAATAAGCAATACGGAGGAGGATGTGGATCAAAATGCAGAAATTTCTCCTTGGAGAAAACAAGAACGAAAGCTTCAGAGGGAGAGAATATCCGTTATGGAGGAGAGAAATCTTCAGAAAAAAGGGAAAAATTGGATTGCTGGTGAAGCCATGAGAGGGAGGAAGCTACCACATAGAAGCAAAGAAGAAACCAAACAAATTAATATAAAAATATGGAAAATATAAAATATTTGTTTATATGGTTTTATTGGTTCGTTTATGTAATAAAAAAAATAGAATATGCTTTAGTTGTGGTGGGGAAGGGAGGTGGTCCCGTGATTCATTCAGTATTTCGGGGGCGTTATGGGAAAGATAGGTCCTATTATTATTATTATTATTCCTTTATTTTATATATATAAAAGGTTACTGTTGTAACTCTTTGAAGAGAAAAAGAATTTGATATAAAGTAACTTATTGCGTCAGTTATTAAGACTGTTAATTTATATTGTTGGTAGAGTCAAAATGTTTTAATTCAATTGTTAAGATTGATTGATTGCCAAAAAAAAAATTGTTAAGATGGTAGAATTTTGACCTGATTTAAGATTGCTGTTCTAATGTTCAAATCTCGACGACACCGTATATGTTTTAGAGCATATCTTTTTTATTTGAAACAATACGAGCTTCCACAAGTAAGAAGTTTTTTGAAATATCAATGCTCGGCGAGGGGTAGTCCTGGGCATGGTTCGGTATGGTTCGGTATGTAGGTGATATCGGAACCGTACCAAATAATTTTAATCGGTTCGGTACATTATGGTATTTCTAAATATAAAATTGATACCCTACCGTACCGTACCAATTATATTCGATACGGTTTCGGTTCGGTTTCGGTTTTGAATCCAAATTCATAATTTAATTTATTTATTACTTGATTCAATGTCTAAAAGCAATATTTTGATAAAATTCAGAAATTAGGACTCTTGTTGGGTAACAAATATTGTTAAAAATGTATAGAAAATTCATAACCCAATCAATTTCAATACATCAACTAAAATTAAAAATATTAACTAAAAAACCCTAACAAACAATTAAATCCATCAACTAAAAAACTCTTAAAATAAAATTAAATCTATAAAATAAATTAATATACAACTAAATCTATCAACTAAATTAATATACAATTAAATCAATTATTAGCTATTAGATTATTAGGGGTTTTTTATGGTTGAATTTAATTTAATTTAATTTTCAATTAATTAAAAAATTAAAACCGGTTCGGTTTCGGTATGGGACGATATTTCGTAACATCGAAATCGATCCCGTACCGATTTCAACCGGTACGGTATCGGTACGGTACCGATCATCCTTTCGGTTTTACTATTCGGTTTTTTTCCGGTTTGGTATGATACGGGACGAGATGATTTCAGTATTTCGGGACAATATGCCCACCTCTAGCGAGGGGTAATCGGCACGTGACTTGGACTTGGAAGCAAGCTAATTCGCTGCGCCTTCGTGGGTCTCTGCTTTCCAACTAAGCATCTTTGACCTACCATATTTCTGATCAATGTGGTGAGTGCCTTAAAAACATTTGGCTAAATTTACGATGTGATTATTATAATAATTTATCAAATATACAATGAGCTAATTATGATAAAATGCACGGTAAAATTTAATATCATTAAATAGTAAAATGCATGGTGAAGGTTTATTATTCGTATGGGGTATATTAAAAATAGGGAATTTATAAAATTGATGGATATTCCTTATCTGTGAGGGAAAAAAAAAATTGGATAAAAGCCTGACGTAAATGAGAATGTTGTTTTTATAAATAGTTGATTCTAGATTCCCTTGGGATTATATTGAACAGATTCATTGAAAATCATCTAAGTGACCCAGTGAAAGTCATCAATAACATTCATTTAAACAGGAAATTTTCCAGTCATGAGGACACAGCTAAGATGAAAAACAGCCAGTGATGATAATTTACAGCAAAATTGATTTCAACAAGAGTAATTCTACATTGGTTAGAGATTTTACAAAGCTACTACTGAGTTTTTCTTTTAACAATAAAGACAAAGAAGTTCCAAATCTCTCTAAATTTTTCTCATCCAACTGAAAGCACTTTCCATATCTAAAAATGATCTTCAGAGACCGCTAGAAAACTGGCATCTCTTTGCAACCCATTTGCTCAATTAGCTTGAGAATGTCAAGGCAATGCTCAGGTTCCTCTTTCTTCACCAGGATCTCCAAATATGGCAAATCTGAGGTCTTTTCCTTTACGTCATTGTGCCTTAATAGCTCCGAGAACAGCTCTTGACTCTGTTCATCCCTCCCTTCACTATAAAGTCCCTGGATCACCGAACAGTATGACAAAACAGATGGAACAAAACCATGATTCAGAATTAGTTTCATGAAATCAAGGCAGTGATTGTATCGGCGGTGCTTGCAATAGCTGTTGATGACAGCACAAACAGCCTTCTCCGGAAACAGACCCCATTGCACTACATCTTTGGTTATGTGATCTGCTTCAGCAACTCTTGCCTCCCTGCATAAACCCATAACAAGAAAATTGTACAAATCTGTTGTGCACCCACCACATGTCTTGATCTTTTCTTCGAGACTGAGTGCATGTTCAATATCCATTGTTTCAAAAACATGACTCAAAATGCAATCATCATCAGTATCATCTGATCTTGATTCTTTCTTAACCTCATTTGACAAAACGAAATTTGCAAGGAGTGCAGAATAGATTTGAGTGTTTGGTTGATACCCCTTTTCGACCATAACACTTAAAATCTCAAAGGCAGAATCCAATCTACCAGCATCAACAAGAGCTTTAATTAGTACTGAATATGTAATGTGGTTTGGAGGAATTCCGAAATCAGGCATACTAAAGAGAAGGGTTTCTGCGCACCAGAAATTGATTACAGCGGTATAGGTGTAGACATTTGGGGGGCAGCTCGTCTGCCTCATCAAATCCAACATTTTCAGCTCACCGGAAATCTCACCTGCTTGGCAAAGCCCATTAACTAATATCGTATAAGTCACTACAGATGGAACTGATCCGTACTTCAGCATCTTCCCCAACATTGCCTGCACTGCATGCACCTTGTCATCTTTGCTGAGAACATCAAGAAAAGAATTGAATGTGTGTGCGGTTGTCAAAGTCCTCTTCTCTACCATCTTGTCAAAAAGCATTGATGCATTTCCAATTTCACCAATCTTGCAATATCCATCAATCAGAGCTGCACTGGTAACTTCATCAGGGGCAATTCCCTTCTTTACCATTGAACCTAAGATGGTGCTTGCATGCTCTGGTCTCCCTTGTTTAGAGAGCCCATCAATTAAGGCAGTGAAAGAAAAACAATCTGGTTCAAGACCAAATAAGCGCATTGACTTGAATGTTTCAAAAGCCAATCCAAGTTGACCTTCTCTGCAAAAGCCATCAGTTAAAATATTATAGGTAATTCTATTAGGCAACAGACCATTATCAACTACTCTTTTCAGAAGAAACATGGCATAGTAAGTTCTATAAACCTTACATAGCCCTTCCATGAGCTCATTGTAGGTCCGAATGTTAGGCTTACATCGCCTTTTTTCCATCACCCCAAGTAGCTCGAAAGCACAAATGATGTGCCCTTCTTTGCAGTATCCATTAATCAGTACATTGTAAGTTACTGTTCCAGGTGACAACGGATCTTTGAGCATCTTTCTGAACATTCCATTGGCCTCCTCAATCTTTCCTTCCCTGCATAATCTATCAATCAATATCGTATAAGTATGAGCATTAGGGTTACAATCCTTCAAAACCATCTCATCAAGAAAACCTAGAGCTTTATCAGTTGCTCGAATGTCACACAAAGCCTTGATGAGTACAGTATATGTGCCCTTCTGGCTCATCTCTTCTTTCAGATGAAAAGCTTCTTTAAGTTTACCAATTTGACAATAACCATGAATCAATATTGAGTAAGTCACCGAATTAGGTTCACAGCCCTTCCACTTAGACATTATATCAAACACCTGGGACGCCTCCCGGAGATCATTTTCTCTACAACTACCTAACACTAAAAAAGTACAGACATGGGTGTCCAACTGAAACCCAAGTTTTAAAACCCTACACACAAACATTTCAGCAGACTGCACAAGCCCATTTTTGCATAGCGTGTTTCACTATACTCTTATAGTCAATAACCCCAAGAACAAACCCATCATTTACCATCCTTTCATACACCAAGAATGCCAAAGGCCCCCAAATCCAAACTAGCTAAAGACATCAAAAGACTACTATAACAAGGATAACCCAACCAAAATCCTGTCTTTCGCATACTATCAAACGCCTCCACCAGCCTCAGAATCTCAGTTTCACTACTGCTAATTTGAGGAAGATACCATCAAATTCAGCAGAAAAATTCTACCATCTAAATCATAACAATAAGTAGAATGCTTACAAACCCACTTGAAAAATCTAAACCCCGGGCTCAATGTCGTGGGCGTGAAGCTGTATAATCTTCGTAGCTGCTTCCGGTGCCATGAAAGAGGCCAGTGACTTGAGAAGATTGCTCTTTTCCCAATTGAATTTCTTAAGCAAAGCCGATACACGAGAGATAGTGTCATCTAGGCCTTCTGGGTTTGCTTGGGTGCGGGGAAGATTGAAATGGGACGGAAGAAAACGAGGGAGGAAGTTCAAACAAATAAGGAGCTCTGGAGAGAACGTTTAGGACCTGTTTTGTGCGAACCAACATGCGGATGATGATCAACTATTGTGCATTTTGTAGAATGAATTATGAAAATAAGGGATGTTTTGGAGGGATATTTTTTATATTTGAAAAAAAAAATTTTCTCTCCATTTCTTTGAGCCTCCTCCCTCCAGAAGTCCCCATTGGAGAAGAACGGAGAACCTCTAGAGGACAACTTTGTGGTTAATGGGCCTGTCAATTTAGGTCATAAAATGGACTCGGGCTTTGTTGAGTAGATTCAATCATGAGCCGGCTATAACCTGACCCGACTTTGGTCATGTCGGTTTTGAATACGTTAGGCATGAACCGGCTTTAACCCAACTCGAGAGTCGAGACGTGTTATGTTTTCGTTTCAAACTAAAATAAAATATCATAAATATCCAACTTAAAATTGAACTCACTCGTTTCAAAGTAAAATAAATATCAATAAAACGTAAAACTTTCATTTGTAAATTATACATGACGTGATATATTAACAAGCAGCAGCTTAAAGAACTTTCATAGCAGATATCCGGTGGTAAAAAATTACACACATCACACAACCCTGTAATTCGGGTACATAAAATGGCAGTTCCGACCTTCCAAGCGTATCAACCTAAGGCTCTACAATTATCTTTCCCGGTAGCGTGACCGTCAATGCTCTTAGCCCAAGCGTCTTCCGCCTTCGCCAAAGGATACTTGGAGTCAATTATGGTCCTTTAGCTTCCCCTCTTTTACCAACTTAACAAGATAATCAAGGTTGTCAGCCTTGGGAGATAGGAGCAATGGCTCCAGTTGCTTCCTGGAAAAGGTAAGTTTTTTCAAAGCAAAGCTCGCCAGAGCACCGAGGCGGGAGTAATGTCTATCACCTTACCATTCGTACTCAAATTTGGCTCAAAAGTTGACCAAGGAATGCCTGTTGCACAATGAATAACAGCATCATATTTTCGACCTGATGGACTTTTCAGAGCTGCTCCTTCTGGGGTCTTGTAGTCAATAACCTCATCAGCCCCTAGGCTCTTTACTAATTGAATGTTCCGGGCACCACAAGTGGCGGTCACATGAGTGTTTCCGAGCTTTGCTAATTGAATGGCATAGAGACCTACTCCGCCTGAGGCAGCCGTGATCAGAATGTTGGCTTTACGGCCACTTCCATCAAGCTTGATCCCAGCAGATTGGATAAGGGCCTGGTGAGCAGTAAGACCAGCAACAGGTAGTCCCACGGCAGTGGCTGCTGAAACTTCAGGTGGCCTTGCAGCAGTTAAGTTCTCCTTAGTCACGGCAAGTTCAGCTAGTCCACCTCCAGACTATGATTCATTTGTCCAAGAACAGCCACACAAATGGTTAGAATAGCAAACAGAATGGCTATGCGTTCTGTAGGATAAGTTTTCCTGCATGTTTGTGGAACTAAAAGACAATGGAAGACTAGCAGATTTTCTTCGTACAGGATGTATGGTACCTCATTTAAACACAAATTTCTTCAACTTCAATCACATTATTGACAGGGTTGATCCCCCAAATTTTAAAACTTCAAACCTATGATTGAAGCGATTAACCAATCTAAGACCACAAACTTAAAGTTGCTCTAAATGATGATTCTACATCCTCAAACAATCAACCATGTGAACGAAATCTAAATTGGAAAAAGAAATTGAGTAGAGATGAGATTTTCTAAACTCATCATTTCTTTGATAATGACTTGTTATGTTGTAAAAATAAGGACTTGGAAGATTAGTTCCCTTTGCCGAATTAAGTTAACACTTCATTCAAAACATCGACATAGGCCACACTTCCCCAATGGTCAAGACTAAATTTTAACAATTTCACGTGAAAATGGAGGAAATGAACCATAAAATATGGGAAACTCACAAGAGGATTAACCATAGCTACAACATTGTCACCGGCTTTGAAATTCTTGACTCCTGACCCAACCTGTACAACCCTTCCTGCAACATCAGTACCTGTTCCAAGTTCAAGTTCCAACAAAGAATTTCTTCAATCAGCACAACAATTCTTGCTTAAATCTCATCCAAGAGAATGCAACTCTCCTTCATACATAAAATCCTCTGTAGAGGCATTTTAGACCAAATAAGAAAACAGAAGACCACAATTGGAGGTTCTTAAAGATTGCTCAAATGCAAATTCTGTGCATGTTTAAGACTTAACAGAATACTCATCCTATTTTATCAAGAAGATCAATAAAAATGGGCATTAAAATTAAGCATTGTCTAAAGATAATTTACCAGGAATGTGCGGGAACTTGCGAGGCAACAGAGGCCATAGCATGCCTTTCTGAACTTTCCAATCAAATGGATTAAGACTAGCGGCCTCCAATTTCAACAACACCTCATCTTGGTTTGGATTCGGAACCTGAACGTCAACATGCTACATTTAACACCAAATTGTTTAGTACCAAATTAAGAGCAACTTTAACATTTTATACGAGCATAAACTTGTCTGTCATTCCCAAGCACGAGCTCATCGGCAACAAACAACAACAAAAAGCCCCAAAAACCCTCATTTGGATTTTCCTTGACATCTAAATGTCACAAACTAGTATTCAAAATCGAAAAACGATCAATTACCCTACCTGCCCCATTCTTTTACGAGGCTTAGCCGACTTGTGAGACTGGAATTGGGCTTATTTTTGGATGAGCAACATCAAAGTATCAAGGAATTCAGGTGATTAATAAGGAATGCACTATAAAAAATTATGTAGAGGAATTGTAAACGCCACAGAACCACTAAATAAAAGAGTAAGATTTCCAACTGAATCCGTTCAACTTGTTACGTACAAATCTCTTTGGGTACATTGCATCTGGTCATATGAAATCGCCCTATCAAAATTTTCTTAGCGCATATCTATCTAATTTACCCTGAATCCCATCCTATTTTGAAGCTCCTCATTCAAACATAACCTTATTTTTCTTGAGTCTGTAAAAGGTTTTCTTCAACGACTATCACAATCTAGAATTGAAAGAGGCAAATAGAAAGTTTATGGAAAGTAGTAATTAGAGATCGAAGAAAATGTAATTAGAAAAACCTTCAAGCCAGAAGGCCCTCCGCCATAGGCATCGTACTGAACCGCATGCATAACAGCCTTCACCATAGCCTCTGCTAAAGCAGTGCTGATGAAGAGCAAGGCAGGCTGGACGTGAGAAGCTCCATCACAGATTTTATCAAGTTAGCCACGTCAGTAAAATCGTGGATTGAACTATTGACAAATTTGCCCCCGTCTATCGAGCAACAACCTCGTACGCGTGTGCCATTTTATCGTGTACTAAACCGCATGCATAACTGCTTTCCCAATGCAAATGCTTCCTGATGCAAGATTGAAAATATTAGGTTTTACAATCCCATCAAAGATGCGTCATATTATTTTGTTAGGATGTGATGTTGACTTTGCATTTGTATTGTAATTGGACTTCATTTAGTCCTTACCATTTTGCCCAAAAATTCATGGGTTTATAAGGGTCTGATAAGCCCGATGGACAAAAGCCTGGCCCGACCCGACCCGCTATAGGTCGTGGATCGGCCTGGCCCGAGAGTTAGCGAGCTGGGTTTGGGTTTATGGTGTTCAAACCCAATAGGCCCGATAGGCCCGAGCCCGATAAAGTCCGGTAAGCTCAGTCTGACCCGCCCGTAATAAACCCGGCCCATAAATCCGAAAATATAAAATACTTATTATTTAAAAATTAATACTCAACTCATTCTTAATACTAATATTCCAACCCAAACTCAAATCTCAGCCTCAAGCCCACCTAATTTATTTTAAAAAGCCCAATACTCAATACCCAATACAAACCCTAACCACTCATCCGCCTACTTAATAGGCCCAACGTTTTTGCACCCTTGAGTATTTTATTTTAACGAGGCCACGTTTTTGCACCCTTAAATATTTTTTTTCTTTATTAATATTTTTTTTTTCATGCATATATTTTTTGTAACTTTAAAATTTGAGACATAGTTTATTACAAAAGCCCACGTAAGCCCGATCCAAGTGGGCTTAATAGACCCGATTCGAAAAGCCAGATATAAACCCGACCCGATAAAAGCCCGTGGGCTCTTGTTTATATCATTAAGCTCGTCCGGCCCGGTCTGCAAATTTAAAAATTATTTAATAAGCCCGACCCGGCCCGATCCAAGCCCAAAAAATTTGGGCCGGGCTTGCTCGACCTGGCCCAATGCCAAGGGCTAACTCCACTTTATATCTATATATTTGCTCTTAGTGCACAATGAAAAAAAAATAGATGAACTAAATTTACATATTCAATGTTAAAAAAAAATTGATGGTACGAGTGAATTTCATTAATAAGCCTATACATAATAAGTCTTACCCCTTAAATGCATTTACATACAAAAAAAAAAACTTGATAAAAAGAAGACAAAAAAAAAATACAACATATACCATAATTAAACATGCAATAAAAATGATCACTTTTTAATTTTAAACATTATCCTTCGACTTTTAAAAGTGTCAAAATTCTCTATTATCTCTTCATTACTAATACTATAAGTAAACTCACTTTCAATGTGAAGAAAAAATTGATGTGATTTGAAGCTGAAGAAGAAAATATGTTGCTTACAAGGAAAAATTTGTGTAGTATGTGATATTTATGATACTTATGTAGTTTGAGAGAGAGATAGAGAGAGAGAGAGAGAGAGAGAGAGAGAGAGAGAGAGAGAGAGAGAGAGAGAGAGAGAGAGAGAGAGAGAGAGAGAGAGAGAGCACCCAGGCTTCGGTCCTCCGGAGGACTAAGTACTCTGGCTTTTGGACGGGTAGAAATGCCCCGAATGATCCGACGGACATGAAAAATAAAAGAGGATGGCCCACCAAAAATCAAAATTGTTGTTACTGCGTGCTCTGTAGATTACCCATTTTTACATATGAAAGTGAGGGCAGTGAAGTAAAACCCTAGAGGAGGTTCATTGATTGGTTTTTTTTTTCATTTTTTCTTTTTATATGGTTCATGTTTCAACGAATGGAAAAACGAAGGGGGTTCATGGTGAGGGGCGGGTTGCAGGAAGGGCGGATGGTGTGGGGCGTGGTCGTGGTTTGGAATAGGGATTGATGTTGAGCGGGTTGGGTTGCAAAAATGATTGAAGCTTTAGGCACGGGCACAGTTTGATGTTGAGCAGATCTGGTTGCAGGTGGAGGCATTCGCTATAGTGGTCAATGAAGGGCGAAGATACAACGAATTGAGTCGAAGGAGGCACTGGCGGTCGGTATCTCTCGATTTGGGTTTCGTAACGCGCGTTGGACCAGAGGCATGCAAGAGAGAGAAAAGAGTGGTCAAGTTGTTGTCGACGAGGATTCGGAGAGTTCGAGGAAACCTCTCCTCTCGTTGCCGAAGGAGAGCGGGCACTTCATCTCATTCATCCAAACGTCATATATGTTTGCTAAAATCCTAAAACACAAACTGACGTTTGTGCCTGTTCTCCTTTGCCAACCCCCCCCCCCCCCCCCCCCCCCCTCCCCCCAAAAAAAAAAAAAATCATCACTTTCCTGGTAGGTTCCCTCTTTCTCTATTTTCCCTTCAAACTCCTCCATAAATTTCATTTCTTTTTTAATTCCGATTAC
The DNA here is from genome assembly GCA_032719365.1 of Prinsepia uniflora. Taxonomy (NCBI): domain Eukaryota; kingdom Viridiplantae; phylum Streptophyta; class Magnoliopsida; order Rosales; family Rosaceae; genus Prinsepia; species Prinsepia uniflora. The sequence goes on along the minus strand of CM064873.1, from coordinate 62,673,287 downwards.
TTTAATAACTAAAAAGGCGGTCGCCAACTGGGTATTGAGGGTTTTCCGATTTATATTCAGATGTATGTTTTTTTGTTCTTTGGATTTGAAGGATTTCGATTGTTTGGAATCTCAGGTTGATTATTGTAACACCCCGGAAATTCGAGGATTTTAATATTGTAATTTAATGTATGAATTGACGTTTTTACCCTTGTGATTTGTATGGCCAAATTGTTGACTTTTTGATTGGTGGGTCCAATGGACTTTGACCAATGACCGTGACGTAGTTCGGGACGTCACGAGTCCATAGCCAGGTGGCACGTCCATTTCGGACGATCAGGAAAAAAGTTATGGCTATCAGAAGTCCAGGGGCATTACCGTAATTTGGACGGTTAGGGTGAAAATGTTGACTTTTCTCTTGGGAACTAATTTTCACATGACTCAAGGACCGTTGGGTAGGTCTCGACGTCCTGAGTCCGTAGACAGGCGGCACGCCGAAATCGGACTTCGTACGAGGAAGTTATGGTCACGGAAGTATTTCGCATTTAACCGAACCAACCGAGAACCGGATTAAAATAATATTATTATAATGGGATCTGATTACTTTAATCAAATCAATCTGGACCCTTGGATGAGTGACAAGTGTCACTCATCCCCTACATTCCCTAAAACAAGGATCTGTGTTGGCCAATAGGTTAGTTTATTATTTTATTTTCCTTAAATCCTCACCATTGATCCTATGCTGAGATTGAATCTCAGCCCTTCATTCCATCCAGCCATCTGTTTTAAAACTCTCAGATTTTTCACTCTCACATTTCACTACTCTCAAACCGTGAGCACGGCTACCCCTTCGAACAAACACTCCAGCACCTCACCTCTCAACCTCACACTCACGGCAACACCAGGCGGCCAACTGCCACCCCCAGACGCCGGCCACCACTCCACGGCCACCCTGCACGGCCGGTTTTCCCTCAGACCCGAGAAGAAACCCGAACAACCCAAGTCACCCAAACCATCCAAACCTTCACACTTGGACTCGAACCAACGTACGGTTGGGTGCACTGTGACGACAGGACGGCCCAGAGCTGAACTGGACGACGTACGGCGGCGACACGGCGGCGACAGGACGAAAAACCCGTGAGTGCCCGATTTCCTTCCCTACTTCGAAACGTCCGTTTTTGACGTTGGAATTGTTTGGTTGTTGTTAGGACACATTTAGGGGACCTTGACGACCAGTTTGAACCAAGGAACGTGGCTGGAAACTCGACGGCTCGCCGGAGAAGTTAACCAGAACCGGCAGCCAACCTTCGCGTCGATTTTCAGGTAGCTTTTTCAACCTAGAATCTAGTTTGAATTTCACAGAACCATTGTAGGGGTAGAGACGAGTCCATAGGAACAAATTCCACCTAAAATGGTGATCAGAATCACGATCTGTGATCGGGTCGAGCCGTGGGTCTGTGGTGACCCGGTTCTCTGACCCGGTTACTGTAGATGATGACGTCATCATGCTGATGTCAGCAGTGACGTCATGATGACGTCATCATGTTAGAAATCAGTCAGACCAGGGACCAATGGACTGCTGACACGTGTCCTCTGACACTGTCAGTGATGACGTCAGCAGTGACGTCATGCTGACGTCAGCAGTACTGTAGCATAGTTGACCAGAGGGTTGACCAGGCGCGTGGGGGCGCGTGTGAACAATAATTTTGGTGGGACCACCACCATTCTTTAGGTTTCGACGATCCGGATCCAATGACAGTGGTTTCGGGTCGATCGGAGATCATTAAGTTGGTCAAAATGAGGTTTATTGCCTTGGGAAGCGCGTTCAGGCGGCTTTTCCGGGTCGGTTTCGGTCTAGGGTTTCATGGTTAAATGTTAGGGGTTTGTTTTGACCTGTACGTATACTTTGGACATGACAGGGATTGTACAGTTGTACCAGAACGAGGGTATACATTCGATTTTCAGCAGGAGTGTACTGTGAGTGGGCCATTTTCTTAAACCCTTGCGTGCATAAATGTTTTCTGGTTTATTATACATATTCACATGCGGAAAACAAATAATGGTTTTGATGATATGGAAATTATGGTTATGGCACGTTTCACGATATTTGGGCTTGAGACCCGTCTGATGAAACTTAAAGATTGATTGGATTTTATCTATGTATATATATGCTTTGCATGTGGATAACAATAAAATGTATTTGGTACTGCACTGTATAGATCCTTCCATATTATATTGTCTCCTCCGGATGAGGTACCCCGGAGAGGTCACAGACGTCTAGTACGTCCAGCGTCTATGACGCTAAGCATCGGGGATGCTGTACCCGAACGGGGTTCGGGGATTGAACTCGGAAATTGAGACCCGAGTGGCACGCATAGCCTTGTGATTGTGACCTTATTGACGTCAGGAACGTCAGACATCAGGGATGTCGGGATTGGAGTGTATAGTGCAGTGGCTAAAATTATGTTTATGGTTTTAATTACATGCCTTATGGTTCATATTATATGATTATGGTTTTAAATAATGATGCATGCATGTTTGGAAAAACGGAGGGGTAAATTATATGTTTTACTTATCAAATGATTTTATAAACTTGAGTTTCGGTCCACTCACCCTTTATGTTTTGGTAATCCCTCCAGGTCGTGATACTGAGGTAGAGGAGGAACCTGAGGCTGAGGCATAGATCTACTTCTGCGTACCTGAAACCCTGTTGGGTGGTTTACCTGCAGGTTTTATTTTAGAGTCGTGCTCGCAACTTGTAATCTTGGATTTCATCCCTTGTCTGACATCTGTTTAATTCGGATTTGATGTATAACTTTAATTTGGTTATTTATGCATTTGATGTTTTGAGATTAAAATTGGTTTGAATTTGGATGTCAGACGGGAGCAGGGCACGTCCCCTTATGATCCCTGTTGGATCGGGGCGGGTCCTGTCAGCTTGGTATCAGAGCACTAGGTTGTGGTCAGCATGCTAGACTAGCGATTAGTACTAGTTACTTTTCGACTTTTAAGAATATTGTTATCTGATCTATGCCTCTTGACAGTTGGTTATGCCTCATAGGAGAATTCCTCATACACGAACGGAGGAGGATCTGGAAAGGAAGATGGAATGCGCGAGCATTGAAAGGGCTCAACGTTTGGGAGCCACTCCTTTCTACGGGGGATCGAACCCCGAGGATGCCCATGATTGGATCACCAAGTGGGTGAGGATCTTCTCGGTGATGCACTGCCCTCCGGGCGAACGAGTGACCTTGGCGGCCTTCTTACTGGAAGGAGGAGCCTACCAGTGGTGGCACAGACTTGAAATTTCGGGATGGTCGGTCCATACCACTACTTGGGAAGTTTTCCGTTCCCGATTTCTGGACCAGTACTACCCGCGGTCGTTCCGCGCGGCACGGGAGACTGAGTTCCTGCGGCTGGAGCAGGGGGATATGTCCGTCGTGGACTACGAGCAAACTTTCGGGAAACTGTCCCGGTTCGCTGCATCATTCGTGAGCACGAAGGAGGAAAAATGCCAAAGGTTCGAGCTTGGACTCCGAGGGGATATCCGGGCAAGTGTGACTGCTGCTACTCATACTTCACTGAGAGATATGGTCGACGCTGCGGTGCGTGTCGAGGCCAGTCTGGCGGCACACCAGACACGACAGCCTTCGGGCGAGGGGCGACGTCAGGATCGCCCACATCGTGGGCCATCAGGCCAGAAGAACAACAAGGGAGGGGGCTATAGGGGAGCACCCTCATCCTTCAAGGGTCGTGGCTGGTCAGGTCGACGTGGAGGCTCTCAAGGCAGAGGATCTGGATACAACTCTGGGCAGCGTTCATCTGGGAGCGGTGCTTCTGGTAGGCATTCGAACTGGCCGAGGTCTGTAACCTGTTTTGCTTGCGGGGAGGAGGGCCACTATGCCTCTGATTGCCCGCAGTTGCCCAAGAACAACGACGTTGGGGGCTCTAGTGTGGTGCAGAGCACGGCTTCCCACACTAATGGAGGTCGCGGTCAGGGAGGTGACCGTGGTGCTGGACGTGGCGCGCGCGGGCGCGGACCGAATGGAGGGCCAAGGGCCCAAGTGTTTGCAATGACCCAGCAGCAGGCAAGGACTGCCCCAGGCGTGGTTACAGGTACACTACATATCTTAAACCTTCTTGTACGTGTATTGATGGATGCAGGGGCTACACATTCTTTTATTTCGAAGAGTTGTGCTGGTATGCTTGATTGTGTGGTATCAGCCTTAGATTACGAAATGGGTGTTAGCACCCCGATGGGCATCGTGTACCTTGTGAATCAGGTGATTCGGAGGTGCCCGGTAAGAATTGAGGATGTGGATTTACCAGCAGACTTAATTATTCTGGATATCCACGACTTCGATATAATCCTAGGATGGATTGGCTATCGGAGCATGGATCGCTCATCGATTGTTGTAGCAAACAAGTGATTCTGCGGAGCCCGGGTTTACCGGAGGTTATCTTTCAGGGGGAACGTGATGGTTCGCCTCCTGAAGTGATTTCTTCACTTACTGCTACCAAACATCTACGGAAGGGATGCCAGGGTTATCTGGCGCATGTTATGTCGGAGCAGGTTGATACTCCGGGTATCGACGAGATACCGGTGGTATGTGAGTTTCCAGATGTATTCCCGGAAGACTTACCTGGATTGCCACCATCGCGGGAGATCGAGTTTACAATTGAACTACTCCCTGGTACCCGACCTATATCCCAAGCACCATACCGGATGGCGCTGGCTGAGTTACGAGAACTCAAGGCTCAATTGCAGGAGTTGGTGGATTGGGATATGTTCGACCGAGTACTTCACCGTGGGGAGCACCAGTGTTGTTCGTAAAGAAGAATGAGGGAAGTCTCAGATTGTGCATTGACTATCGACAACTCAACAAGGTGACACTGAGGAATCAGTATCCTCTACCCAGGATTGATGACCTTTTTGACCAGTTGCGGGGAGCACAGTGCTTCTCGAAAATTGATTTGCGGTCTGGGTATCACCAACTGAGGATTTCGGAGGAGGATATTCCGAAAACTGCTTTTCGAACCCGTTATAGACACTACGAGTTCCTGGTTATTCCTTTTGGGTTGACGAATGCTCCAGCAGCATTCATGGATTTGATGAACCGGGTCTTCCGACCCTACCTGGATAAGTTCGTGATTGTGTTCATCGATGACATCTTGGTATACTCGAGGAGTGCCCGTGCACATGAGGAACATCTACGTTTGGTCTTGGAGAAGCTGAGACAAGAACAGTTGTATGCCAAGCTGAGCAAGTGTCAGTTTTGGCTGAGCAGTATTGGTTTTCTGGGACACGTGATATCGACGGATGGGATTTGCGTGGATCCCCAGAAAACAGAAGCGGTGAGTAACTGGGCTAGACCGACAACAGTAACGGAGGTGCGGAGTTTTGTCGGATTAGCAGGTTACTACCGAAGATTCGTGGAGGGTTTCTCCAAAATTGCTGCACCATTGACTCGTTTGACTCGGAAGGGAGTAAAGTTTATCTGGGACGAGCAGTGCGATCGGAGTTTCCAGGAGTTGAAGGATCGATTAACCACTGCACCTGTCCTTGCATTGCCGGATGACAGTGGAGAGTTTGTGGTCTTCAGTGATGCATCGCTGCAAGGTCTGGGCTGCGTGTTGATGCAGACTGGCAAGGTTATCGCCTATGCATCCCGGCAGCTGAAGACTCATGAGTTGAACTACCCTACCCATGATTTGGAGTTGGCGGCGGTGGTTCATGCTCTAAAAATCTGGAGACATTATCTATTCGGCGCCACGTGCCGGATATACACCGACCACCAGAGTCTTAAATACCTATTCACTCAAAAGGAGCTTAACATGAGACAACGGAGATGGTTGGAGCTGCTAAAGGATTATGACTGTACGATCGAGTACCATCCGGGTAAGGACAATGTGGTGGCAGATGCACTCAGCAGGAAGTCAGCGGGATCTATTGCACACCTGGGGATGGTGTACCTTCCTTTGCTGGTGGAACTCCGGAAGGCGGGAGTTATTTTGGGTACGGATGAGCATGGAGCTTTGTTGGCCAACTTTCATGTACGACTAGTGCTGATTGATCGAATCATCGAAGCACAACTTCAGGATCCGATACTCTGTATTTACAGAATTGAGGTCGATGCGGATGGGAGACAGGATTTTACCATCCGGGACGATGGAGCACTTGTGAAGTTGGGCCGTTTGTGTGTACCTACAGTGGCAGAGTTACGGGCCGAGATTCTTGAGGAGGCCCATAGTTCGGCTTATGCTATGCATCCGGGAGGTACAAAGATGTACCGTACCCTCCGGAACTATTATTGGTGGCCAGGAATGAAGAAGGATATTGCTGAGTTCGTAAGCAAATGCTTAACCTGTCAGCAGGTTAAGGCGGAACAGCAGAGACCTTATAGGGCTATGCAGCCACTTCCGATTCCCGAGTGGAAGTGGGATCACATCACCATGGACTTCGTCTTTAAGTTACCAAGGACTCAGAGTGGAGTTGACGGAGTATGGGTGATCGTGGACCGGTTAACCAAGTCAGCCCATTTTCTGCCCGTTCAGGAGACTTATAAACCTAACCGACTGGCTCAGTTGTCTGTGAAGGAAATCATACGATTGCATGGTACGCCGGAATCGATCGTGTCCGATCGTGATCCGCGTTTCACTTCCAGGTTCTGGCGGAGTTTGCAAGCTACCTTGGGAACAACCCTACGTTTCAGTACTGCGTTCCATCCACAGACCGATGGACAGTCTGAACGGACCATTCAGACCCTGGAGGACATGATGAGGTCCTGTGTGCTACAGTTTCAGGACTCTTGGGATACTCATTTGCCATTAATGGAATTCGCTTACAACAACAGCTATCAGGCAAGCATCGGAATGGCACCCTATGAGGCACTGTATGGTTGACAGTGCAGGACACCTATCTGCTGGACGGAGATAGGAGAGCGAGCGGCTGTAGGACCGGAATTGATGGACTTAACCCTGGAAACTGTTCGAGTTATCAAGGAGAGATTGAAGACGGCACAGGATCGCCAAAAGTGTTATGCTGATCGACGGATTCGAGACTTGGAATTCGAGGTGGGAGATTTTTTCTTCCTGAAGTTATCTCCGTGGAAAGGGATTATCCGTTTTGGCCGACGGGGGAAACTGATTCCGCGTTTTATCGGACCGTATGAGATCGTGGAGAGGATTGGCAAGGTTGCTTACAGATTGGCGCTACCTCCAGAACTTTCTAGAGTTCACGATGTTTTCCACATATCGATGCTGCGGAAGTACGTACATGATGCTTCGCATGTACTTGGGGAACAACCTGTCGAACTACGGGAGGATTTGAGCTTCGAAGAACAACCAGTACAGATCTTGGATCGGAAGGACAAGGTATTATGACGGAAGACGATTCCTCTCGTGAAGATTCTCTGGAGAAACCAGAATGTGGAAGAAGCCACATGGGAGCCAGAGGCTCAGATGCGAGAACAATTTCCTTACTTGTTTCTTTGAAATTTCGGGACGAAATTTCTTAAGGGGGGAAGGTTGTAACACCCCGGAAATTCGAGGATTTTAATATTGTAATTTAATGTATGAATTGACGCTTTTACCCTTGTGATTTGTATGGCCAAATTGTTGACTTTTTGATTGGTGGGTCCAATGGACTTTGACCAATGACCGTGACATAGTTCGGGACGTCACGAGTCCATAGCTAGGTGGCACGTCCATTTCGGACGATCAGGGAAAAATTTATGGCTATCGGAAGTCCAGGGGCATTACCGTAATTTGGACGGTTAGGGTGAAAATGTTGACTTTTCTCTTGGGAACTAATTTTCACATGACTCAAGGACCGTTGGGTAGGTCTCGACGTCCTGAGTCCGTAGACAGGCGGCACACCGAAATCGGACTTCGTACGAGGAAGTTATGGTCACGGAAGTATTTCACATTTAACCGAACCAACCGAGAACCGGATTAAAATAATATTATAATAATGGGATCTGATTACTTTAATCAAATCAATCTGGACCCTTGGATGAGTGACAAGTGTCACTCATCCCCTACATTCCCTAAAACAAGGATCTGTGTTGGCCAATAGGTTAGTTTATTATTTTATTTTCCTTAAATCCTCACCATTGATCCTATGCTGAGATTGAATCTCAGCCCTTCATTCCATCCAGCCATCTGTTTTAAAACTCTCAGATTTTTCACTCTCACATTTCACTACTCTCAAACCGTGAGCACGGCTACCCCTTCGAACAAACACTCCAGCACCTCACCTCTCAACCTCACACTCACGGCAACACCAGGCGGCCAACTGCCACCCCCAGACGCCGGCCACCACTCCACGGCCACCCTGCACGGCCGGTTTTCCCTCAGACCCGAGAAGAAACCCGAACAACCCAAGTCACCCAAACCATCCAAACCTTCACACTTGGACTCGAACCAACGTACGGTTGGGTGCACTGTGACGACAGGACGGCCCAGAGCTGAACTGGACGACGTACGGCGGCGACACGGCGGCGACAGGACGAAAAACCCGTGAGTGCCCGATTTCCTTCCCTACTTCGAAACGTCCGTTTTTGACGTTGGAATTGTTTGGTTGTTGTTAGGACACATTTAGGGGACCTTGACGACCAGTTTGAACCAAGGAACGTGGCTGGAAACTCGACGGCTCGCCGGAGAAGTTAACCAGAACCGGCAGCCAACCTTCGCGTCGATTTTCAGGTAGCTTTTTCAACCTAGAATCTAGTTTGAATTTCACAGAACCATTGTAGGGGTAGAGACGAGTCCATAGGAACAAATTCCACCTAAAATGGTGATCAGAATCACGATCTGTGATCGGGTCGAGCCGTGGGTCTGTGGTGACCCGGTTCTCTGACCCGGTTACTGTAGATGATGACGTCATCATGCTGATGTCAGCAGTGACGTCATGATGACGTCATCATGTCAGAAATCAGTCAGACCAGGGACCAATGGACTGCTGACACGTGTCCTCTGACACTGTCAGTGATGACGTCAGCAGTGACGTCATGCTGACGTCAGCAGTACTGTAGCACAGTTGACCAGAGGGTTGACCAGGCGCGTGGGGGCGCGTGTGAACAATAATTTTGGTGGGACCACCACCATTCTTTAGGTTTCGACGATCCGGATCCAATGACAGTGGTTTCGGGTCGATCGGAGATCATTAAGTTGGTCAAAATGAGGTTTATTGCCTTGGGAAGCGCGTTCAGGCGGCTTTTCCGGGTCGGTTTCGGTCTAGGGTTTCATGGTTAAATGTTAGGGGTTTGTTTTGACCTGTACGTATACTTTGGACATGACAGGGATTGTACAGTTGTACCAGAACGAGGGTATACGTTCGATTTTCAGCAGGAGTGTACTGTGAGTGGGCCATTTTCTTAAACCCTTGCGTGCATAAATGTTTTCTGGTTTATTATACATATTCACATGCTGAAAACAAATAATGGTTTTGATGATATGGAAATTATGGTTATGGCACGTTTCACGATATTTGGGCTTGAGACCCGTCTGATGAAACTTAAAGATTGATTGGATTTTATCTATGTATATATATGCTTTGCATGTGGATAACAATAAAATGTATTTGGTACTGCACTGTATAGATCCTTCCATATTATATTGTCTCCTCCGGATGAGGTACCCCGGAGAGGTCACGGACGTCTAGTACGTCCAGCGTCTATGACGCTAAGCATCGGGGATGCTGTACCCGAACGGGGTTCGGGGATTGAACTCGGAAATTGAGACCCGAGTGGCACGCATAGCCTTGTGATTGTGACCTTATTGACGTCAGGAACGTCAGACATCAGGGATGTCGGGATTGGAGTGTATAGTGCAGTGGCTAAAATTATGTTTATGGTTTTAATTACATGCCTTATGGTTCATATTATATGATTATGGTTTTAAATAATGATGCATGCATGTTTGGAAAAACGGAGGGGTAAATTATATGTTTTACTTATCAAATGATTTTATAAACTTGAGTTTCGGTCCACTCACCCTTTATGTTTTGGTAATCCCTCCAGGTCGTGATACTGAGGTAGAGGAGGAACCTGAGGCTGAGGCATAGATCTACTTCTGCGTACCCGAAACCCTGTTGGGTGGTTTACCCGCAGGTTTTATTTTAGAGTCGTGCTCGCAACTTGTAATCTTGGATTTCATCCCTTGTCTGACATCTGTTTAATTCGGATTTGATGTATAACTTTAATTTGGTTATTTATGCATTTGATGTTTTGAGATTAAAATTGGTTTGAATTTGGATGTCAGACGGGAGCAGGGCACGTCCCCTTATGATCCCTGTTGGATCGGGGCGGGTCCTGTCAATTATGTTTGTAGAATATTTTGAAGAAATCGAGTAACCTTTGGTGGGTTTGTTTGATTAAGATTTTTGGATGAAATTTGTGTGTTTTTAGGTGTTAATGGATTTGTGATTGATCGCTTGGAGCATTGGTGTAATTGAAGGAGGTTTTGATTGTCTGGTGGTGTGGTTGCTATATTGCTTTTCCCATTTTTTTTATTCTAAAGTGTCCTTTTGTGATATGCTTATTTTGAAACATATAGACAAGAACATAGTTCGTTCTCTCGGGTGTGTTTCAATCTTTGAAGAAGTTATTTAAGCATGAAGGTGTTTTCTAGGATTCTACAAGTAAGTTGAATGTGAACAAGCCATTATCAAGTTCTTTTATAAATGTAGGAAATTTATATATGTGGTCATAAAAATTGTTCGTGAACAACATCTTGTCTGTTTTTCAAAGGGAATGGAGCTAGTGTCGTTCGAATTTTCCCTTATGCAGCCTTATATTACATGACATATGAGCAGTACAGGTGTTGGATCTTGAATAATTATTCTGCTTTAGGGTCATGGTCTCATATTGATCTTTTAACGATTGAACGGAAGGGGTGAGAGCTGGTGGTCCTCGTGGTGGCCAGCGTGAGTCTTTGTTTTGAGAATTGGAAGGGGAAGGGGAAGGCGTCCAGTAGATGGGCAATTGGGCAGAGTGAAACCTACATTTGAAACTTTTAATAGGCCTTTTGAGCCAAAAAAATTATTGGGCTCAAAGCCTCAAAACAATTACCAAACCAACTCACAAGATTTCAAGGCTCAAGGGGCTTGTAGGGTATTTTACAGGTTTAATTGATAAAATCCTAAAATAATTGTTTTTGAATTTGCAGGAAGGAATATAACAATAAAGATCTTCTTCATCTCAATTAAGGTTATTAAGAAGTTAGTTGAATAAATTAGTTTTTTTTTTACGTTAAATATTTAATTTAATAAAAAATATAGACACGCAATGTTTACACTAACTCATCTCAATCAAGGGTAATGAACATTCTCATCTCAATCTATGATTATGCACAATAAATATATATGGTTAGATCGGTCATTTTATTTTATTCACTTAATTCATCAAACACTCAAGTATATGTCAATATTTTTTTTTCAAAATTTTGATTCAATCGATATTCAGACAATCAAATTTTCAAAATCAGGATCGTTCATTTTGTCATGCTACTTTTATAGAAACAGCCATTCGAAAATATACAAATTTTGAGGAGCTGAAGTCGTCTGATCATCATAAAATATTTTATAATCGTCGAATCGTGTTGCATCGCTACTTAGTCCCAGGTATTCAAAATTGGCTAATTTTTTGGCGTAAGCGATCTATGAGTATGCAAAATAAATATGAACAGTTAGATTGGTCTATTGAAATTGCGGGAATAAGTAACAGCGCGACAACATTTGACGGCTATCAACTGTGTTTTGATGATCATATGGCTTTAACTCGTTTTTTATGAGTTTTTCAAAGTTTGGTTCAAACGATATTCAAACAATCGGATTTTTAGGATAAAAACCGTTTACTTTATGGTTTTTAGTACCTAGACCTTACCCGTCAAAAATCTCGGGATTACGAGGAGTTAAAGCAGTCCGATCGTCGAAACTCATTGTAGCCATCGAATGGTTTGACACAGTTACTTAGTCTAGGAATTTAAAAAATAGCCAATTTTTTGTGTAAGAGATCTGTGAGTATATACAATAAATATAAACGGTTGGATCGGTTGATTGATGCCAAAAAATATTTAAAACATCTAAATCATCTTATTCATCAAACACTTAAAACATTTCAAGTATATTTTGATGTGTTTTTTGAAGTTTTGGTTCAAACGATATTCAATAGTCGGATTTTCAAGATCGAAACCGTTCACTTTATGATTTTTAGTACCTAGACCTTGCCATCGAAAATCTCTGGATTATGAGGAATTAAAACCGTCTGATCATCAAAACTCATTTGGTAGCCATCGAATGGTGTCGCACCGTTACTTAGTCCCGAGATTTCGAAATTAGCTCATTTTGTGTGTAAGTGATCTACATGAATATACAGTAAATATAGACAATTAGATTGATAGATTGATGTCAAAAATTATTTAAAACATTTAAATCATCTTATACATCAAACACTTAAGTATATTTTGAAGTGTTTTTCAAAGTTTTGATTCAAACGATATTCAGACAGTCAAATTTTCAGGAGCGGAACCGTTCACTTTATGCTATTTAGTACCTAGACCCTGCTCGTAAAAACTCTCGGGATTACGAGGAGTTATAGTAGTCCGATCGTCAAAACTCATTTTGTAGCCGTCGAATGGTGTCGCTCCGTTACTTAGTCCTGGAATTTCGAAATTAGCCAATTTTTTGTATAAGTGATCTTCATGAATATACAGTAAATATAGACGGTTAGATCGATAGATTGATGTAAAAAATTATTTTAAACATTTAAATCATCTTATTCATCAAACACTTAAAACACTTAAATATATTTTGAAGTGTTTTCGAAGTTTTGATTCAAACGATATTCAGACAGTCAGATTTTCAGGATCGGAACCGTTCAGTTTATGCTTTTTAGTACCTATACCTTGCTCGTCAAAAATCTCGGGATTACGAGGAGTTATAACTGTCCGATCGTCAAAACTCATTTTGTTGCCGTCGAATGTTGTCGCTCCGTTATTTAGTCACGGAATTTCGAAATTAGCCAATTTTTTGTGTAAGTGATCTTCACAAATATACAGTAAATATAGACTGTTAGATCGATAGATTGATGTCAAAAATTATTTAAAACATTTAAATCATCTTATTCATCAAACACTTGAAACATTTAAGTATATTTTGATGCGTTTTTTGAAGTTTTGATTAAAACGATATTCAAACAGTCGGATTTTCAGGATCAGAACTGTTCACTTTACGCCTTTTAGTACCTAGACCTTGCCTGTGAAAAATCTCGAGATTACGAGTAGTTATAGCCGTCTGATCGTCAAAACTCATTTTGTAGCCGTCGAATGGTGTCGCTTTGTTACTTAGTCTCGGAATTTCGAAATTAGCCAATTTTTTGTGTAAGTGATCTACGAGTATATACACTAAATATAGACGGTTGGATCTGTGGATTGATATCAAATAATATTTAAAACATTTAAATCATCTTATTCATTAAACACTTAAAACACTTTAAATATATTGTGATCCGTTTTTTGAAGTTTTGGCTCAAACAATATTCAGAAAGTCGGATTTTCAAGATCGGAACCGTTCACTTTATGGTTTTTAGTACCTAGACCTTTCCCGTAAAAAAATTCAAGATTACGAGGAGTTAAAGTCGTCTGATCGTCAAAACTCATTTTGTAGCCATCGAATGGTGTCGCACCGTTACTTTGTCTCTTAATTTTGAAATTAGCCAATTTTTTGTGTAAGTGATTTATGAGTATATACAGTAAATATAGACTGTTGGATATGTGGATTGATGTCAAAAAATATTTAAAACATTTAAATCATCTTATTCATTAAACACTTAAAACACTTAAGTATATTTTGAAATGTTTTTCGAAGTTTTGATTCAAACGATATTCAAACAGTCAGATTTTCAGGATCAGAACCGTTCACTTTATGTTTTTCAGTACCTAGACCTTTCTCGTCAAAAATCTCGGGATTACGAGGAGTTATAGCCGTCTGATCGTCAAAACGCATTTTGTAGCCGTCGAATGGTGTCGCTCCGTTACTTAGTCTCGGAATTTCGAAATTAGCCAATTTTTTGTGTAAGTGATCTTCATGAACATACAGTAAATATAGACGGTTAGATCGATAGATTGATGTCAAAAATTATCTAAAACATTTAAACCGTCTTATTCATCAAACACTTAAAACACTTAAGTATATTTTGAAGTGTTTTTCGAAGTTTTGATTCAAACGATATTCAGATAGTCAGATTTTCAGGATCGGAACCGTTCACTTTATTCTATTTAGTAGCTAGACCCTGCTCGTAAAAAAATATCGGGATTACGAGGAGTTATAACCGTCCGATCGTCAAAAATCATTTTGTAGCCGTCGAATGGTGTCGCTCCGTTACTTAGTCCTGGAATTTCGAAATTAGCCAATTTTTTGTGTAAGTGATCTTCATGAATATACAGTAAATATAGACGGTTAGATCGATAGATTGATGTCAACAATTATTTAAAAAATTTAAATCATCTTATTCATCAAACACTTAAGTATATTTTTGAAGTGTTTTTCGAAGTTTTGATTCAAACGATATTCAGACAGTCAGATTTTCAGGATCGAAACCGTTCACTTTATGCTTTTTAGTACCTAGAACTTGCTCGTAAAAAATCTCAAGATTACAAGGAGTTATAGCCGTCCGATCGTCAAAACTCATTTTATAGCCATCGAATGGTGTCGCTCCGTTACTTAGTCCCGAAATTTCGAAATCAGACAATTTTTTGTGTAAATGATCTTCATGAATATACAGTAAATATAGACGGTTAGATCAATAGATTGATGGCAAAAATTATTTAAAACATTTAAATCGTCTTATTCATCAAACACTTAAGTATATTTTGAAGTGTTTTTCGAAGTTTTGATTCAAATGATATTCAGACGATTGAATTTTCAAAATTGGAACGATTGACTTTGTCTAATATAGGCGTTGACCATTGCTGTACAAAAACTTGTTCTATGCCATATGATACAATACGTACCGATAAAGTATATTTTCAATTAATTTTACTTTAAAATTCAGGTGCCTTTCATTTCTTAACTCAATTTTACTTTAAAATTCATAATAAATAAATTGAACATCGAACAACATTCCAAAAATTACTACGAATTCATTTTGGTCTACCATTATAAGATAAAATTGTGTTTAAAGAATTATCATTTATTGTAATTACAATTTATAAGAATGATGAAAATTTATAGAAGTGCGTTGCACTTGATAAGAGCTGAAAATAATAGAATAAATTGGTAGATGTGGTAAAATTGGTTTTTATGAATTATCATTGATTTAATTTTCCAATTTATTAGAACGAAGAGAAGAGAAAGTCACAAGAACTCCATACAAATTCACGGAAAATTTGTATGATTATTAAATATTTAATTATCATTTTTCAAACAACCGAATTGTGCGAAAATTAACAATTCAACCAACTGAGTAAAAGGAAAATCTAGGAATATGACCCAAACAACAAAAAGAATTTAACTACACAAATCTGTAGAAACAAGCCCAATCAATCTAGGAAGGATCATATAGCACCCAAACCATCTCGACTTTTCTGCTGAAAGAAACTTGAAACACAACAAGAGCGGAGGACAAATAGGATTTAAGATTTAAATGGCCTTTTGGGTTATGTATAAAACCTTTAAAACATTTATGCATCATATGTTTTTTGGAACCTCACCTCAATCCATTAGCTTAATTTGAAATTTTGTTATCTAAATCTATGTCCAGCATCAACTGCAAACATTATACTCCAATGTTTTTAAGTTGATATTTAGTCGTTCCATTGGCATTTCTAATCCAAATGGTTTGAAATAGTATGCACCTTAACGTGCCAACATAACAATCGAATTTATTCATAAATAGGGTCCCAAGTATTGATTTTATTTAATACATCCAGTTCCGAATTCAATTAAAAGTACATATGCTTCGAATTGGATTATGCACTCTCTCCTTACCTAATGTAGCCATTGACCATTGTTGTACAACAACTTGTTATATACCATATGTTACAATACGTATAGATAAATAGATAGAACATCCAAACAACTTATTAAAATTCATAATAAATGAATAGAACATCCAAACAATATTTCGAAAATTACTCCGAATTCATTTGTTTCTCTTAATAAAACGGAAAATGATTGCATCCTCATATTTTCCCTGCGGTATTATCATTCAAAGATTAAACAATCATGCATATTAAAGAAAGCATAGTTAAAAAGTTAAAGGTGTACAATAGTTTCACTGAAAGCAATATGAAGCCTTTTGACAAAAAAGAAGAAGTGAAAGCAGCTTATGACAATAAATAACAGCAGCTCTACTCACATCTGGGCATACAAGAAAGGACTGTGATTACAAAACTGGATAAACATTTTCATCATTTATAACCTTCAACATTGGTTCTATAGAATACTAAACGTGAAAATGCTTATGACAATAAATAACATAACACATCATTTGTAACCTTCAACATAGTTTTAGTTGTCTGCCACAACAAAACTTAATTCAATTATTAAGCAGCATCCCCTAGTGAATCTAATTTCATTACGATTGAATAAAAACATAGCTACTTTCCATGCAAGCATAATATTATTCATTTCAAACAATGAAGCAAATTGATCTCATTTCAACTTTGAAGAAAAAATAAGTGTGGAAACTGGAAGGACAAATAACATTTTGTTTCAAATTGTTGAGCAAAAGAAAAATAATCTCAAGTTTATCAAATAACCTTGGCTACATATTCCACAATTTCCTATCATAGTGTGTCCAAAAGGTGAGCATCAAAAAGGCAAAAGAACCTAGAAGAATATTACGCTTCAAAGATTAAAAAAGATATCCAAAACAAACTTCCAAACCAATAACCTTTAACTCTAGTTTAAAATCAAAATTTTTTAACAAAAAATAAATAGACAAAAACAAATGCACTTGAAATATTTGAAGGGTCCGATGGAGTCGTGAAGGGGAGTATTGAAGAGGCTTAAACGAAGTGGCTTTGGCCACACAACTGTGTCCACCGTCTTCATCCCCTCACAGCTTGCTATGTCGTTCTGCTTGGAAGTGCGAACGTTCATATTTCTCCCTGATTTTCAAGATCTCATGCATAGCCAGAATTCAATTCATCAAAATTAAACCAAAGCAAATTCCAAGATACAACACATGTTAAACAACAGTACAAACATACAATAAAAAACAAAATTGATTAATTCCCACTCGAATGGGAGTGCAAAATGGTATCATTCTAATTTAAAGACAAACAAAAAATACAAAATGACAAAATTCCACAACCAAAAGGAGTTGGGATTATGGATTGGTGCTTCCCAACCACAAATGAAAGAAAAGTCCATCACACCAAGCCAGATATTAAAAAAAATAGCGCTTGAAAATACTACAAATTTGATTATCCCAATTCAAATTTTGATAGTCATTTGGTAGCAAAGTAAAAAACAGATTAAAAAGATGATCGCTTAATGCACAAAGCATGAACACTCATAACCCAGGGGAGAACAAATTGATGAATATATCTTTATCTTTCTTAATTCAGGGAAGAACAAAAGGCCAGGAGCAGCAAAGAGAACCCACAAAATTAAATACAATTCAACATAAAGGAAAATAATAATACCTAGCACAAACACAAAATGCAAAAACCAAAAGCACCCAAAAAATTATTACAAAAAATAACCCGAAAATTTTTGGAATAGGAAAATCAGAGATGATGAGATGAATAATCGGCTTCATTTGAATAACCAAAAAATTAAATCAAATAATTGTGGAGAAGAATTACCCTGACGATTGGGTCTGATGGCGTTGATGCTGGTATTTTTCTGGTCAGCTTCTTTGGTTGATTTTTTAGTGCACCGAAAGCAGCTCATATTCCCCCTTTCCTTTCTGCTTTAATTTATTCTGGGTGGTTTGCTCGCTCCTTTTTGTAACAAGTCGACACAAAAACAGAGCACCAAATTGAAATGGGTAGTAAGAAATTGAAACCAATACTAGAGAGAGATGTTTACCTCAAGGGGATGCCGTTTATCATAAAATGGTAGAGTGTATGAGAAGGTCTCCCTCGTTATGCTCGGAACGTGAAAACCTTTTTCCCCAATTCGCTCTTCGCTAAGAACGATACCCAAATGTCATCCAAAGGATTTCACCATATCGACGGCTCTAGGTTCACTACATCGACGGCTTCAATACTTCGTCCGAGACTCTAAGGAACGCTACCCAGATGTCGGCCTCACCACATTGGTTGCTTCACCACGGTCTGCGACTCTGAAGCAGCGACTCGGAAGGCATCAGAGTTAGGTTGAAAAGAAGAAGATCACTGTGGTGCGGTTCAATTGTGCAACAATCCCTAATTCCTAATTCATATGAGAGTACTCGTTGTTCCTTCCATCGACACAGGCAACTTCCAGAGTGAAAGAAAACCAACACAATCCTCTAGTGGGAGAAAGAAAGAAGAGCCTACTAGTAGGTTGTAACAGGCTAAACTAATTGTGCTTATCCTTAATCCATGGCACCTTAACCCCTAACAATCTAGCTCAATAATTGAACAGAAAAAGTACTAGTCAGAGTCTGTTCACTTATCAATGCCTAAATGGGGTAATGCATCAAGAATAATCTCAAATTAAGAATGAAGAACATAAATGCAGGTTAAAGGGTCAAACTCAAAGATCAAAACAGCATAATAGTAGTATCATATTCCCACAAATTCACAGAAAGATTAGTAATTTCCAAGTTTCAGATTAAAAGCAGAACCTTAATGGCCAATGCCACACCACTAGAACAAAAGAAAACTGAAATTCAAAAAATCCAATTAAAAGGAACTGTAATTAACCGAATAACCTCTCCAGCACAAACACAGAACAACGATGGTAGGAGCTACCCCAACAGTTTAAGCTTAGAAATGAAAAGGAAAACCGAGTGGACTCATTCACGATTCTTCAAGTGTTCGACGCGCTGGTTCAACTGCTCGATGCGGATGACAAGGTGGGTGA
The DNA here is from genome assembly GCA_032719365.1 of Prinsepia uniflora. Classification (NCBI taxonomy): domain Eukaryota; kingdom Viridiplantae; phylum Streptophyta; class Magnoliopsida; order Rosales; family Rosaceae; genus Prinsepia; species Prinsepia uniflora. Next base: position 62,654,287 of record CM064873.1, on the reverse strand, counting down.
CGGTGTAGAGAAGCCAGTAGAAGGTCAAGGCTGCGGCGAACAGGAGTGCGTTGCGCTAGCTCTTCATGATCGATTTCTGGTGTCGGAGGTGCTCCGATGGAGTGCAGGAGTCGCCCTCGCAACTCGGCCTATTCTCGTACTTCCAATAGATGTCCATCAGTAAAAACAGGCAAAACGGCACCACCGACAAAAACGGTTTCAGGAGATTTCGGGTGACAGAGACGAGGCCCTTGCGGAGGCCGTCTAGGCCTGGGAGCGTCAAGAGCAGCACCATGATTGCCTCGAAGAGCACGGCGTAGCCTAGTACAACCCACTCCAAAGCCATTGGATGGATCTCTCTTCCTCTGTTTCCGGTTTGGGGAATTGAGGATTTGGGGATTTGAAAGAAATGCTTTGCTTCGTGAGTAAGGACTTTTCTCGCTTTCAATGGACTGGTGGATTTTGTTTGAAATACCATTTCTACCCTTATAGTAACTATTTTTTTTAACCCCACTCTGAAATTAATTTTCTTTTCAAACTTTTATTTCCTGAATTTTTTTTCTCCCCAAAACCCAGGGTACTAGGTCCTCCGGAGGACCGAAGCCTAGCCCGTGTTTTAAGCCTAAAATAAACTTAGTTAAATATTGGGCTGGACATGAAAGTTTCCTATCTCAAAATTCCGAGCGTAATGGTACTATATTTGAGTTAAATGGACATCGTTTGAATATAGTTTTGGATATTCAAAGTATTATATTATATTATAAACTTGAATTAGATTTTGGAAAATTAAAGGACTTAATTATAATCCCTTCTTGGATATTAAGAAATTTATAATGAAAATATTGAATAATAGAAACATTTCACCACTAAAAAACTAAGCAAAAAGCATAAATTTTATTCATGCTTTATATCATTAAAGAGCACAAATACTTATTGTTCGTGCGGGATTTCACCCCGCACTTGAGCCGAGCCTAAGTCCAATATGAAGCCCATAATGCAATGGAAACCCTAACATTTGCCTATTTAAGGAGGGCATCCCCCTCATTTGTAAAAAAGCTCATACAACTCCACCACATTATTTGGAGACATCCTCTCCACATCTCCCTTAATGGCTCAAGGCCACAAGTATGTAAACAATACTATTATCAATAATACTATCTCGGAAAGTTTGTCCCGTGGACGTAGTCCTATTCGGGTGAACCACGTACGTGCCGGTGTCTTAATATTTATGTGTCGTCTTCTCGGTCTCGTTGATGTCATTTTTGGCATCAACAGTTTGGTGCCGTCTGTGGGAATCGCGACAAAAATTCATGTCGGTTTCTTTTTCCTTTTTCACTTACCCGTAGAAACACCATAAATGTTCATGAACACCAAAAAAAAATCCCAGATTGGCTCACTGCCAAGAAACCCAAAAAAAAATCCCTTGTCTTCTCTATGGTCCACGCCTAAAAATATCTTCTCTGTTCTCAACCAAAACACAAATAAAACAATTTCTCACTCCTCATCCATCGTTGATCTCTCTGTTGGGTCACTGAGGAAAAAAGCACAAAAGCCATTGTTTTTGCTTGGCATATTTGATATCTGCAACAAACAAACCAAGGTTGGAAAGTAGCTTTCCATCATGGTCACAAGTACTCATGAGAAGAAGGCAAAATTCAAGTATCTTTATTTGATTTTGGAAATCCAAAGTGAAAAAAGAAGCAAAAACAGGGAGCAGAGGGACCAGCCGATGGGGAAGAGGATATGCAGGGCCAAGGAGCTTCTCCACCACCTACACCGTTTCCGTGTCGTCACGCCTCTGTCGAAGGCATCGCCGCACCACCTTGGCCATTCATCGTCGGAGGTGGCCGACGTCTTCGCCGTTGCGCTCTCAGCCCCCTCCGGCGTCGCCATTGGTCATGCACCGTTGCAACTCCCCACCACCGTTGTTATCTCTGCAGTGAGTCTCTGATGAGACTTGAGAGAGATAAGTGAATGGACCCTTCACTTAACTAATTTGTTATTTAATATTGTATTTATTAAATAATTTGTTTGTCATCAAGCATCTCATTAATTATCATTTAGTATCATTAGAGGAGTTGAACACATGCGTCCTTTGATATGCACACCCTCCAAAGTACACTTTTTATTCTGATGTTTCATCACATACAAAATTATATTTATCTTTTATCATGAATTTTATGGTATAATTCTGATGCACACTATACTGTGCATTAATGCTCTTATTGTATTTGTGATACACACCAACTCCTCACATCACTCATTGATTTGTCATCTACTTCTATCATAATTTTTGGAGGCATGTCAGGGCATCCCATACCAATTTGATTCTAATGCATGAATCATTACACCTTTAATTTTTATGTTTTATAGTGACATTAGATGCACTTTTTATTATTTAATACTTAATAATTTTTATATTACATTTATTTGTTAGTTAAAATCTAACACATGCTCATAAATCAAATACATATTATTTGAGTTTATTATATTATTTCGGTTTATTAATCGATAAAATTATTTCGGTTTACTAATCGATAAAATTATTTTATGTTATGAGGAACGACCAAATTATTCGAATGTCGATCGGCACGATCGATTAATCTATTTTGCTAATGCTTGTACACATATACTCTTCAATAATTCACAATGAATGATCACTTCACATTGAGTTAATACTCACGATGAGTAGTGCTTCTAGCCGAGTTACTTTGCAATGGATGATATCTCTGGTCGAGCCGCCTCCATGAGTGATTGCCTTTAGCCGAGCTACCTCGCACGGAGCAACTGCCTTCTAGCCGAGCATCCTCGCACAGAACGATTGCCTCTAGCCGAGCATCCCTTGCATCAAGCAGCCTCGCACCGAGCGATCACCTCAAGCCGAGCAGCCTCCGATGAGTGTCTTCCCTTACCGAGTAACCTCGCGATGAGGACAATCTCTTGCTGAGTATTACTTCATACTGAATGATGCTTCATGTTGGGTTCGAGCCAGATCAACAATTACTTAGTTCGGCCCGTATTCGGTCTGCTGTTCAAGTCCCCAGCCAAGACATTATCTTGACTGAAGACTTGGGGGACTACTGTTCGTGCGGGATTTCACCCCGCACTTGGGCCGAGCCTAAGTCCAATATGAAGCCTATAATGCAATGGAAACCCTAACATTTGCCTATTTAAGGAGGGCATCCCCCTCATTTGCAAAGATGCTCATACAACTCCACCACATTATTTGGAGACATCCTCTCCACATCTCCCTTAATGGCTCAAGGCCACAAGTATGTAAACAATACTATTATCAATAATACTATCTCGGAAAGTTTGTCCAGTGGACGTAGTCTTATTCGGGTGAACCACGTACGTGCCAGTGTCTTAATATTTATGCGTCGTCTTCTCGGTCTCGTTGGTGTCATTTTTGGCATCAACACGTATGAACATTTGTGGGGTACAAGATTGCCCACATTGCAACCACACAATAATGTTCGGTGGATATTACAGTCATTTCCACTACTTATACAACACGTTTTATTGTCTATGACCTATTTATAAGGCCCATTTTTTGTTGTTCGCGCCCATTATGTCTGACAACAAGATAAAGCTGACACTCTAACACAGATATTGTAATTATGCCCAATGGTTTATTGTTTTTATTTTAAAAAAAATTATAAAATTTGAATCTCATATCTACACTTTCAATAAATTATTCTCAATAATTATTTACTTTTAAGTACAATGCCCTCAACCATATACAAACAAATAATACATCATAATCAAATAAAAAAACACAATACATCACAAAATTAAATACATAAATACATCTTGTATTGCCGTAAAAAGAGAATACATACGGATAATATATCTTTTCTAAAACTTCTTAGGTACACATCACATATACATGAAAAACAGAAAGATGATAAGCATCAAGGCCTACAAATAAAAACCCAAATCAATAATTAAGTTTGAAGATAGAAAATCCAAACAAGAAATTAAATTGAGCAATAAATCAGAAAGCGATACAAACATATGAAGATTCCCTGTCCAAAACTCACACTTCCAATCGGCTTTACCTGAAAATTCACCCAAACAAAAGAACACCTTCAAATCTAAAAAGAACCCACAAAAATACACCTTCAACCAGCTTTACCTAATCATGAAATAGGAATTCAAAGTAATTTCTATAAGAAAAAACCCAGAAAAATTCAAACAAAAATCTCAACTGAGAAATTAATAAAACACAACAAAAATCCATTTCCAAGATGTATTTCAAGCATGAAACAACTAAAACCCAAAAAATTACCTGTGGGTGGGACAGACGATGGCTTTGGTCTCAATCTGCAATCAGCGACCTTCGAAGATGACGGCGTCGCGTCGATGTAAGACCCTGGGGTACGAGTACGACAACAGTGTCCGTGTCTCTATTTCGCCCTCTAGCTCTCGCTATCTCGATTCTCTCCTGGAGATCAAAGCCCTCGCCCATCTCCATCATCGATCCATGACGAGATGATAGTTAGATTGTATAATCTTGAAGAAGAAATATTAGGGAGAGGAAAAGTGGAAGGATAGAGTGCCCAGGTGAAGATAGAAAGATAGAAAAATAAAAGGAGTGGACGGTTGAGGCCTAGACTCTTAGGGGTTGAAGTTTTTTTCTTTTTGGCTCTTAGGGTTTGAAGTGTTTTCTCTTTCCTTTTTGTTTTTTTGAGTTGTCGGTCTACTTAATGAAAATACAAACCTCCTTTCTATACAAAGGAGTCCTTACATACCTTACTTTCTTCTCATTATTATTATTATTATTATTATTATTATTATCTTGTTTCTCAAATAAAAAATCTATTAATATAACAACAAAATTAAGCATATTACTTTACAGTTGGTTTTTGTGTATAGAGTTTTAAATAAAAATGCAATTTCTGTGTATATAATATTCAACCAACAATACAAATATATTAACATAACAACATAATTATTATATTTCTTTACACTTACATTATAATTTATATTTATTTTTGTTAGATTTGAGCAAAGAACACATGTGAATTTGTGAATCAAATTTGATGAAAAGACAATTTTTATGCATATAATATTCTATCAAACAACACAAATTCACTTTTTATGAATATTTAATTTGATTAAAGGGCGCAAATGTGGACTTTGTGTATAAAGTAACTGACCAAAAAACACAAATACAACTTTGATGAATAAAATATTTGACCAAAGGACACACAACTACTTATTGTGTATAATATAATTGATTAAAAAGCATGACTTCAATTTTGAGTTTAAATTATCTAAACAATTGGCACAAATACAGTTTTTAAATTTAATGTTTGGCAAAAAGCACAAAAGGTTCATTTATATCTTAAACAATTGTTTCTAAAGCCCTTTTTTTCTATAGTGTTTATGAAAGTGATAAAAGAAGAATTTGACTATGAATACAATATATTTGAAAAGGCTTTCCCTTTTTCCTACGTTAGTGCACAAATTGCCTTATTGTTATTTGATTTCATTGCCAAAAATAATACTATAGAAATTGGGGTAATAATAAGTTAAGGCTATCTATGTTAATGGTCCAAAGATGATACGTGACGACCCGTCCCGAATTAACTGGACTAATTAAGAATTAATGAGGGATTAGCAAGGCTAATCGGAGATTAGGCGAGGATTAGCGGACGTCCGGGTGAAATGACGATTTTGCCCTTGGAACGGGCGAATCGTTGACTTTTCATTCAGACGGTCAAATGGACTTTGACCGATGACCGTGATGTAGTTCGTGACGTCACGAGTTCATAGACAGGTGGCACGCTCGATTCCGACGTCCGAGGAGGAAGTTATGACGTTCGGAAGCCCAAGGGCATTTTGGTAATTTTGGGAAAAGGGGTCAAAAGTTGACTTTTTGACCGGGAGGTCCGATGGCTGAGGGCCGAGCACCGTTACGTAGATTACGACGATACGAATCCGTAGACAGGTGGCACGTCGAATTCGGACGTTCGACGATGAAATTACGGTTCACGGAAATTGTGAAGTACTATTCATAATAGCGCGTTTTTCGAGGCAAGTGGAATTAGAAGGGGCCCAGATATTTTCCCAGCCACCAATGGATGAGTGACAAGTGTCACTCATCCACTGGCTACCATTCCACATACATGCATCTCCTATTCCTTCATCATCGATCATTTCTCCATTTCCAAACCCACCAAACCGATCCACTCTTCACCCCAAACACCAAACCCTTAACCCCAAATGAGTCTGGAGAGACAGGTGAGTGATGAGAGTACGGTGGAGGATGGTGGTCGGCTAGGTGACGCCGCCGTGCACGGCTGAAACCATCAAACCCGAACACCGTACCCGGTTAGACCCAATTTCTTCCATTTTTTGATTTATGCATTATGGGCTGTTTTGGGTGATTGGGGGATGATTAGGGAGTCACTAGGAGGGTTTTAAGAGGATTTGGAGGGTGCTTCACGGCGGAGGAAGCCGTGAGGGTGGTCGGGAAAAACAGGGCCGTGAGACCCTTTGATTTTGGTTAGGATTTAGGAGGTTTTGGTTAATTGTGTTAATTGGAATGGATAGGAAATGAGAAAATAGGAATTATAGGATTGAATTGGGTTGAAAACGGACCAAAATGAGGGAGTAGGAGGGCCAGACCGGTCACGCCGGTCCAGCTGGACTGGCTGTATAGAGTGAACCGGCTGGACCGGTTCGATCGAAGGTAGGAGACAACTGTAGCTTGGCGCGTGAGCCCCACGCGCAATCCCTTTGGGTGGCGCATGGAGGCGCGTGGAACATAATTTAGAGATGGTTCTAACATGTAAAATCATCTATTCGATGTAACGAACATTTTGGGACTGGTTTCGCGTCAATCGGACATCGTTTCGATAGTTTTCGGGGTGTCGGAAGGTTTAGGGTCGGCTTAAAAATAGTTAAAGGTTCGGGAAAATTACGGGACTTTAGTGAGGGGTTATTTAGGTAGTTAATAACCCTCTAAATGAATTTGGACAGGTTCGGGGATCCCGGAGACGATGTTTGACCCGGGGGACGATTATGGCACGCGTATCGAGGCGCGGCTTCGGACGGTCTGTGAGTGGACCCTTCTTTCGAAATTGATGCATGCATAAATTTTTATAAATGCTTTTAATACATGTTTTGTGTTGACATGAGTGCAAATTGTTTGTGGTAGCCTAGGATTTACGTATTTGCACGTATTTCGAGATTTACGGTTTTATACAATGCTTATACGTGCTAGGTTTTCAACGAGGGTTTAATAAACGGATTTTGGATTTAGAAACATGAAATCGGGTATGAGACCCATTTGAATTACAACTCTCGAACTTGGTGTCCATTTGATTTGATAAGGAATCGGACCTAGGGTCCATTTGAGCCATACGATCGGACCGAGGGTCCATTTGGTTTACGATTCGGGTTTGAGGCCCAATTAGTAGTACTATAGGGCTTGATGCCCCGTTGATTGATGATATCGGGCCTGAGACCCATTTAGTTGAGATTTCGGGCTTAAGGCCCCGTTGGTTGTGAAACCGGACGTGAGGTCCCATTGAGTCGTGGTTCGGGCCTAGGGCCCTATTGATTGTGAAATTGGGCTTGAGTCCCAGTTTGATTTATGAAATGAGAATTCGGGCATGAGACCCAGTTGAACTGAGGATTTAGGCCGGGGCCTGTGAAATGGATTTGAATCGGATTCGAGGAATCCTGTTGAAATGAATCGGGTATGAGACACAGTTGAGAAATGAGTTTTGAGAAAGAAAGTATTTGAGAAAGAAAGAAAGAGATTTGAAATGAATGAACCCTCCATATGATTTATATGGTCTCCTCCAGCGTCGACCTGGAGAGTCACGATCCACAGACCAGAATGGGTATCCCCATAAGGATCCCGTTCCAGGAGTGGAGGTTACTTATGTTGTGGTCCCGGACCAGATTCCGGTGAGGTATGTGGACTAGATCCAGAGAGAGAGCTCGGACTAGATCCAGTGATTGAGCCTCCCAGATGGAGATTCCTAGGGGAAGACTCGGAGTGAGACCCCGAGTATTGTGCACACTAGTATAGAGATTGATATCGTGACTATTTCGGGGATGTGTTCCCTAGGGGCTGTGTGCCCCGAGTTGGCATCTTCTCCTGAAGTGCCTAGGATGGGTTATACGTATGAGTACGTATGTGATTTGGATAGTGTTTTGGGGCGAGACCCCGTATACGATGTTGTAGAAATGTTTTGGGGGCGGAGACCCCGTATTGTACGTTTGGTATTTCACTGTGAATGATTTGGGCTGAGTCCCCACATATATGACTTTACGGGTGTTTGTGATTTCGGGTCGGGGACCAAATGGATTTAGGGTTCATGATGGTTTATGGGAACCGGCATGAACCCTAGAAATGGTTTTTATGGGTCATGACGGTTTATGGGGCCGGACATGAACCCTTGAATGATTTTGAGATGTTTGACAAATAGTTTTATAAATGTTTTGCTAAATGATTTTTGGAATGCATGCATATGCTTTTACGAAGGGCATAAAATATCTTCTTATTGGAAAAAGTTTTTAATAAATTATTATTTTGTCCACTCACGACTTTTAATGTTTTAATGCCCTTTAAGTTGATCGCGGATGCGGGTTGTAGCAGAGACGAGACATCACTCCCCTCCTCCTACGATCCTGATGCACTCTGATAGCCCCGGCGAGGGCAAAGATGGAATTTTCCCCGGTCTGACACGTGGTGTCAGACGGGATCAGATGGGTCCCACGTTAATCCTGGGGGATTTGGGACCGGTCCTGACAAGTTGGTATCAGAGCGTTGAGTGCGCGTAGGTCGAGGATGTGATGTCTCTGAAGTCTCAACAGCCCATCATCAACCTGGTAGTTAGGGCATTAGTACGAGGTTTCGGTGGAATCGAACCTCAGTTAGTTGAGGTTTGTCACGTGATACGTTCGTTTGAGTTTCGATTGGCGTTCCATGCTGTGCACGCCACGTGTTTTGAGGAAGTGGATCCTGAGGAAGATCAGTATTCGTGTGGAAAATAACGGCTTAGAGCCGTAGTGTTATTGGGAATAAGACCCAGTGGATCCGTATACATAGTATGAAGACTTGAGAGTCGTGACCGCTCGACAGTAAGGTCGTGTCGGATAGAGGTTGTACGGATTAATACCAGTGGTGGTCAGAGGTTAGGGTCGCCCGGTTTACGATGACCCTGTACGACTACAATCACGACCAATCACGACTGTTGGGAATAGGAATGTTTGACCCTAATTGGCATAAGAGGCCATGTTTCAGTGTGTCGAATCCCAGTGGGATGTCGACTGGCAGGAGACGCCGGAGTGGTTGTCATGGGACACGATAGGTGACGATCGCGACGTGTGGTCGTTGTGCAGTGTTAGGCACGGTGTATGGCCGAATTCTTGTGGAGGCCAGCGGCTGAGAACCGTAGAGTTACGAGAGGACGAGATCCTCAGTGTGTAGTTTTGGCTGGTTTGGTACCAGTATTCGGATACGACGACTCTTCGGAGTCGAGATCGAAGGATCGGTCAGGATGGTACTTGTGATCGGATCCTAAGGTGGACCGATCGGTGGATGTTGTGCGTAGAGAGGTTGGTACTGGCGGTGTGTTGATCGTGTAGTTTTGGAGCCTCGATAGCAGAGTGTTTCTGAGATTGTTCTGCACGAGGTTGTGCTAGACGCTGCTATCGATAGACGTGATCGAGTCTTATCAAGTTAGATAGACTCAGGTTACCGTGACGATTGTGACGATAGGATTCGTCAGTCGTGACGATGATACGAGGTGCGTAGGTGACGCACAATATGAACAGTGATTCTGGATTAGACTCGATGACGACTAAGTCCAATCGCAGAATGAGATGTTGATGTTGGGTGCTGGAATACTTGCTACGCTACCCCTGTGAAGGTAGTTGTTATGAGTGGGACAGAGAGGATCCCGAGTGGCTGAGTGTGAAGTACGGGAGTACTTGGTATGGAGACCAGTTTCCCCAGTGGTGGAGATTAGTTTCCTCAGTGATGGATAACCGTTTCCCAGTGTTGGAGACCAGTTTCCTCAGTGATGGAGACCAGTTTCCCTTGTGACGGAGATCAGATTCCCCAGTGCTACGAGATTGAGTCACGAGGGTGTACTCAGAAGTAGGGAAGTGAAAAGTGAGTTACAGACGCGTGGATGGTGTCCGGTTGAGCTGAGGACTTGATAGTCTATTATGGATTGGTGTTGGTTGACTATGGTTGACCATACCTCCTGAATTGAGGACATGGCACTTGTTTGCCTATAGAACGCGGGAATGCGTGTGTGATGAGTGAGCTCAGTAATTGGGAAAAGAAACATGTTTCCAATGAGATTGGAACTTCGGAATCAAGAGAAGTTGTGACCGAGACGTTGAGAAGAGTGCTTGATTCCGCAATATAGTTGGATAGTCCGAGGTCACCGAGTGTGACTCCCTGGTAGATAGTGTTGGGTGCCGGAGGATGACATTGGATGAACTTGGACGTCATTCTCTTGAATTCTCCTGGATTTCGTTCCCAGGTGGGAGGACGAGGAGTGATACGACAGCTAGGAGTTCAAGAGTGTCAGGACCCACCCCGGTTCCACCCCGAAATCCGAGGTAAATCCCGCTCCCGTCTGACTCCCCGACACAAATACTCAAGTAAACTCACTCAAACCCCATCAGACGCAGGAGTAATTAAACAAAATATCCCGAAGTTATCGTTTACAGAGCGTAGTACGAAACACAAGGAAAAATAAAAACTGATAAAGTACACGCATACGGAAAACTCTAAACTATTCTGGAATCCCTCACGTCCCTTCTATGCCTCGGACTCTGCCTCGACGTCAAGACCCCGCGCTCGCTCCACAACCTGGAGGGCAATTTAAAACAGAAAGTGTGAGTGGACCAAACAGTACAAGAGTTCAAAACCATTTTACACGAAAATCGAGTTTAACCCTCCGTTTTGAAAACCACATGCATAACCAATAATTACGAACACAGTTATAAATCAATTTACCATAAACCGCATCATAAGAAACAGAAACACTATAAAACAGTTAGAAAAACCACAGCATGTGAATCGTAAAACCATATCAGAAATCATAACATCACATCATCATTTTCCCGATCAAACCTGCTGGACCTATCCGAGTCTTTAAACTCCCGAGTCTTTAAACACAATCCAGGCCTTAATCATATCCGAGTCTTTAAACTCAAGGCCTACGGGGGAAATCAATATATCCGAGTCTTTAAACTCCCGAGTCTTTAAACTCAATCCGGGTCTTTAAACCCAATCCGGCCGGTCCTCCGTCACATATATCCGGGTCTTTAAACCCAATATCCAGATCCAGCAAATCCAATCCCAAAATCCTTTGAAAACCATTCACCAATCCACATCCAAACCCGAATCCGAAATCACTAGTCCGATGCCCTTCCGGCATCTAGAACCGTCATTCCGAACCCAAATCCGGAATCCACTTTCCAATTTTAAAACCAACTTCCATTTCCGAAATCCGTTTCTAAAACCGAAAACCTTTATTATCGAAATCATGTTCCAAAATCCCTTTATAACCAATGAAAACCACTTATCAATTGAAATCCCAAAATCATTGCATCCATTTCAGAAACAAACCACTTTCTCGTAAAACGTGCTAAAAACTGGACTTTCTCGAAAAACGTGCAACAATGTAAAACCAACCAAAACATATTCGATAAACATAGTATAGTGGTTAAAAGCCATAAGACAATGATAGAAAATAGTTATGCATGCTCGAGTTTAGAGAAGGGGTCCACTCACAGTACCAAGCCCTTAATCGTGTCCCGAACGTCCAGCACGTTCCTCGGCTTCCTCGGAAAATCCCGATCCTGTTCACAATCACCAAATTACGTCACTAACACGTTTACGACGGTTCACCTAAATTCCCTCAAAAATCCCCGAATCGCAAACCGAAAACCCGGGACCCTAAACATTCACCCTCGCGGAACCAAACTCATACGACTTCCGATTGACCCGAAACCAACTCCATTGAACTCACCATAACTTCTAGACCAAAATCCATGTTGACCACTTTCCCATCCGCTGCCGTACGCACCCCCACGCACCGCCCAAAGTGGCTGTGCGTGGCCCTCACGCGCCAGCTACAGTACATCCCCTACCTCGAGATGACTGTGCTGAACCAGCCGCCGTGGCTTGGACCGGCGAGAAGCATTCTCCACCGTCCGGCCACCAATTCACTCCCTCTCTTCTCCTGCAGCTTCGTCCAGACACCACGAATCCATTTCCCACACTCTCCTGGTTTGATTCGACTCCCAGCTTCACGACTGAAGCTCAAACCAAACGGCCCTTTTCCCTCTGTTTCACGATTCACCTGTTCCGGTCACCTCCCGTCACGGTGGCGACACCAGACGATCCCTAAGGCTTTACTGAACCTAGAACCAATCTCCGTTACCCTCGACTCACCCCCAAACTCGTCGACTCACCGTTTGAATTTCACGGCCAAACAGAGCACCAAAGTGCTCATCTTTGCCTGAGCCCCGCCGTGTACGGCCCCGTCACGGCGACCATCCTAGTCGACACCTAGGACCCTCCTGAACATCACCCTGACCTTCTAACCTCTCGACTCTCAACCAAACCTCACGACTTTCCAAACGAACTTTCACGGGAAAACAGAGCAAGGAAGCATACCTTTCGATTGCAGCTCCGCTGTGCGCACCGCCGCCTACCTCGATGCTCGTTGGACTCCTTGCAACCTCCTCAGCCTCCCCTCGCCTTGGTTTGCCTCACCTCACGGCGTAGCCACCACCTCGAACTCTCAGGCTCCCTGTTTTCCCCAAAACTTCTCCGCACCTCCGCCGTGCCGCCGTGCACGATGTCACCACCAATTCACGACCACCAGCCTCCCTTCCGTCTCTTGTTCCTCCCTCACTCACCAGAATTCCTCACCAGCCACGATCACTCCTCAATTTCTCCTCACAAGCTCCCTCTGTTTCTCTGTGTATCGAAGAACTGCACGGGTTGCACGAGTGCACCCCAATTATTTGGGTGGTGCGCGCACACGAGAATATCCCAGAAACCACTCCACATTGGCCACATGTCACCATCCACTCAATCCTTATCCCACTTGGTTAAACCCCAGCCGTCCATCTCCTTTCTCTCTGTACAAATCCCCAGAAACCAAAAAGACCAAAATACCCCCTGTTTTACACAATTTTACGGTTTTACCACAACTTCCTAGACCCGTAACTCTCACCTCGTAAGTCCGATGAGTACGTGCCGCCTGTCATCGAACTCAGGACGTCGAAAGCTACCTAACCATCCTAGGTCAACCTACCAAAACTCGATTATTCAAAAAGTAAACTATTCCCCCTATTTTACCTAAATTACGATTATGCCCTCGACCGTCCGAACATCACAATTTCCTCCTCGGATGTCAGAATCAGGCGTGCCACCTGCCTATGGATTCGTGACGTCCTAAACTACGTCCTGGTCACTGGTCAACCCCCATTTGACCACCCTAACTAAAAGTCAACTATTTTGCCCAAACTAGGGGCAAAATCGTCTTTCTACACCAAAGACCTTATCGGGGCCAACTAACCACGGGTTAACCTTACTAATCACACCTTAGTTGGTCTACTAATTCCGGTTCTCGGAACGGGTTGTTACAAAGAGGGTGTAAGAACGGAACACCTAGGCTGTGAGTCAAATTTGTTTTACTTGTCGAGTAGATGGCATTTAGCGTCACAGGATGTGACGAGTGGGTGCCAGTGGTGATGGATTGACGTTCCCCTGGTGACGGACGGTTAGGGTCCGAACCATGGTTGGAATGTGGACGGTGGTACATGGTTGGACGTTGCCAGAGTGTAGTCCTTGAGTAGGTCGGGTGACACCCCGATGTTGAGGTGTTACCCGTGCACCGGTGTGTTGTGCCCGTTAGATGATGGGATTGACCGTAATCAATCGGTATGTCGGGTTGAGAGTGCCCGAGAGTACGAGTACGTTGTAGTTGGGATAGAGTTCTAGATGGACATGAGTGACGATCGGATCAGACCCGATAAGTGACAGCTTGGAGACTCGAGGTGAGTCTAGATGACAAGTGGTATCGCTGAGTGATGCGAGATACGATAAGAGGACTCAAGAACGAGTCGAGATCAGAGTCGAGCAGCGAAGCGTAGTGGAGCCGGGAGTTTCCGGCTGGTCACGATGGTTGTGACCTGTGATGGTCACAGATTTAGAGATATCAGGTACGTTCGGATCGATGTAGTTGATGGGACTCTCAGAAGAGTCAGTTTGGGGAATAGGAAATTGAGAAAGTTAACTGGAGCGAGTGTTTAGAGTCAGTTTGGACATAGGTCTGAAGATGACCTGTGAGATGGGATTTGTGCCATTGAGATGGCAGAATTTATAGGGTGTTGTCAGATGGAAGTGTCAGAGAGTCAGACTGAAAACCAGTGGGATGTCAGTCTGGTATCGTTGACCTGTCTAAGTGAGCGACAGGAGAGATCAACGAGTGTCGACATGTTGTCTCGAGTGAGACGTACGAATTGACGTGTAGTTTTTGGAATTGGATTGGAGCTTTGGAGGCTCCGATGACGTTACATACCGAGGACGAGTAAGATGAGTACAGTGTGTGTTGGACGTGTACTGCTACACGAGTATTCTCGTGTGGGTGCAACGATCCGTTTCGAGGAAAAATGTGGGATTCCACAGTTTGGTTGTGGAATCGGGTCGCTTTGAATTTCGAGGACGAAATTCCTTAAGGGGGAAGTTTGTGACGACCCGTCCCGAATTACCGGGACTAAGTAAGAATTAATGATGGATTAGCAAGGCTAATCGGAGATTAGGCGAGGATTAGCGGACGTCCGGGTGAAATGACGATTTTGCCCTTAGAACGGGCGAATCGTTGACTTTTCATTCGGACGGTCAAATGGACTTTGACCGATGACCGTGAAGTAGTTCGTTACGTCACAAGTTTATAGACAGGTGGCATGCTCGATTCCGACGTCCGAGGAGGAAGTTATGACGTTCGGAAGCCCAAGGGCATTTTGGTAATTTTTGGAAAAAGGGGTCAAAAGTTGACTTTTTGACCGGGAGGTCCGATGGCCGAGGGCCGAGCACCGTTACATAGATCACGACGATACGAATCCGTAGACAGGCGGCACGTCGAATTCGGACGTTCGACGGTGAAGTTACGGTTCACGGAAGTTGTGAAGTACTATTCACAATAGTGCGTTTTTCGAGGCAAGTGGAATTAGGAGGGGCCCAGATATTTTCCCAGCCACCAATGGATGAGTGACAAGTGTCACTTATCCACTGGCTACCATTCCACATACATGCATCTCCCATTCCTTCATCATCGATCATTTCTCCATTTCCAAACCCACCAAACCGATCCACTCTTCACCCCAAACACCAAACCCTTAACCCCAAATGAGTCTGGAGAGACTGGTGAGTGATGAGAGTACGGTGGAGGATGGTGGCCGTTTAGGTGATGTAATGACCCATCCTGAATATGGGGATCGAATATTAATTAATTATGATTTAGAATGACTAATCGGGGATTAGTTGAGTGAAATCGGACGAATTGTGCAAAATGACCGTTTTGCCCCTAGCGTGGGTAAAATGTTGACTTTTAGTTCGGGCGGTCAAACGGACTTTAACCGATGACTGTGACGTAGTTCGGGACGTCACGAGTTCATAGACAGGTGGCACGTTCGATTCCGACATTCGAGGTGAAAGTTATGACGTTCAGAAGTTGAGGGGTATTTTGGTAATTTGGCATATTAAGGGCCAAATGTTGACTTTTTGACCGGGAGGTCCGATGGACGAGGGCCAAAGACCGTTACGTAGGTCTCGTCGATACGAATCCAACGACAGGCGGCATGCGGAAATCGGAGATTCGACGACGAAGTTATGGTCACGGGAACGGACTCGATTAACCGAACGAACTGGGATTAAAATAATATTTTAATATGAACAGTACCCGGTGACTGAACACACTTGGATGAGTGACAAGTGTCACTCATCCCTTAAATTCAGGCATAAAACCAGGATCCTTGTTTTGGGGAAAACATAATTATTATGTTTTAATAATTAATTAAACTAAATTATTCTTAATTCCTCCATTAACCCTCTTTGTTCTTCAAACCGTGCAAATTGGGGGAAATCAGAATTGAGAGAATTAGGCTCTCTTCCACAGCCGATTTTGAGTGAGAATTGTGAGATTTGTGGGACTGATTGAACTGGGAAAACACGAGGGATCGATTGAGAGTTGAGGAACTGGAATTCGGATTTTAGAAAATTTGGGGGGAAATTCGAATTGGGAGATTTGAGCCGTGAAAAGTGAAATTGAAGCTCGAGTTAGCTTCCTGAGGTCTGTACGTGTCGATCCACATCAAGAACGGAAGAAATCGAGGCCCAATTGGCTCTGAACTGGGTCTGGTAATAGTGTGCAATTTCGAGCTTGAGTCGTGGAGTTTGAGGCTTGGATTGATACAATTGAGTTAGGGAAAGTGTTTAATGGAGTCCATTGAAGCTTCTAGTTGCATCAATTGAAGGACATTGAAGGATTTCTGATGATGAACAGTGTTCGGGATGTTCTTCGAACGATCACCTTTGATCTTGAGGTTTAAGGTAGGTTTTGGTGAAATTATCATTACAGAACTCTAATTCGACTTAAATAGAAACTAACTGAATGCTCAATTGTTGAAATTGGTATCGAATTGATAGGATTGGAACTGAGTCGTCTCGAGGGTTAAATGACCCGTTTTACAGACAAACGGGTGAGGACGACGGGTACTGTAGCAGGCGCGTGGGTTTCACGCGCAGCCACTCACGGCGGCGCGCGTCCGGCCTAGTTTCAAGGTGAGGTCAACATGACTTTTGATCCTCTCATTGTAACGAACATTTTGACGCTGGTTTCGAGGAAATCGGATATTGTTTCGATAATGTTCCGCGTATCCGAAGTTTTGTTTTACGTTAAAAATACGTATTTAAATTCCGGAAAAATTGGGGAAAATTATATGAAGTATTTTGAGATGTTAGTAACCCTCTATAATGATTTTGGACAGGAGTTGTGATTTCCAAATTTTACGGAAAAACGTGCAGCTCGGAAACGGACCGTTTTGGACGGTGTGTGTGAGTGGACTTTATTTTCTAACCATGATGCATGCATATATGATTTAAATGCCTTATTATATGATTTTATATGCTCTGGCATGGTTGATATTTCAACTCGATGATTTCTCGATTTATGGATTATTATATTATTATATTTGGCACGATTTTCGAGAAATTACGAAATTTGGTGAAAATGATGTTTGGACTTGGTTTATGAGTCCGGGATTGAAATTGATTGAAAATAATGTTTGGACTCGGATTATTTAGTCATGGATTGAAAAATGCAGTTGTGACTCGGGAATGAGTCAAGGGTCAATTTCGTGGATTTACGTGAAAATGGCAACGGAGGTTGCAACGCATGAATTTACGTGATAATGTTATTTTGGGCGTGAGAACCCAAGTGAATAGTGATTTGACTCGGATTTGGAGTCACTTGTGAATTTGATAAAATTAATGATTTCTTGTGATTTTATGATTATTTTAATCAGTCTTTCAGGCACGTTTTACGAGGAAGGTGCAAATGATGTTTTGGGCTAGGCCCGGAGTTTAAATGATTTCTAAAATGATATTTGGACTTAGTTGGTAAGTTAATGATGATTTCTGAATTATTTTATTATTTTAAAAAGTGATTTTAACGGTTTATGTGTAAATGGAATTTTGGGCTTTGAGACCCAGTCGGGAATGATCTTGACTTTGTGTGAAGTCAAGATTTGATTGAAATATTTTGGGATGTAATTCCCGAGATGGTTTCCATTATGATTGTGATATTCCCAGACGGTCGGAGCTTGGGGGGATTACCCAGACGACCGGAGCTTGGGGGATATGATTGTAGGATCAGGGGTTGATCTTATGGTAGTCAGCTTCTCAGATGAGACTGAGCCTGGATGTACCACTCGGATGGGTCTGAGCCTGGGGATGTGTTCGCCCAGAGGTGACTGAGCCCGAGGGGGTTGAGCCCAGAGGTGCCTGTTCCCGAGAGAGTGGCTGGATATTGGCCTGCGCGTAGTGCCGCACTTGTGAGTAGTGCAGTTGATGGTTTGATTGTGCACTTGTGAGTAGTGCAGATGTGATTGGATTGATATATTTATTGTGCACTTGTGACTAGTGCTGATTGATGTTGTTTGTGATGACGTACTGGTATTGAGTACGGGTTTTTAGTCTTTGTGGCCAGTGATTATGTTTTCACATGTTTTAGCATGAGAGCCGGGATTTGATGTTTTATAACATGAACTGATTTGATGAACATGACTTTTTATGGACCATGAGAAAACGTGTTTTGATTTTATCTGTCCACTGTTCATACTTGAATGATTTCATACTATTACTCATGTTTTACGATATGCATGCAAGTTTGTGAAAACTGGAGGGTAAGAATGTATTTTGGCAAATATTTTTATAAGAGGTCATTTTTGTCCACTCACACATTTTCTGTTTTGTGACCCTCTAGATCGTGGTACGACGTTCGGAACTGATCGTAAGGCAGTGGCAGCAGCAGAAATCAGCGCAAACATCCCTTGTCTGGCAAGCACTGAAGGGTAGTTTTGGACCTTTAGTTGACTTGTCAGACGGGAGCAGAACCGGGCACGGTTTTTGACGTCCAGTTGGGACAGGTCCTTTCAGGTGACGCCGCCGTGCACGGCTGAAACCATCAAACCCGAACACCGTACCCGGTTAGACCCCATTTCTTCCATTTTTTGATTTATGCATTATGGTCTGTTTTGGGTGATTGGGAGATGATTAGGGAGTCACTAGGAGGGTTTTAAGAGGATTTGGAGGGTGCTTCACGGCGGAGGAAGCCGTGAGGGTGGTTGGGAAAAACAGGGTCGTGAGACCCTTTGATTTTGGTTAGGATTTAAGAGGTTTTGGTTAATTGTGTTAATTGGAATGGATAGGAAATGAGAAAATAGGAATTATAGGATTGAATTGGGTTGAAAACGGACCAAAATGAGGGAGTAGGAGGGCCAGACCGGTCACGCCGGTCCAGCTGGACCGGCTGTACAGAATGAACTGGCCGGACTGGTTCGATCGAAGGTAGGAGACAACTGTAGCTTGGCGCGTGAGCCCCACGCACAGTCCCTTTGGGTGGCGCGTGGATGCGCATGGGACATAATTTGGGGATGGTTCCAACATGTGAAATCATCTATTCGATGTAACGAACATTTTGGGACTGGTTTCGCGTCAATCGGACATCGTTTCGATAGTTTTCGTGGTGTCAGAAGGTTTAGGGTCGGCTTAAAAATAGTTAAAGGTTCGGAAAAATTACGGGATTTTAGTGAGGGATTATTTAGGTAGTTAATAACCCTATAAATGAATTTGGACAGGTTCGGGGATCCCGGAGATGACGTTTGACCCGGGGGACGATTATGGCACGCGTATCGAGATGCGGCTTCGGACGGTCTGTGAGTGGACCCTTCTTTCGAAATTGATGCATGCATAAATGTTTATAAATGCTTTTAATACATGTTTTGTGTTTCCATGAGTGCAAATTGTTTGTGGTAGCCTAGGATTTACGTATTTGCACGTATTTCGAGATTTACGATTTTATACAATGCTTATACGTGCTAGGTTTTCAACGAGGGTTTAATAAACGGATTTTGGATTTAGAAACATGAAATCAGGTACGAGAACCTTTTGAATTAAAACTCTCGGACTTGGTGTCCATTTGATTTGATAAGGAATCGGACCTAGGGTCCATTTGAGCCATACGATCGGACCGAGGGTCCATTTGGTTTACGATTCGGGTTTGCAGCCCAGTTAGTAGTACTATCGGGCTTGATTCCCCGTTGATTGATCATATCGGGTCTGAGACCCATTTAGTTGAGATTTCGGGCTTAAGGCCCCGTTGGTTGTGAAACCGGGCGTGAGGTCCCATTGAGTCGTGGTTCCGGCCTAGGGCCTTATTGATTGTGAAATTGGGCTTGAGTCCCAGTTCGATTTATGAAATGAGAATTCGGGCATGAGACCCAGTTGAACTGAGGATTTAGGCCGAGGCCTGTGAAATGGATTTGAATCGGATTCGAGGAATCCTGTTGAAATGAATCGGGTATGAGACACAGTTGAGAAATGAGTTTTGAGAAAGAAAGTATTTGAGAAAGAAAGAAAGAGATTTGAAATGAATGAGCCCTCCATATGATTTATATGGTCTCCTCCAGTGTCGACCTGGAGAGTCACGATCCTCAAACCAGAATGGGTATCCCCATAGGGATCCCGTTCCAGGAGTGGAGGTTACTTATGTTGTGGTCCCGGACTAGATTCCGGTGAGATATGTGGACTAGATCCAGAGAGAGAGCTCGGTCTAGATCCAGTGATTGAGCCTCCCAGATGGAGATTCCTGGAGGAAGACTCAGAGTGAGACCCCGAGTAGTGTGCACACTAGTATAGAGATTGATATCGTGACTATTTCGGGGATGTGTTCCCTAGGGGATGTGTGCCCCGAGTTGGCATCTTCTCCAGAAGTGCCTAGGATGGGTTATACGTACGAGTACGTATGTGATTTGGACAGTGTTTTGGGGCGAGACCCCGTATTCAATGTTTTAGAAATGTTTTGGGGGTGGAGACCCCGTATTGTACGTTTGGTATTTCACTGTGAATGATTTGGGCTGAGTCCCCACATATATGACTTTACGGGTGTTTGTGATTTCGGGTCGGGGACCAAATGGATTTATGGTTCATGACGGTTTATGGGAACCAGCATGAACCCTAGAAATGGTTTCTATGGGTCATGACGGTTTATGGGGCCGGACATGAACCCTTGAATGATTTTGAGATGTTTGACAAATAGTTTTATAAATGTTTTGCTAAATGATTTTTGGAATGCATGCATATGCTTTTACGAAGGGCATAAAATATCTTCTTATGCGAAAAAGTTTTTAATAAATTATTATTTTGTCCACTCACGACTTTTAATGTTTTAATGCCCTTCAGGTTGATCGCGGATGCGGGCTGTAGTAGAGACGAGACATCACTCCCCTCCTCCTACGATCCCAATGCACTCTGATAGCCCCGGCGAGGGCAGAGATGAAATTTTCCCTGGTCTGACACGTGGTGTCAGTCGGGATCAGGCGGGTCCCACGTTAATCCCGAGGGATTTGGGACCGGTCCTGACATGATAAGTTGGGATGTTCTGCGGAAATTACAACAATTTGAAGAATATATAAGAATAGACTCTACTTTGTTATGTATAATATTATATATGTTGATATTATGATAATGATAAATGTATGATGTATGATGATAATGTGATCATGGGTGTGTCTTAATATCGTTTTGATGATATAATGATGGTATGCTATGAGATGATGAGGGCATGGCAACAAAGGTGATGTTTATGATGAATAAACCATTTGTTTTACAAGAATAGTTATATATGATTATGATTTATGATATATGATTTGTGAACGGTTATGTATTTTAAATTTATGGTTATTTTATTTATTACATAATTAACATTGCAAATTGTGAGAAATATAATAATGAAAATAAGACTGAATATGGTTGGGCTAGTAAATTCCACTACTTGACGGGGTTAGTGAGTTGGATGTGGGTGATAACCCCGTAGGAGATGGATTTTGTTTGGTTAATGTATCAAATAAGAGTAAGAATGAAAATAAAAAAATCCCTTATTTGTCAAGAGTTGTCAAACGGGAGTAGGATCAGTTCAATATTCAAAGTAAATTTAGGAACTGATCCTATCATAAAGGGGATAAATTTAGCTTGAAATGACATGGAACAAGATAGAATGAAGAATATACATTATGCTTTATCTATAGGCAGCCTAATGTACGCACATGTCTGTACAAGATCAAGATCGTCTCAATGCCACAAATTTCACATTCGGGGCTTTCTTAACTTAATAATTTTTTTAACTCATAAAAATAAAAAAGTTTCATTTTCAAAAAATCAGTTAATACCAACATAGGACAACTTTATTAGATAAATTAAATAAGGTAATAATTTGATGCACAAAGTTACACTAACTTTTTTTGGGTAAGTCAATAATATTAAAGAAGGGCAAAAATCCAAGTGAACAACAAAAGAAAGGAAAAAAGGTACACAAACAAAGCTACCAAGGCAGCAAAAAAGCACCAAACGCGCACGACCAAGGCAGCAAAGGTGGACAAAATTATATAAAATACTCATATAATAAATACTATCAAATAATTCTATGATAAAAGTTTATTCTAAAAATAAATAATTGAATTAGATATAAAAAATATTCAAAAATGGAAGTTTTATAAATAACATAAATATCACAATTCCAAATATCTCAAAATGAGTTTGATTATTTTGAAGAATTCAACTACTAGTGCAAACATCACAACATCATAACATTTTAATAAACTTTCACGTAGCCCTCACCATTTGGTCCAGAATCCCATGGGCTTGTGGATACTCGCTAGACCCGTTAACAAAAAGCCCGACCAAGATCGCTACAGGCTATGGGCTAGCCCGACCCTGAAAGTTGATGAGCTGGACTTGGGCTTAGAATGTTCAAACTTGATAGGCCCGAGCCCCGATAAGGCCCCGATAAACCCAGTTTGGTCCGCCCGTATAAACTCGGACCATAAATCCGAATATATTAAATAATTATGGATTAAGTGATTCTATGATCACGAGGTCATATGAGAAATGAATATATGTTATATGTAGGTTTAGGTAGGATGATATATATCATATTCATATGTAGGTCATATGAAGCAGTAGGGAATCAAATTTAGAAGCATTCATAATGCAATTTACATCATTACCAAACTAAAACTAACTAATTAATTAAATTTGACATATTAAACACAACATAAGCAGAGATTTTCTGTTAATTAATTAACGTATTTGCCTAATATTATGATGGAGCATTACTTTTTTGACATACATATATATAATATTCGATAAACTATATTGTAGCTAATTTGCCTCATAAAGTATACCAAACAGTGATAGATGTTATTGCGCCATCTTGAATATATATATATATATATATATATATATATGTATCTAGCTCCATAATTTGTTGAATAAGTTATTTTTAAAAGCCCAATTGAGCCTGACCTAAGTGGGCTTATTGGGCCCGGCCCATAAAGCCCGATAAAAACTTGGCCCAAACCCAGCCCGATAAAGGGTACAAGCTTTCATATTTGTGAGCAACCCCGCCCAGCTCGGCCTAAAACTTTTTAAATTAGAAGATAGGCCGAGTGCAGCCCAGCTCAAGCCCAACAAATTTGGATCGGGCTTGTCCGACCCGGCCCAATGACGAGGGCTACTTTCATGATATCATAGTGGGTATTTAATTAATTCTAGTAAGTGTAATTAGTTAATTAATTATGTTGATGCAAAAAATTGACCAACTTAGACTTGTCTCGCCAAACGCCATTACTGCTCCTCTCGAGGTAGGAAGACCTACGTAGGAAAAGGGTAAGAGCAAAGTGACACTCGTGTAATGCCGACCTAACAGTCTCTGATACTTAAGTAAGGTTAAGTAGGAAGGATACTGTAGTAATTTAGGCAGCGTGAGGACAAAATTGTCATTACCTTTTGGAGGTGGATGCCCTTATATTTATAGTAGCATTAAATGTGTTTGTTGGTGTTTGTCAATGTGGGATAAATGTTGTGACATTTAGGATTTGACAGGTCTTCTGAAGTGGTCCTGGGTAACATTTATGACTTGTTAGTGGGTCCGGCCGACTAGATGTTGTTAGCCTAAGAAGAGTTAGCATGTAGTTGGCTGCAAGGAGACCAATTGGTGGCCAGGCCGCTCTACGAGTTGGCCGATCAGATACGATCGTCCTAGGCCGTCCTGACCTTGCTGGCGTGGTTATGGAGGTGCTTAGGGGTTGACCGATCAGATATGGTCGGTTAGCATTGGCTAGCTTGAGCTTGGTATATTTTGGTTGCTAAGACAGATCATTTCGGCCTTTAATTAGACCGACCAATTTAGGTATAAACAAATTATAAATTGTAATGTGGTGGGTTTGCGTGAGAGTGTCAGACGGTGATAGGTTTTTTGTTTGGATAATTAAAGAGAAAAAACAATGAGTGTTAATATTATTTTTAAAATAAGGAAAACATAGTGAGAGTTTGAGTGTGAGAGAGTCATTTATTTCACAGGACTCCATTTTTTGACTTATTTTGCAATACTCCAAGTCTACCGCCCATCAAGTATCAAGAAGAGTCTAAGGCTCTAGAAACAAAGTCATCGACTCCCCATCCATCTCGTGTTATCGACTCTGTCTCTAAAATAGACTCAAACACTACTCGAAAGATACGACTAGAGAAGATAGGAGACTAGAGAGACGATTCATACATGATTCCATCTAATCCAACACTTGGACAGACAAGTCGAGAAGAGACTCGAGGTAGACGACTCAATCGAGAGGCGTGAGCCTTTTCTCAAACTTGAAATTATAATTTGATTCCTCGTTTGGGTTCAAAATTTCGGTTTCTAGAATGCTTTCGTGTTTCGGCCTAAAAAAAATAAACAATTGAAATACTACTGTTAGACTATGTAAACCTAGTCCTAGAGACCACTGTACACTGGTACCTAGGGTAGACCCGTGTAGTTCTATATCTAGGATAAGTTAACCCTTAGTTGGTTAACACTTAGGCAGTTACCCACAGTTCCACAGTAGGACAGGTGTCCTACAGGTGTCATGTCATAGTTAAAAGTAGATTTAAGGAGATAAGAACTGTTCTGTCTTATCTCCTTAATCAATATTGTATATATATGTGCCATATTGGCTGTAAATGACATACAGATTATGAAATTCAACATGGTATCAGAGCCTCTAGTCCGATCACCATTACCGATCCTCTCTCTCTCAAATTATGGCCACTGATTCCTGCTCCTACCCCTCAATCTCCCCTAATCATGTCTCAAGCCTTGTCTCTGTTAAACTAAATGAGTCCAATTACCTTCTTTGGGAAAGCCAAATCAAGCCTTTCCTCATTGGACACAATTACTGGAGGTTCATCGATGGAACCCACCCTCCTCCTCCTTCTACTCTCTCAACCCCAGTACCTGAAGGCTCTTCTCCCATTTCAGCGACCTCAGATTCTGTCCTAACCTCCCCTGTCACTGCCCTCCCGAATCCTGCCTTTCATCAATGGTTTCAGATTGATCAGACCTTGATCAGTATGTTGCGGGCCACCCTAACAGAGCCCATTCTGTCCCAGGTTGTTGGTCTCAACACCTCCAGAGCCATTTGGGAGTGTCTCCGCCAGAACTTCTCCCAGCAATCTCTTGCAAATGCAACCAACCTCCGTTTCCAACTGATGTCCCTTACTAAAGGCTCCAAGACAATTTATGAATACCTTTCTTATGCCAAAACCCTCACTGACTCTCTTGCAGCGATTAATGAACCCTTTTCTTCCACTGATCTTGTTACTGCTGTTCTTCGTGGTCTTGGACCAGAATACACTATCTTAGTCACAACCATGCTTAACTTTCCCCCACTTCCACCATTTTCAGACCTGCGTGCTCGCCTTCTCTCCTTTGAGGCACAACAAATCTCCACCTCTACATATGTTTCCAATCCTCCTCCCACTGCTCTGTATGTCCAGTCCAACCCACCTCCTCACGGGTTCTACCCCTCTCATAACCGCTCTAACTACCACCGTGGGTCCAGACCAGGCCGTGGTTCACGACCCTTTCCCCGCCGTGGTTCTGGCCGTACCCCTGCAGTCCGCAACACCTCTGGTGTCCTTGGCCCACCTCCTCACAACCCACCCCGCTCACAAGGCCCTCAATGCTGGTCCTGCAACAGGTTTGGCCATGTTGCAGCCCATTTTCCCTCACTTTCTAACACACCTGAACACGACCTCTCTCAAGCCTTCCCGGGCCTTCACATGACCTCAGTTGCTGACCCCAATTGGTATCCAGATACCGGTGCAACCCATCATGTCTCCATGACACCCCCTACTCCTTCCCAATCTGCCTCTCCCACCAGAGACCAGGTCATGGTTGGTAATGGCACCACTCTCCCCATCACACACACGGGTAATGTTCACTTTCCCTCTAAACACTATGTCTTCCACCTCTCTGATGTTCTTCATGTCCCTTCCATTAAAAAGAACCTCATTTCTGTTGCACAGTACACCAAAGATCAGCAGGTCAGTATCACTTTCTATCCTACACACTTTGTCATCCGAGACCTAACTACCAACCACATTCCTTTTCAAGGCCCCTGTAGCAATGGACTGTACCCTATCCGCCCTACTTCCCACCCGCAGGCTCTCTTCACCACTGCCCCATCCAGTCTATGGCACAAGAGGCTAGGACATCCCTCTACTACTGTCTTACGCAAGCTGGTCACTCAAGATCACCTCAGCCCTAATGTTGATTTAAATTCTGTTCCATTTTGTAACCAGTGTGCACTTAGTAAAAGCACCCGTCACTCATTTAACCCTGTACTACATTCATCAATAAAAGCATTTGATTTAATACATTCTGATGTTTGGATGTCCCCTATTCTCTCTGTCACTGGTTTTCGTTACTATGTACTATTCACGGATGATTTCACCCGTTACACATGGGTGTTTCCCCTAAGGTTCAAGTCTGAAGTCTTTGATCAGTTCTCCCGTTTCTTCACATATGTCCGCACACAGTTTTCTACCACCATAAAACAGTTCCACAACGATGGTGGCAAAGAATTTGCCAACCAATCCTTCCACAACTTTTGTTCCCAGCATGGAATCCACCAAAGGTTCTCCTGCCCCCATACACCACAAAAAAAACGGTTTGGCAGAGCGCAAGCATCGCCACATTTCAGAAGTAGGTCGAACCCACCTCCAAACTGCTGGTCTCCCGTTTTGTTATTGGGCTGATGCCATCACCACTGCTGTTTTTCTCATCAATCTACTTCCCACATCTGTCCTCCAATGGTCTTCCCTTTATTTCACCCTCCATCACAAATCCCCTCCTTATTCTCTTCTACGAACCTTTGGCTGCACATGTTTCCCCTATCTTGGGGATTACACCAAACATAAACTAGAGTCCAGGTCCCTCCATTGTATCTTTCTCGGCTACAGTACACAACACTCAGGCTATCGTTGTCTACACATCCCCACTGGGCGTGTTTATATCAGCTGTCATGTGATCTTCAATGAAGACGACTTTCCCTATCCCACCAAACCTCAATCTGCCCAAAACTTTGCCTTCCTCCCTGTCCAAACTTGTAACCATCCCAGCCCAACACCAGATCCTACCCCTCACTCACAAACAGCCACTTCACACGGTCCTTCTCCACTTCCAACACCTAATCCAGGACTCTCACACTCCTTGGACCCCCAAGGGTCTCCTTCTCCAACAGAAAACCTTCCTCAACCCCATCCCCTTCCTGCCCACCAGCCCCACCCGTCCACCTGCCACCCAGAAATATCCACCCTATGACCACTCGTAGCAAATCAGGAAACTCTAAGTCCAAAAACCTTTTGTATGTTTCCCGTTATCCTCTCCCTCAAATCTATGCTGCTATTGCCACCGAAAGCCCTGAACCTTCTACATACAAACAGGCCTCCAAACACGAACACTGGGTCCAAGCCATGTCCACTGAATATGACGCCCTCATCCGCCAACACACCTAGTCCCTTATTCCCCTCCCTCCATCTGCCAACACAGTTGGCTGCAAATGGGTTTTCAAGGTTAAACTCCATGCAGATGGAACCCTAGAGAGATATAAAGCTCGTCTTGTAGCCAAGGGCTTTCACCAACAGGCAGGCCTTGATTTTCAGGAGACATTTAGCCCTATTATCAAACCAGCAACCATTCGAGTGGTACTTACCCTTGCTGTATCCCTTGGCTGGTCCATTCGCCAAATGGATGTCACCAATGCCTTCCTACATGGCCACTTAACAGAAGAGGTTTATATGCAACAACCCCCAGGTTTTGTTGATCCCCAACATCCCCAGCATGTCTGCCGCCTCCACAAAGCTCTGTACGGCCTAAAACAGGTCCCCAGAGCTTGGTTTGATCGATTCAGCACCTTCCTCCTCCAAAAGGGCTTCACTCAGAGCAGAGCCGATCCCTCCCTCTTCATCTACAAAACCAAAGACACTCTCATGTTTCTACTGCTTTATGTGGATGATATTTTGCTCACAGGAACCACACCAACTGCTCTCTCCTTATTCATGGCAACCTTGGCTCGTGAATTTGCCATCAAAGACTTGGGACCACTCCACTACTTCCTTGGTGTTGAAGCCACTCCCAATGCCGCAGGTCTTCATCTCATCCAAACCAAGTATACCACGGATATCCTTACTCGTAGTGGTTTGTTAGACTGTAAACCTGCACCTACACCCCTGGCCTCTAAACAGCTTCTCTCAGCACACAATGGCACTCCCCTTCCAGATGCTTCTGTCTACCGTCAACTGGTGGGCGCTCTGCTGTATTTAACATGGACCAGAACTGATATTTCCTTTGCTGTTCAACATGCCGCTCAGTTCATGAGCCGCCCAACCGATCTTTATCTCACTGCAGTCAAACGAATAATCCGTTATCTCAAGAGAACACTCGGTCTTGGCCTCCAAATCCACAGGTCCACCTTCCCTCTTCAACTCCAAGATTATTCTGATGCAGATTGGGCAGGCTGCCCAGACACCAGACGTTCTGTGACAGGTTTCTGCATTTTCCTGGGTTCCACCCTTATCTCATGGTGCTCCAAGAAGTAGAAAACAGTGTCCCGCTCCAGTTCTGAAGTAGAATACCGTGCCCTAGCTTACACCTGTGCTGACAGCATTTGGCTTCTCAGCCTCCTCCGTGAGCTCACCTTTCCTCCCCCACTTGCCATCCGGATACACTGTGACAACCTTAGCACTTGCTACATGTCTACAAACCCGGTCTTTCATGCCCGGACAAAGCATATTGATTTGGATTATCACTTCCTCCGTGAACGGGTCATATCCGGCACTCATCAAGTCTGGTTTGTTCCTTCCACTCACCAGCTGGCTGACTTATTCACTAAGGGACTCTTCACCAACCGCCACCATGCTCTGACTTCCAAACTTGTCACCCCTCGGGTGCCTAGTTTGAGGGGGGATGTTAGACTATGTAAACCTAGTCCTAGAGACCACTGTACACTGGTACCTAGGGTAGACCCGTGTAGTTCTATATCTAAGATAAGTTAACCCTTAGTTGGTTAACACTTAGGCAGTTACCCACAGTTCCACAGTAGGACAGGTGTCCTACAGGTGTCATGTCATAGTTAAAAGTAGATTTAAGGAGATAAGAATTGTTCTGTCTTATCTCCGTAATCAATATTGTATATATATATATATGTGCCATATTGGCTGTAAATGACATACGGATTATGAAATTCAACAACTACCAGTTGCGCAGACGCCCACTCGCCGAGGTTAACCGACGCATCCGCGTTTATCTGCCACCAAGGTCATTATCATAACCGTTTTACTCGATGCAGAAGTGAGAGGCTGCCCTTCAAGTCCACTAATTTAGATTGGTGGATGATCATGCTCTGCCCTGCTTTGTTGTCTTAGTCTTGTCTTAATAGCTATTAGCTATTATAATTTATTTACACATCATTTGTGCTATATTTAACTGGGTTGTGGGTTGTGAGTTTTATTTTGGGTCGAGGCCCTCTTTTCTTTTACATTGTATCTTAATTTTCTTTGTATGTGGTGAAGGGTTTTATATTTTCTTTATATATGATGGAGGGTTTTATTTTGAGTAGAGGCCTTCTTTCCATGTAAGGCCCAAGGCTTGCTCACCTTGGGCTTGGTCATAGCATATGCAGGTGGAGTTTTGAGTAGATATCAAAGTGATTTGGATTTTGAGCACCAGGAAGCAACTAAAAAATATAACAAAATACACAGCGAAAAAGTGATCCGAGAATCTATTGATATAACGAAAACCCCCTAACATCACAAAATATTGAAATTGTTCAGTAGTTCCTGTAATTTCTTGCTTTGTTTGTTTGGTTGGTGTGGAAGGCTTGGGTCGACGACGTGAGGTTCAGCAGAGGGGTTGAATGTCGATGGTGTACAACGGTCTTAGACGAGGAGACTAGTGGAAATTGGGTGGCCATGATTGTCGCAATAGAGTCCAGTCGGGGTGGATGGAAATTCCCAAGGGGAAGGCTATGGGGGGAGGTCCACGAGAGGTGGTCAGGTTGGGTGGGGAAGGGGAAGGGGGGAAAAGGAAAGGGAAAGGAAAGGGTAATTAAAATTAGTTTTAATTTTTTTTAAAAATAATCTTAATATAAAATTTAATAAAATATAGAAAATTTCTTAATTACTCTTAGAAATTTTGTAATATTACTCTTAGAAATTTTGTAATATTATTGGCGCGTGGATACTTTTAAAGATTAATGAAATAAAAGCTAGTGGATAATCTAACAGAAGTAACATAATGCTTATTATGAGTGCAACATGAAGTAAATTTCAATTCTATATGCATTTTGAGACTCGCTGATTTATTCTTAGTGCATTTTAAGTAATAAGCCATTATCTAATTATATACAACATTTTATTTTACTTCAATATTTTTACTTTCATATAAAAAATTGTTAAGTGGTGATCTCACTTAAAGAGGAATGTTGAAAAATCTCATATTTTTAATTACTCTTATAAATTTTGTAATATTATTGGCACTAAATGGTGATCCCACTTGAGGTGGAGTGTTGCAAAATCTCATATTTAAAGGAGTGTTGCAAAATCTCATATTTGAAGAATATATAAGATAAGTACAACACTTAAATGAATGCTTCCACTAAATAGTG
Source organism: Prinsepia uniflora (assembly GCA_032719365.1). Taxonomy (NCBI): domain Eukaryota; kingdom Viridiplantae; phylum Streptophyta; class Magnoliopsida; order Rosales; family Rosaceae; genus Prinsepia; species Prinsepia uniflora. The sequence goes on along the minus strand of CM064873.1, from coordinate 62,623,486 downwards.
GTCCCATGTAAAGAAAATGCATTTTAAAAAAATTGAAAATTTTACGGTAAGAAAATTAAAGGGAATAAAAATAAAAAAATACAAATTTATTCCATCGAATCTCTTTCAAATAGTAGTATTATAAAAATTATTTTTTTTCGTCTATTTTATCTAATCCTAAAAGAATGAAGCCACCTTCATTGTTACATTCAAACTACTTAACAAAATTATACAATCCAAACACTACTCACCCAACCATGACCATAACTTCAAATATTATCTACAATATCTGGTTCCTGATTACACAAACCACATAATATTATCTACGATATTCGCATAGTATCATCTACGATATTCGACTCATGATTACACAAACCACATATTATTATTAGATAATATCATACATAACCATCTGTCATATCGCATTCTATACCTGTTGTGTTCTCAAGGCTCCACGATGATCTTCCCAATTGCATGCCCATCGATGCTTTTAGCCCAAGCATCCTCAGCCTTGCTCAGTGGAAATTTCGAGTCGATCACCGTCTTCAGCTTTCCTTCCTTCAATAACTTAACAAGATAATCCAAGTTCTCACCCTTGGCACTCATGAGCAGTGGCACCAGCTGCTTCTTGGAGAAGGTAAGTTTCTTTAGAGCAAAAGTGGCCAAGGCACTTGGACTCGGTGTGAGGTCTATGACCTTCCCGTTGGTGCTCAAATTAGGCTCAAAAGTTGACCAGGGGATGCCGGTTGTACAGTGGACCACCGCATCATATTTCCGACCAGATGGGCTATTCAGAGCTGCTCCTTCTGGGGTTTTGTAGTCAAGAACCTCATCTGCCCCTAAGCTCTTGACAAATTCAATGTTACGAGCTCCACAAGTGGCTGTGACATGAGTGTTTCCGAGCTTTGCTAGTTGGACTGCATACTGACCCACGCCGCCTGATGCAGCAGTAATCAGTATGTTCTTTTGCTGGCCAGTTCCGTCAAGCTTGACCCCTGCAACTTGGGTGAGAGCCTGGTGAGCTGTAAGACCAGCAACGGGTAAGCCTGCAGCTTCGGCTGCTGAAACTTCAGGGGGCCTGAACACTGTCAAGCTCTCACTAGCTGCCGTATACTCGGCCAGACCACCTCCATTCTATCAATATGCAACTATGTAAGTAATATGACAACACAAAAACTGGGACTTTGCACAATTTATTCTTCAAGAGAGGGAGAACTTAACCAAAGGAATCAAATGAACACTTACAGCAGCTGAGAGATATGTCACAACTTTGTCGCCCGGTTTGAACTTTTGGACCCCTTGCCCAACTTCTACAATCTCTCCAGCAACATCAGTAGCTGTTCCCAATAAAGCCATTGCCCAATGTCAACAAACCAACTTACCAGCCTAAACAGACATTGAATCCAACTAACATATCTACCTCCCAATACATATGTGAATAAAGTGACTTCCAAAATTAAATTAATCTGCAACCATTATGCTCATTTTCAATACTCCCTTCTTCAAAAAGGGGAAGTCAATCGCTTTGGCACACAGAGAGTAACTTTAGGCTTGTTTGGTGAGTCGTATTCTATTGGATTGTATAATTCATCAAATTCAAGGTATCTTGAAAGTAGAAGTGAATGATTTTTCATTGCAAGGGGATTAAAGGTGATTGGATATAGAAGAAAACTTCTCCAAAAAATTCCCATTAAAATGGTAGGATTAGAAGAGAAAAGTCTCCTTCCATGTCTAATGCCCTCTAACTCCTGCACAGTTGAAAACATCCACTTTTACCTTCAAAATACACTGAATTTGACGAGTTACACAATTCAGTCCAATAGGATACACCAAACGAGCCCTTTATGTTTCAATTGATGCAGTAAAATGTCAAGAATCAGAAACCGCTATCAATCACTATGCTGCCTGAACTGTTGAAGCTTACATGGTATCAAATGAATCCTATGAAGGCACTTAAAACAGTTACATAGCGTGGAACAGGCCAATAGAAAAACTGCGAAATTTTCACATCACCACAATATCCATAATTAAGAAACAAGCACTGACAATTGTGTTAGCTGAACATCTGCGAGGAGACGGGGAAAGAACTCAAGTCTTCAATTGTTGTCATTGTAAAAAGAAAGTTCCTACCAATATCAACTTGGAACTGTAATTTTTCAACCACCCACCAACGGAGCATTAAATTTGTTCCTACATTTTCACGTTGGGGTTGCTACCATTTTTGTGGATGGAAAATCTATTCACTAGTTGACACAAGAAATAACCAATTGGAAAGCACAATGTAATAAAAAAAATTAAGAGCTACTATTTTGGTCATCATCCCAGAAACACTGCGTTGCCAAAAAGGCATAGCTTTTTTTTTTTTTTGGTATTGTCGCCGAATTTTCGCTCTATAACAAAATAGAGGGGGCATACGTTGGATATATTTCAAATTGATTAGAAAAAGCATAAATACCAAAATAGTGAGAAACAGAGCTTACTGGGTATATGAGGGAATTTTCTTGGGAAAAGAGGGCGCAACGTGCCTTTCTGAATTTTCCAATCAATTGGGTTTATAGTAACTGCTTCCGTTTTCACCAAAACCTCGCCTTTCTTTGGTGCGGGGATTGGAACCTCTACATGCTGCAGCAAACCGAAAATATGCATTAATAATTTATAAGGTATCTTCAAATTCCACATATAATGTATAATGGTGTCCATGCGTTTACTGATTTTCAATTCAAAGGGGTTATGGATATACTGATTTTCAATTCAAAGGGGTTTATTGATTTTCAATTCAAAGGGGTTTATTGATTTTCAATTCAAAGGGGCACAACAGTAAAGAAAACATTTCAACACAAATATGAAGCATTTTCTCTTTTCCCCTTTGGGATTTCAGAACCAAACACAGATTTAATGCACTCAATTTTAAGCCTGAACTCTTCCACCACTCGACAGGTTAATACATTGAATTATCAAATTCCACTACTCCTGTTAATCATTGAAAACCCTTTAAAATCTCAATCGAATGCACCCCAAGAATAAGAACTTCATAAATTCCAGAAGCAGAAAATCGCAATAGAAATAAAGATGAAAGGAGTCTAGGAAAAAAAATGATTGGGCATAGAAACAAAAGAAAAGAAGCAGATAAAGAAAGAACATTTAAGCCTGAGGGTCCTCCACCATAGCTCTCGTACTGAACGGCACGCATAAGCTTTGACGCGGTGGTTGCCATAATCGATGTCGGCACTCGGAAGAGATAGGAAGATTCAAGATTTGTAAGAGAGAGAAAAGAAAGTTGCTAGATTTGTGGAAGGAATGGTGTTGAAATTTGACGTGGGGTAAACCACACAAGGATGAACCAGGAGTTGCCAAGTGTCAAGTCAGTAAAATGACAGCAATAACCGTTGATTCCAATACGCGTGAGTGTGTGACATGTTTTTCGCAAAATATTATTTTATGTCCTAAAGTTTAGAGAACGAAAATGGGAAGTAACTATTTAAGCCCACTATCTATTTTTTTACCCCCACTTCTTCCATTAACCAATATTTCTTTTTTAAATTTAAATATAATATTTGATTTTACTATCGTATTCTTAATTATTAAATGACTTTAAACAATTAGTCGAAAGGGTAGTTATGCCTGAAATTTTTGGTGAAGCCTACTCATCCTCTTAGCTTTATAATTACTACACTTCAGCACCCGTTAATGCGCATACTAATTTATTTTTTTATTCTTGTTAAAAAAATTAAAATAAAATAGATAATATTAATTTTTAATTTTTAAACAAAAATAAGGTATGTAACTACCTTATCCCACTACTTCCATTAACTATTATTATTATTTTAATTTATAAACTTAATATTTAATTTTACTATTATATTTTTAATTATTAAATAATTTAAAGGGGCATTTTCGCAAAAAAATTGATGAAGCCTTTTGAGCCTCTTGGCTTTATAATAATAGAAATAATTAAATTTCAATTATAATATTGTTTTAATATGATTTTGACATCACATTAATTTATAATATTTATATATTTCAATAATTAAATTATCAATTAATTTAAAAGTATTTTTGATATTAATTAAAAAATTTTACTCATGTTATTTTTTATTTAAGTGTTAATTATTTTGATTCGGTTATTCTTTAAAACCAGTGTATTTAAACAAGTTATAAGAGTCGAACTAATTAAACTTAATATAAATATAATGTCATTCTAGTTTTTTAAATATACTAATTTGAAAAGAAGAAAAAATAGCTAAATAAAAATAATCAGTCACTTAATCAAAAATAAAATAGGTAACAATTTGTAATGGATACCAAGAATATCCCTAACTTAATTGATGACTTACTAGCGAAATAGTCAAATGAAATAAATTGAGGTGACCTCAAAACTATATGAAGTAAAATTATGAAATTAAAATCTGGTTATTCATTTTAATGTTGACCCCTAAACTTTGAACTGTAAAATAATATTTCCCTTTTTTGTTTTGTTTTCAATTTTCAAAATGTGTTGGTTAAAATTGATTAAAGTTTTTATCTATTTGGAAACTTTTAATTTCGGTTTTTTTTTTCTTTCAAGTTTTGATTTTGGCTTTTGATTAGTGAGAAGTTGTTCCAAAGTTTTGCTAAGTTCAATCACCAGAAACTCCACAGTGAACATAGATATTCCTAATTATCTAAATAATCGAGAAAAAACAAAAATTTCAGTTTATTTCTTAATATTCGAACGGATTAAATTTTATTAGAAAGGGAGGATTAAATTTTATTAGAAATAGATGATTAATGACAAAATCGATCCCAATCCTCTGGTATTGACGCGGGATGTGCCATGCTCCCGTCTGACATCACATTTCGGAAAAAACATTTATATACCCTTCACTAAAAAACATGCATGCATTCGAAAATAAGTTATTACAACCAATTGCATTAAATCAAATCATAGGTTTTCCAAATCCAAACTCCGTGAAATATTATTTAATCAAAACCATTTCCTCAAATCATTAGGGTCTTAGCCCAAAACCATAAAACCAAAGTATGTGGGTCACTGCCCAAAACCGTTAACACTAAATAACCAATCCAAATCCATGTGGGAACTCAGCCCAAAACCAAGTATGTGGGTCACAGCCCAAATCCGTTAATACCAAACAACCAATCCAGTGAAATACAGTTTACAAATCCTTGGCATCCCAGATGTCATAATGTCACGGTCCTAAGCTATGCGTGCTACTCGGGAGTCTCAATCTGAGTCTACCTAAGGTCCATCCAGGTCAATGACCCTCCTTGGAGGGAGGTTTTACCCTCATGCAATCCTGATCCTGAGTCTCTCTACGTGAGCCTCTATGTGGTCTCCCTATAGGGCGACTGTAACGACCCGGTTCCAGTCAAACGGGTCTGACCCGGTACTGTAGCATGATGACGTCATCATGCTGACGTCACTTCTGACGTCATCCTGTCAGATGTTGTCAGACCAGGGACCAATCAGAACATGTCACGTGTCACCTGACAAGTGTCAGTGATGACGTCATGCTGACGTCAGCGGTACTGTAGCAACGTTGAACCACGCGTTGACCAGGCGCGTGGGGGCTCGTGTGAACAGTGATTTTGGTGGGGCCGGTACCATTTTCAAGGTTTCGACGATACAGATACAATGGAGGTGGTTTCGTGTCGATCGGAGATCGTTATATTAGTCAAAATGGGGTTTGAAGCACCGGGAATAGTGCCCGGGATGCGATTTTGAGGCGGATCTGTTCTAGGGTCTTGGTATTGATGTTATAGGGTCCTTAAGTAACCCTCAAGTATAAAAATACATGTTTTAGAGATCGTTGAGCAGCAAGGACCGAGTGTGAGTGGGCTGTTTGATTTATAAAAGGCTTGCATGCATAAACTGTTTTACTATTTCCACTTATGATTTCGATGAGTCTTATGAACTGTTTATATATGCTATTACAATGTTTTGGGCATGAGACCCGTCTGGATTATATGTGGATTTTGTTTGGGATGTCCGGGGGACATAGGGCAAACTATACTGTTATTGTACTGTACTTTCCTACCTGTGTATATTGTCTCCTCCAGGGAGGGTCGTTGGCCTGGGTGGACCCTGGAGTAGTCACAGGGCTCTGACTGAGTGGAGTTGACCCCGTTGGGCTGCTTACTCTCAGGAAGGCATGTTTATATACCTCGGGCAGTGACCGGGATACCGGGAGCTGATGTACCTAGAGAGTCTCGGGTGTGAGACCCTGAGTGGCAACGCGTAGCCTTAGAACCGTGACATCATTTGGGTTGGGTTTTACAGTGCACTGATATGTTAGTTTCTCCTTTCGATTATTATTGTGGTTTTATGGTTATGATATTATGTTTTCACTGCATGCAAGATTTGGAAAACGGAGGGGTAAAACCTTATGATTATTTTATTATTAAATTGATTTCTAAACTGTTATTTTTGGCCCACTCACCCTGGTTTTATTGACCCCTCCAAACCCTGACACGGAAATAGAGGAGGAGGACCCGGAGGAGGAGGCAGAGGTTTAGTTTGCCTAGCTGTGCACCTGTACACCCACTTGTGGGTAGGTTGAGCACCGAATAAATGTACTCTGACTATTGAGCTCACATGTTGTATTTTTACTTTCCCTTGTCTGACAGTATCACTTTAAACACTGTGGTTGTACGTTATCTATCTATTTAAGTCTTCGGTTTTTATTTAAGGGTAATTTTGGTATGTTTAGAGTCATTGTCAGACGGGAGCGGGGCACGTCCCCGGGTGGTCCCAGTGGGATTGGGACGGGTCCTGTCAGCTTGGTATCAGAGCATTAGGATTAGTAGTCAGAGTACTAGGTTAGCGGTTTGTACTTTGTACATGGTCGCTTTCGATGTCTTTTAACCTGTTTGCCTCTTAACGGTTGGATATGCCTCCCGACGTGAACCCCGTGCACGTATTGACGAGGGCAATGGAGGAAATGGAGACACTGCGAGCATTGAGCGGGCCCAGCGCCTGGGTGCTACGCGTTTTAGTGGGGGGACCGACCCCGAGGAAGCACACCAGTGGATTGACCGCTGGGAGAGGATTTTCGAGGTCATGCACTGTCCACCGGAGGAGCGTGTCGTACTGGCGACCTTCCTACTGGATGGGAGCGCCTATCGATGGTGGCACAACCTTGTCCTGGCCAGCTGGACCGTTCACACCATTCCATGGGAGACCTTTCGGGAGCGGTTTCTCAACCAGTTTTATCCACGGTCGTTTCGCACCGCCCGTGAGGCGGAGTTTCTGCAACTCCGGCAGGGGGACCAGACTGTAGCAGAGTACGAGGAGACCTTCCTGATGTTGTCTCGTTTTGCTGAGAACTTCGTGATCACCGAGGAGGATCGATGTCGCAGATTTGAGTGGGGCCTGCGACCTGAGATTCAGGCGATGGTGACTGCAACGCCCTTTGCTTCCATGAGGGATCTAACTGATGCGGCGACCAGGGTTGAGAACAGTATCCTGGCACATCAGCGAGCTGAGGGGGAGACACGGCGACGTGATCGCCCACACTTGGGATTCTCGGGCCGTCGTGGCTCGAAGGGAGGACATTCTGGTAGATCTTCGTCTTCTGGCAGCCGAGGACGTTCTGGTCAGTTCAGGAGTCCTCAGCGGTCTGGACAGCGTTCTGGAGCTTGGCAGCAGCCGTACTCACCGATGAGCATCTCACCGGGAGGATACTCGGGTCGACCTAGGAAGGTCACATGCTTCGCTTGTGGTGAGCCGGGGCACTATGCTTCTGAGTGTCCACTGATTCGGGGCAGCACTATGCCAGCACAGAGCTCATCATCTCAGACTGACAGCAGCCGGACACGCGGTGTTGTACGTGGCCGTGATCGAGGAGCTAGATGACGGGGATGACCTGCAGAGTCTATGGCTCGTGTCTATGCTGTTACCTAGCAGCAGGCCAGATCCATTCCGGGAGTGTTGACAGGTACTGTACATATTTATGGCATGGTTGTTCGTGCATTGATGGATTCGGGGGTAACTCATTCTTTTATTTCACCGCGTTGTGCGAGTCTGTTGGGCCGTGAGGTGACCGCACTTGAGCACGAGATGGGAGTGGGGACACCGATGGGTGTGACCTACCAAGTGAACCAGGAGATACGAGCTTGTCCTGTGGAGATTGAGGGAGTCGAATTTCTGGCAGATTTAATTATGATGAATGTGCACGACTTCGATGTGATACTTGGAGTTGATTGGTTGTCGGAGTACAATTCGCTCATCGACTGTAGTAACATGCGGTTGACTTTGAGAGGTTCGGGATTACCGGAAGTGATATTTCAGGGGGAGTGTGGAGACGCATCACCCAAGGTAATATCTGCACTCACAGCTACAAAACTTTTACAGAAGGGGTGTCAGGGTTATCTTGCTTATGTGGTAGAATCTACAGATGAATCTTTGAGTATTGAGGATATTCCGATTGTGCGGGAATTTCCTGACGTCTTTCCAGGGGATTTACCTGGATTACCACCACCCAGGGAGATCGACTTTACGATCGAGTTACTCCCCGGGACTCGACCGATTTCACAAGCACCGTATCGTATGGAACCGGCAGAGCTACGAGAATTGAAAATCCAATTACAGGAACTGGTGGATCTAGGGTTTATCCGACCCAGTACATCACCATGGGGAGCGCCGGTCTTATTTGTGAAAAAGAAGGAGGGTAGTTTGCGGTTGTGTGTGGATTATCGGCAGTTGAACAAGGCTACAGTAAGGAATCAGTATCCCTTACCCAGGATCGATGATTTGTTCGATCAATTACGAGGAGCACGATATTTCTCCAAGATAGATCTGAGGTCGGGGTACCATCAACTGAGAATAGCCGAGGGGGATGTTCAGAAAACAGCTTTTCGAACGAGGTGTGGGCATTATGAGTTCTTGGTGATGCCCTTCGGACTGACGAATGCACCAGCTGCATTCATGGACTTGATGAATCGGGTTTTTCGAGCATACTTGGATAAATTTGTGATCATGTTTATCGACGACATCTTGGTATATTCCAAGAGTGTCAGGGCTCATGAGGAGCACTTACGAATGGTATTGGGTAAACTACGACAGGAGCAGCTGTATGCTAAGTTAAGCAAGTGTCAATTCTGGCTAAATAGTATTGGATTCTTGGGTCACATTATATCACCCGAGGGGATAAGTGTGGATCCTCAGAAAACGGAGGCTGTGACAAATTGGCCAAGACCGACCACGGTGACGGAAGTGCGAAGTTTTGTTGGGTTAGCAGGCTACTATCGGAGATTCGTGGAGGGTTTCTCCCAGATTGCCGCACCATTGACTCGGTTAACCCGGAAAGGGGTGAAGTTTGTATGGGACGATCAATGTGAACAGAGTTTTCAGGAATTAAAGTTCCGATTAACCACTGCACATGTCCTTGCATTACCAGACAACAGTGGAGAGTTCGTGGTATATAGTGATGCATCACTGCAGGGTTTGGGTTGTGTATTGATGCAGAGTGGAAAAGTGATTGCTTACGCATCCCGGCAGCTGAAGACGCACGAGTTGAACTACCCTACTCATGATTTGGAATTGGCAGTGGTGGTTCATGCTCTAAAGATCTGGAGACATCATTTGTTCGGTGTGACATGCCGAATATTCACCGATCACCAGAGTCTTAAACATCTGTTCACTCAGAAGGAACTCAACATGAGACAGCGGAGATGGTTGGAATTGTTGAAGGATTATGATTGTACCATCGAGTACCATCCTGGCAAGGCAAATGTTGTGGCTGATGCACTTAGTAGGAAGTCAGCGGGATCAGTTGCGCACTTGAGATTGGTGTATCTTCCTTTGCTAGTGGAACTTCGGAAGGGCGGAGTTATGTTAGGAATGGACGATCAGGGAGCCTTGTTGGCTAGCTTTCATGTGCGACCCGTGTTGGTCGACAGGATCATCGAGGCTCAACTACAGGACCAGATACTCTATGACTACAAAAACGAGGTTGAATCCGGACAGAGACAAGATTTCTCCGTCAGGGACGATGAAGCATTAGTAAAGCTTGGGAGATTGTGTGTACCTGCGGTACCAGAGTTGAGGAGAGAGATTTTAGACGAGGCCCACAGTTCGGCCTATGCTATGCATCCAGGAGGTACAAAGATGTACCGTACCCTCCGGGACTATTATTGGTGGCCAGGGATAAAGAGGGAGATAGCTGAGTTTGTCAGCAAATGTTTGATCTGTCAGCAGGTCAAGGCAGAACGGCAGCGTCCGTATGGGGCTATGCAGCCACTTCCAATTCCACAATGGAAGTGGGATCATATTACAATGGACTTTGTCTTCAAGTTTCCGAAGACAAGGAGTGGAGTTGATGGGGTCTGGGTAATAGTGGACCGGTTGACTAAATCAACGCATTTTCTGCCTGTACGTGAGACGTACAAGCTCAACCGTTTGGCCCAGCTATTCATTAATGGGATCATCCGACTACACGGTACCCCAGAGTCGATCGTGTCGGATCGGGATCCGCGTTTCACATCTAGGTTTTGGAGGAGTTTACAGACTACTTTGGGTACGAAATTGCACTTCAGTACAGCATTCCACCAACAGACCGACGGACAGTCTGAAAGGACAATACAAACTCTCGAGGACATGATGAGAGCCTGTGTGTTGCAATTCCAGGATTCGTGGGCTGATCGATTGCCATTGATGGATTTTGCCTACAATAACAGCTACCATGCGAGTATAGGGATGGCACCCTATGAGGCACTGTATGGTCGACAGTGCAGAACACCGGTATGCTGGATGGAGATCGGAGAAAGAACCGCAGTGGGGCCGGATTTGATGGATATGACCCAGGAGACAGTTCGGGTTATTCGGGAAAGATTGAAGGCGGCCCAGGATCGTCAGAAGAGCTATGCGGATCGACGGATCCGAGATTTGGAATTTGAGGTTGGTGACTTTTTCTTTTTAAAGTTATCGTCGTGGAAAGGAATTCTCCGATTTGGACGACGTGGGAGATTGAGTCCTCGTTATATCGGGCCATATGAGATTGTCGAGAGGATTGGTCCAGTGGCTTATCGTTTAGCACTACCTTCGGAGCTTTCCCGAGTACATGACGTATTCCATGTATCTATGCTACGGAAGTATCTTCGGGATGACTCTCATGCACTGCCAGAACAACCACTGGAACTGATGACAGATTTGAGTTTCGAGGAACGGCCAGTGCAGATTCTGGATAGGAAGGAAAAGGTCTTAAGGAACAAGACGATTTCTTTGGTTAAGGTGCTATGGCGGAGTGGAGGAAGCGACATGGGAACCCGAGGAATTGATGAGAGGGCAGTACCCACACTTGTTTGAGTAAATTTCGAGGACGAAATTTCTGTAAGGTGGGTAGGTTGTAACGACCCGGTTCCAGTCAAACTGGTCTGACCCGGTACTGTAGCATGATGACGTCATCATGCTGACGTCACTTCTGACGTCATGATGACGTCATCCTTTCAGATGTTGTCAGACCAGGGACCAATCAGAACATGCCACGTGTCACCTGACAAGTGTCAGTGATGACGTCATGCTGACGTCAGCGGTACTGTAGTAGCGTTGACCCACGCGTTGACCAGGCGCGTGGGGGCGCGTGTGAACAGTGATTTTGGTGGGGCTGGTACCATTTTCAAGGTTTCGACGATACGGATCCAATGGAGGTGGTTTCGTGTCGATCGGAGATCGTTATATTAGTCAAAATGGGGTTTGAAGCACCGGGAATAGTGCCCGGGATGCGATTTTGAGGCGGATCTGTTCTAGGGTCTTGGTATTGATGTTATAGGGTCCTTAAGTAACCCTCAGGTATAAAAATACAGGTTTTAGAGATCGTTGAGCAGCAAGGACCGAGTGTGAGTGGGCTGTTTGATTTATAAAAGGCTTGCATGCATAAACTGTTTTACTATTTCCACTTATGATTTCGATGAGTCTTATGAACTGTTTATATATGCTATTACAATGTTTTGGGCATGAGACCCGTCTGGATTATATGTGGATTTTTTTTGGGATGTCCGGGGGACATAGGACAAACTATACTGTTATTGTACTGTACTTTCCTACCTGTGTATATTGTCTCCTCCAGGGAGGGTCGTTGGCCTGAGTGGACCCTGGAGTAGTCACGGGGCTCTGACTGAGTGGAGTTGACCCCGTTGGGCTGCTTACTCTCAGGAAGGCATGTTTATATACCTCGGGCAGTGACCAGGATACCGGGAGATGATGTACCTAGAGAGTCTCGGGTGTGAGACCCTGAGTGGCAACGCGTAGCCTTAGAACCGTGACATCATTTGGGTTGGGTTTTACAGTGCACTGATATGTTAGTTTCTCCTTTCGATTATTATTGTGGTTTTATGGTTATGATATTATGTTTTCACTGCATGCAAGATTTGGAAAACGGAGGGGTAAAACCTTATGATTATTTTATTATTAAATTGATTTCTAAACTGTTATTTTTGGCCCACTCACCCTTGTTTTACTGACCCCTCCAGACCCTGACACGGAAATAGAGGAAGAGGACCCGGAGGAGGAGGCAGAGGTTTAGTTTGCCTAGCTGTGCACCTGTACACCCACTTGTGGGTAGGTTGAGCACCGAATAAATGTACTCTGACTATTGTGCTCACATGTTGTATTTTTACTTTCCCTTGTCTGACAGTATCACTTTAAACACTGTGGTTGTACGTTATCTATCTATTTAAGTCTTCGGTTTTTATTTAAGGGTAATTTTGGTATGTTTAGAGTCATTGTCAGACGAGAGCGGGGCACGTCCCCGGGTGGTCCCAGTGGGATTGGGACGGGTCCTGTCAGCGACCCCTCTCAGATAATGCACCGTGATTACTCCAGTGTCCCTGACATCTGGAGGAGACAATGCACACATAAGGATGGTATATGGAAAATATTTCAAAAATCATCTCAAAACCTTTCAAAGGGGCCCACGCCCGGAATATAGTTTTATCCGTTCCGTTTCCATAAAACCATCATAAATCCACAACTAGGTTTCATGCCCGAAATATAACTTTCATAACCCATTTCCACATATCATACGTAAACCACAACTGTGACTCAAGCCCGATATTATAAACCAACTGGACCTCAACTCCCATAGTATAAACCAAATGGGCCTCCAACTCGATACCTCATTAAATCAAATGGACTTCAAGTCCGATTGTTCATACGTCAAATAGGTCTCAAGCCCAATTCCATATTTCCAAATTCGAAATCATTCTATTAATCAAACTATTGAAAACACATGCATGTATAAACCAAATATAAAACCATAAATCTTGGAATACGTGCAAATACGTAAATAATAAATACCATAATCATATGCACTTAAGGCGTTTCAAATTATAGATATACAACATATAAAACAGTTATGCATGCATCATATTTAGAAAACAAGTGTCCACTCACACACCGTCCTTGATGCGCCTCAAAATTCATGTCATAAGAATATCCAGGCTAATCCAACCTCTCCGGGTAATTCGGACCTATCCAAAACAAAATCAAAGGTCACTAACGGACTCTATAAATTCATACATAAAATTCATGAACAGTTCCAGCCTGAGAAAGCGTCCCGAACACGCTTCCCAAGGCTTTAAATCCAAATTTAACTAATCTAACAATCTCCGATCGATCGAAAATCACCACCATTGGATTCAGATCGTCGAAACCTTTATAATGGTACTGGTCTCACCTCGAGATTCGTGCTCACGCGCCCTGACGCGCGTGTGAAGACCCGTCCTGAATATCAGGATTAAATATTAATTAATTATGGATTTAGTATGTTTAATCGAGGATTAATCGAGAGAAATCGGATGGACGGTGTAAAATGACCGTTTTGCCCTTGAAATTGGGCAAAATGTTGACTTTTAACTCGGGGAGTCAAACGTACGAGGACCGATAACCGTGACGTAGATTGAGACGTCACAAGTCCGTAGATAGGTGGCACGTCGAAATCGGACATCATACGGAGAAGTTATGGTCACGGGATCGAAATCAGGAATTTACGTCTCGGGATTCGAATTAAATATTAATTAAAATAATTGTGGATCCTATTGGCCCTTACCCCTAAATTGTGGATCTAAATGTGATTGGATGGCTAAGATTAAAATAATATTATTTTTTATTTATTTTATTTTTCCCTCACAATTCTCTGTCACCACCCCTCAGCCGTTCATCTCTCTCAGCCCTCTTATCCTCACCCTTCATCTCTATCATCTTTATCATCTTCATCTTCCCTATTCGATCAAACCCAAGCCCGTGTAAAACCATAACCGTGAACCCCAACCTCTCACACACACTCAAATCCTCATTAGTAGTGCTTGGTGTGTAAAGGAAGAAACGTGAGTGAAGTGAGGCAAGAATGGTGGCACTAGCGGCGTCGACCATCGTGGACGGTGGCAGGAAAACAGAGACGGCGTGGTTGTGTTCAAAATTGGAAGGTTCGTTTTCGGTGGTTATTGATCGATGCTGATTACCCCTCGATGTTCATGAGGTCAAGACGATGCTGGCGGTGGCCATGATGGTGCAACGACGGCATAGTAAGGTGGTTTCCCGAGAACTCTGTTTTGGTTTGAAAATGGCAAGCCATGATTGGTTGGTTTCTGATGGTTTGAATGGTTTGGATGTTGTCCCTGAGGTCGAGGCGAACCCACCGAGCTTGGAATCACGAAAAATGGTGGTCGGGATCGTGAGAACGCGACGACGAACTTTGGTTGATTGTTCTTAGATCGAGAAGGTAAGTTAGAGGCTTGGTTTTCCTGTTTTGAAGTCTTAGATCGATTGGGAATTCTTAGATGAAGGTGTAGGGACAATTAGGAGCGAAAAAAGGTCAAAATGGCTGAGAACTGGCCTCGCCAATCCACCTGAACCGGAAACCAATGAACCGGTTTAGACCTGGTTCGCTAGAGGTTGACGATGAATAGTGTCCCGACGCGTGGGCTCCACGCGCACTACCTTTGGGCGGCGAGTGGGGGCATTTTTGTGGAAGTCTTCAACATGTGTTTTCATCTATTCGATGTAACGAACATTTTGGGACTAGTTTCGAGTCGATCGGACATCGTTTCGATATAGTTCGGGGTGTCTGAAGGTTTGATGGCTAGTTTAAATACGTTTAAAAATTCAGAAAAATTACGGGGATTTAATGGAAGGTTTTTGGAAGTGTTAGTGACCTTAGAATGTAATTTGGACAAGTTCGGATATTTCGAGGATGGTGATTTAGCCCGGGGAGGCTTATGGCATGCATATCGAGGCGGCATCGTAGGACGGTCTGTGAGTGGACATTGTTTTCTGAACTGTGATGCCTGCATAACTATTTTATATGTTTTACATATGTGACTTCTATGACGATGATTGTGGTATTGGTGATTTACATATTTGCACGTATTTCAAGATGTTTTTTTCCTATTTCACGTATATCGAAGTTTATGATTTTAATAATGGTTCAATGGTATGATTTTGGATTTGGAAATATAGGTTTGGGCTTGAGACCCATTTGGTTTACGAACTATCGGACTTGGAGTCCATTTGATTGAATGAGGCATCAGGTCAGGGGTCCAGTTGGTTTACGAAATCGGGCATGAGGCCCAGTTGTGTTTTATGAATATGATTTTGGGTCGAGGACCCATAAATGGATTTGGATAAATGGTTTTGGATTGAGAAATCGGATTTGTGGATTACGATGGTTTTATGGAAATCCCAAGCGTAGACCCATTTGAATGGTTTGAGATGATTTATGAAATGGTTTTCCATATACCATCCTTATATCTATGGATTGTCTCCTCCAGTCGTCTGGGACGATGGAGTAGTCATGGCGCATTGCCTGCGAGGGGTCACTACACGAAGCGACCGGACCGTATAGTGACTCAAGAGCAAGATTGCTAGACGTCTAGGATGTCAGAGATTGACTCGGGTTGAGACCCAGGGTAGCATGCGTAACTTGGACCGTGACATGACGTCTGGGACGTCAGGCGTCTAGGACGCCAGACATCTGGGATGCTGAGGATTGGTACATAACGATATTTGATGGAATTGTGATTTATGGATTTACTAGATTATGTATTTGGATTTCGGATTTATGATTTGGTTTTCGGTGTTAATGGATTTGGACAGGAACCCACATGGTTTGGATTTACGGTTTTGGGCTGAGTTCCCACTTACTTGGATTTATAGTTTTAGGCTAAGGCCCTAATAATTCATTTAAGTTAAATGGTTTGATTATTGGTTTTCGAATGCATGCATACATTTTCTAGTTTGATATTTAGTGGAAACAAGTCGTTGATAGTTTCGATTCGGCATTTGATGCTTATGTGCACCATGGTTATGTCGTGGTTTGGCAGTGTGAGACCCTACTGAGGGATGAACATAACAGTGCTTTCGAGTTTTGACCGTGGGATGGTTATGTCGGGATTGTTTATCACGATATTGCAGGATTGGATATGACGATAGTGTGGACTTGTAACCATTAGATGGTCAGGTTATGTTGAGTTAAATAGTGGTACTTCTGAGAGCAGCCGGGTTTCTCGAATCCTAATTGTGATTGATGGTTTAGAGAATGTTAGTACAACAGAGTTAGTTGATGACCTTAGTGGGAAATCCTAGTGTACGATGTATGGTTTGAAAATGTGAGTCGGCGAGTGGTTTGACTTTGGTGAATTTTCAGCGTCGAGACCGTTGGTCGGTCATGTCATGTCATCTTTGGTGATGGTACTGCACTCTGCAGCTGAAGTTGTGTTAATCAGTTAGGCCTAGTTGGTTGTCGTGCTACCTTAGTTTGTGATGGATAGTTGGTGCAGCTGAAGTCGAGGATGACTTGGTGGATGACACTAGTTGAGTTGAGTTGAAACTAGTTAAAAATTGGTTAAAGATTGGTTGGACAGGTTACCAGGGTGTGATACTTGTCGATGGAATCCCAGAGTGGGGATACGGTGTAGTGAGTACTGGTGGTTGATTCTGGTTGGATGTGGAGTCTCGATAGCGATGTCTGGTGGTTGGGTCTGCACGAGATTGTGGCATGCACTATTATCGAGAGTGGTTGTAGTTGTGGTTGTTGTGAATCGGGTGACGTTCAGCGAACGTTTCCTTTTCTTGTATAAGTTGTCGGGATGATTGTACCCAGAGTTGTGGGGGTATGAGGGTGTCAGGACCCACCCCGGTTTCACCCCGAAACCCGAGGTAAATCCTGCTCTCGTCTGACTCCCCAACACAACACTAAAGTGCACTCACGCGAAACCACCAAAGCACTCAGTCAGACGCAGGAGACTCTATACAATACATCCTGAAATTAAAGTTTTACAGAGCATAGTACCGCTGTACAAAAGAAAGAAAACCTGATAAACTAGATACACGCACACGGAAAATTTTAAACCACTCCGAGATCCCTATCGCGACTTCTATGCCTCAGACGCTGCCTCGACGCTGAAACCCCGCTCTAGCTCCACGACCTGGAGGGCAATTTAAAACAGAAGGTGTGAGTGGACCATAAATAAAAGAAAAGTTTCTAAAACCATTTATAAGAAAACCGAGTTTGGCCCTCCGTTTTGAAACCACATGCATAACCCAGTTATCAAAACAGTTATAAACCATGTAACGATCCTCATAAGAACAGAAACTCTATAACACCGTTAAAGGAATCATAGTATAAACATCATAAAACCGTATCATAAACCAGGAATATCAAATCATCATTTTCCGATCAAACCTGCTGGACCAATCCGAGTCTTTAAACTCCCGAGTCTTTAAACTCAATCCAGGCCTCAATAATATCTGAGTCTTTAAACTCCCGAGTCTTTAAACTCAATCTGGGTCTTTAAACCCAATCCGGGCCCGTCCCCCGTCAATCAATATCCGGGTCTTTAAACCCAATATCCAGATCCAGCAAATCCAATCCAAAACCATTTGAAAACCATTTCTAAATCCATATTCAAACCCGAATCCGAAATCACTAGTCTGATGCCCTTCCGGCATCCCGAACAGTTATTCGGAACCCAAATCCGGAATTCCACTTTTCAACTTTAAAACCAAATTCCGCTTCCCGAAATCCAATTTTAGAACCGAAAACCCTTGGTCATCGAAAACATGTTCCAAAATCCATTTCATCCCCAAAACCATGGCATTAATTTCAGAAATCGACATTTCTCGTAAAACTGTCAAATACTTTATTTTCTCAAAAACCGTGCAATTATGTAAAACCAACATCACATATTCAATGCTTATGAAATCACAGGTAAAACCATAAAACAAGTAATTAAAAGCAGTTATGCATGCTCGAGTTTAAGGAAAAGGTCCACTCACAGTACCAAGCCCTCAATCGCATCCTGAACATCTCGTACGTTCCTCTCCTTGCTCGGGAAGTCCCGATCCTGTCAACAACCGCCAAAGTACGTCACTAACACGTCTACCAAGACTCTCCTCATTTTCCCCAAAAATCCCCGGGTCCTAAACGTAACGAACCGGAACCCTAAACCTTCACCCTCGCGGAACTAACTTCAAACGACATCCGAACAACCCGAAACCAGTCCCATTAGACTCGTCATAACACCCAGACCAAAAACCATGTTGACAACTTCCCCAACCACCGCCACACGCGCCCCTACGCGCCGCCCAAAGTGGCTGCGTGTGGCCCTCACGCGCCAGCTACAGTGTCACCAGCAACCTCTGATCGACCCGGTTTGACACAGTCGCTGCACCTCGAACCGGCGTGAGCGGTTCACCACCGTACCTACACCAAAGCTGTAACGACCCATCCCAGAAATTAGGGTTAAGATGGTGATTAAGTTGGGATTAGTGAGCTTAATCGGGGGTTAGCTGGTCTCGTTGGGGTCGTTAGTATAGAATGACGATTTTGCCCCTGATTCGGGCAAAAGGTTGACTTTTAGTTCGGGCGGTCAATTGGGTTTTGACCGATGACCAGGACGTAATTTAGGACGTCACGAACCCGTAGACAGGTGGTACGCCCGATTCCGACATCCGAGGAGGAAGTTATGATGTTCCGAAGGTTGAGGGCATAACCGTAATTTGGTTAAAATAGGGGGAATAGTTGACTTTTTGTACGATCGGGTTTTGACATGTTGACCTAGGATGGTTAGGTAGATCTCGTCGTCCTGAGTTCGATGACAGGCGGCACGTATTCATCGGACTTACGACGTGTGAGTTACGGGTCTAGAAAGGTAGTGGCAAAATCGTAAATTTGACTTACAAGGAGGGGTATTTTGGTCTTTGTGCTCTGGGATTTGTGCAGCAGAGAGGGATAGATGGATGGCTGGGATTGGGCCATTTGCGTGAGAAGGGACAGGATGGTGACACGTGTAGAGGAACTAGAGGGTTCCAGCCTTTTGTGCACGGTCCAAATAATTAGGGGTGCTTGTGTACCCGTGTGTGCTCTTCGACCCAGAGAGAAACAGAGGGAGAGAATTGAGAGAATTGAGGGGTGATCGTGGGTGTTGGTGAGTTTGTGAGTGTGTGAGAGTGACCAGAGAGTGAGAGGGAGACAGTGAGGGAGGTTGGAGAAGTGGTGGCTGTTTGTGTGTGAGAGGGGAGCCACCGGAAAACAGGGAGGAAGTGAGTGTTTGTGGGTGGTGGTGCGGCCGTGATCGATCAATCGAGGCCAGTGGAGGTGTCCAGAGGACGAAGGAGGACGGGAGGAGCCATTGCCTCACGGTTGAGCTCACGACGGCGACAGGAGGACAGGTAATTTCTTGTTTTCCCTTTCGATGCTCTGTTTTGCCGTCTAGTTTTAGACGCTAAGTCGTAAGTTTAGGGGCTGAATCGAGGAGTCTAGTGAGGTATAGGGGACTCAGTTGAGTCCTAGGCAGCTGCTGGTTGTGCTGCCGTGACGGGGAGTGCACGGTGGAGGTTAGTACGACGGAGAGTACTGGTGTGCCCTGTTTTGCCGTCGATCTTCAAATCGAAAGTCGTGGGTTTTGGGGGTGAGTCCACGGTCTTGGTGAGTTGGGTGAGGTTTAGGCCTGTACTAGGAAGAGTTTGAGACTGCCACCATGTTGGGGGTAGACCTGGGTGGCCGGAGAAGGAAACAGGGGATTATCGGGTTTGTGGTTCGAGCTTGAGTCGACAGGTTTTAGGCCGTGTCGGGGTGTTTGAGTGAGAGGAAAGGGTAGCTTGGGTCTGGACGATGCAGTTGGTGAAGAGAGGAGTGGTTTTGGTGCGGGTATGGCGGAGAACCATCCTCGCTGGTTCGTTTTGCAGGCACTGTGTCTAACCGAGTCAACTCGAGGAAGACGATGCACTGTAGCTGGCGCGTGAGGGCCACGCGCAGCCACTTTGGGTGGCGCATGGAGGTGCGTGCGGCGGCGGCTGAGAAAACGGTCAACATAGTTTTTGGTCTAAGGATTGTGACGAGTCTGTTGGAATTGGTTTCGGGTTAATCGGACGTCGTTTGAGGTTAGTTCCGCGAGGTTGAAGGTTTAGGGTTTCGGTTCGTTACGTCTAAGACCCGGGGATTTTTGGGGAAAATAAGGTGGACCTTCGTAGATGTGTTAGTAACGTACTTTGGCGGTTGTTGACAGGATTGGGACTTCCCGAGGAAGCTGAGGAACGTACGAGACGCGATTGAGGGCTCGGTACTGTGAGTGGACCCCTTCTCTAAACTCAAGCATGCATAACTGTTTTCTATGCTAGTTTTTTGGTTTTATATGTGATTTTATGATTATCGAATATGCTTTGTTGATTTTACATAATTGCACGTTTTTCGAGAAGGTTTGGTTTTCAGGACGTTTTACGAGGAAAGGGTGATTTTTGAATATGATGCTATGGATTTGGGATTTCATCGGATAAGTGGTTTAAGTGCTCATAAAGGGATTTTAAAACCTGATTTGGTGATTAAAGGGTTTTCAATTTTGAAATCGGATTTCGGTAACGAGATTTGGTTTTAAAGTTGAAAAGTGGAATTCCGGATTTGGGTTCGGAATGACGGTTCTGGACGCCGGAAGGGCATCAGACCGGTGATTTTGGATTCGGATTTGGATATGGATTTTGAAATGGTTTTCAAATGGTTTTGATTGGATTTTATGAATCTGGTTATTGGGTTTAAAGACCCGGATATTGATTTGACGGGGGACGGGCCCGGATTGTGTTTAAAGACTCGGGAGTTTAAAGAATCGGATATATTGATATTTCCCCCGTAGGCCTGTTGAGTTTAAAGACTCGGATATTATTGAGGCCTGGATTGAGTTTAAAGACTCGGATAGATCCAGCAGGTTTGATCGGAAAATGATGATTTGATATTCACGATTTATGATACGGTTTTATGATGCTTATGATATGGTTTCTATAACTATTTTATAGTGTTTATGTTTCTTATGATGTTTTATGGCGATTGATTGATAACTGTTTCCATAACTGGGTTATGCATGTGGTTTCAAAACGGAGGGCTAAACCCGATTTTCTTATAAAATGGTTTTGGCAACTTTTCTTTATTTCTGGTCCACTCACACCTTCTGTTTTAAATTGCCCTCCAGGTCGTGGAGCTAGCGCGGGTTGTCGGCGTCGAGGCAGCGTCTGAGGAATAGAAGTCGCGAGGGGGATCCCGGAGTGTTTTTCCTTTCCGTGTGCGTGTATTTGGTTTACCGGTTTTCTTTCCTTGGTATCCAGTACTATGCTCTATAAAACTTTAACTTCGGGACATGTATTTATTTTCTCCTGCGTCTGACGGTGTAGTTTAGTAGTTACGTTCGTTTTGTGTCAGGGAGTTAGACGGGAGCAGGATTTACCCCGGGTTTCGGGGTGAAACCGAAGTGGGTCCTGACAAAAACACCTCCTCTCTTCACCACCTTCATCGACCCATCCTTAGCAATCCAGTCCCCTTACTCAGACATCTCGACACGGCCTAAAACCTGTCGACTCCAACTCGAAACCAAAACCCGATAAACCTCTATTCTCTTCTCCGGCCACCCAGGTCATCCCCCGCCATGGCAACCACCATAGACGGTTCCTGGGACCTCCCTAAGTCCTACCAACTCACCAAAACCGTCGACTCACCCCTACAGCCACGACTTTCAACCTGAGAAAAACAGAAAAACAGAGCACACGGGTACCCTCCTTCGTTCCAACCTCCACCGTGCACTTCCCCATCACGGCTGCACAACCAGAAGACACCCAGGACCCTACTAAGTCCCCTAGACCTCACTAGACTCCTCGATTCAGCCCCTAAAGTCACGACTTTCGATTTGAAAATCGACGGTAAAACAGAGCAAGTTAATGGGGACGAGGAATTACCTGTCCTCCGGTCGCCGTCGCGAGCTCCGCCATGGCAACACAACTCCTCCAGTCCACCTCCAGCCTCTGGATACATCTACTAGCTTCGATTGATCGAACACGGCCGCACCACCACTCACAATTCCTCTCTGTTCTCTGTTTTCCCCCTGGTTCCCGTGGCTCACCTCTCACCCACACACAGCCACCGCACCTCCAACCATCCTCTCTGTTTCCTTCTTGATCTCTGGTCACTCCTCACACACTCACAAACTCACAGCCTCACCAAGCTTGATCGATTTCTCCCCAATTCCCAGTTTCTGTTTCTCTCTGGGTCGAAGAACACACACACACACACACACACACACACACACACACACACACACACACACACACACACACACACACACACACACACACACACACACACACACACACACACACACACACACACACACACACACACACACACACACACACACACACACACACACACACACACACACACACACACACACACACACACACACACACACACACACACACACACACACACACACACACACACACACACACAGCACGGTTGCACCCCAAATAATTGGATCGTGCACTCACTAGAACCAACCAGACCTCCTACACGTGTCACCATCTTACCCTTCCTCTCACAAGTGGCCCAATCTCAGCCATCCAATTTCCCTCTCTGTGCACAAATACCCAGACAACCAAAAGACCAAAATACCCTTTCTTTTAACCCAAAATTACGATTGTACCCTTGCCGTTTTAGACCCGTATCTCCCACATCGTAAGTCCGATGAATACGTGCCGCCTGTCATCGAACTCAGGACGACAAGATCTATCTAACGGTCCTAGGTCAACATACCAAAACCCGATCATACGAAAAGTCAACTTTTCCCCTTAATTTAGCCAAATTCCAATTATGCCCTCAACCTTCCGAACATCATAACTTCCTCCTCGGATGTCGGAATCGGGCGTACCACTTGTCTATGGATTCGTGACGTCCTAACCTACGTCCTGGTCATTGGTCAAAGTCCATTGGACCACCCAAATTAAAAGTCAACCTTTTTGCCCGAACTAGGGGCAAAATTGTCATTCTAGACTAACGACCTTATCGGGACCAACTAACCCCCGATTATGCTCACTAATCTGACCTTAATCACGGTCTTAACCCTCATTCTCGGGATGGGTCATTAAAGAGGGAGACAGAGTTCCTTCAACTTGAGCAGAGGTATGGGGTCGTTGCTCGGTATGAGCAAAGATCTAGGGTTGTCTGATTCGCACACTGTGTGCCGTGATTGTGATGACGATGAGCCATGAGTTGGAATGTGACTCCGTCGTGATGGGCATACGTTCGGTATCTGAAATTCACCAGTGGATGAGTTGGACTGGATGGGATCCAGCAGTGGGTGAGATGTGTTGGGACTTTAACGCAAATGTGTGTGTGATAACTGATGTGATTGGATTGATTAAGTGGTAAATGAATGAAACGATATAAACGGATAGGCGAGTTGGGGTACTAAGTTAGCTTGGTACGAACACGTGGTTGATATTCGAGTGAGTTGGTTCCAACATGGTTGGAACTTCAGAATCAAGAGAGGTTGTGATTGACGTGACGAGATGAGTGCTTGTTTCAACATTGGTGATGGGTATTCTGAAGTCATTGAGGGTGACTTCTCATGTTCAGCCCATGGCAGATGATGGTTGTTGTCACCAGTACGTTGATCGTGTATTGGTTGGTGGACCCGTGATTTGTTTTGGGTCATTAGGAGGAGTTGGGTATTTCGAAGTTAGGTGAACTTGATTTCTCCTTTTTTGCTTGGTTGCAGACGATGTTGGGTTACATGGTGTGGTGAGTGCAGTGAGTTTGTGTTTGCACTCACGTAGGATGAATTTTGAGGTCATCGTCTTCGATCATCCTTAATTTTTCCTAGGTGGAATGACAAGGATCGATGTAAGGTAAGTGGAGAGAACCTACAGTCTCGACGTGTCTCGTCGTTGACTGATATGTTTAGATGTGAAAATGGTTGAGAAGCGATTCGGTAGTATACGGATTCAAGAGGGTGTAAGACCATATGACCTGGAATTTGGTGGTTGGTTGAGTGAGAATATGTGTGGATCCCAGGTGGATCTGGATCGCGATGTGGATCAGGATCGTGATGTCGAGGATATAGGGTGTCGTGACGATCGAGGATCGTGATCTTAATGATCAGGTTAGGTGGTGGATCAGAATGGCGTGGATCATAAGGTCGTGCCGTGCTGGCAGACTTCGCCTTGCTGATTATGCTAAGCTAGGAGCAGAGGAGAATCGTTTTGTGAGACAATTGAAGAATCTTTTGGAATAGTTACTGAGATGACAAGACATGAGTTGAATATGGGAACTTTGGGTCGACTTCTTTTTTATGTTAATCCGTTATGAGACGGTAGTTGAGTGAATTGAGGTGTATACGATCTGTCTTGGATTTTGGATGTGAGGATGATAAGACTGACTTCCTTTCGAGGTTAATCCTGAATGATATATTAATAGAACGAGTGGGTATCCAACGGGGTCGGATTGGTCAGTCTTGGATATGTGAATGATGAGATTGGCTTCCTTTCGAAGTCAATCGAATATGGTATGGTAATCGAATGAGTAGGTAACCGATAGGTTCAGAGTTGGCGTGTCTCGATAGAAGTGGGTGAGATTGGATGCCCATTTGGCATGAATGGCTACACCTTGGTAGGCGTGAGTTGGATTGGTAAGTGTTGGATTACATGATTAGGAGTAGACGTTGTGATGCTAGTCAGGTGACCATGGGACTCGTGATGGATGATGAGTTGAAGTATTTGATTTGTTTAGTACTGGACTGGACAGATGGACTCCAGAAGCGTGATTAGCTACAAGCTATGTAGTGGACTGGTTGGTGGATGAATGTAGGTATTGGGTACGTTGTGCGAGGACCGATAATGGACAGGCCTGGGTGATTCCTGGTGACGGTATATGGGATACACCATGGGTATGTTAAGGAACGTGTTGGTAATCGGCTTAGTTTCGATATCATTGGATTGGTTGAGAACGTGAACTGGACATTGGATACTGTGCGCTGGGCTAGAGTGATTTTGATGGGTTTAGTGATTGTATGAGCAGGTGCTCAGAGCCGTGGATGGCTAGTGGAACCTGAGAGTTGGGATGTGTTATCACTGCTGGGCAGGTATTCAATGGGGTCCAGTTACACACTGGTTGAGTGAGATTCATTTCATTGTTAGGCGATCCTAGCGAGCTGATTTTAATATCTATTGAAATTTAAGGTAAGAAATCTTTACTACAAGTTCTCAGGTGAGTGAGACGTGGATTGGTGATTCCACAAGTGAAATGAGTTGGTGGTTAGTGTAACCACATGTTGCTTTACGTGGAGCGACTGCTCTGTGACTCTCACTAACGGCAGCATGGATTTATGAGGAAAGTTTGGTGCGAGACACCTTGGTGCGACTCTATAGTGAGTCAGAGTTGTGTTGGTGATTCGAACTATGACCATGGAGCCATGAGTGCCAGCTGAGTGCGACGTTATGGGACGTGTGATGTTGACGTGGTAAAATTCAGGAATGCGGAGAAATTGTGAGATTTGATTACTCTCTTTGTGGGAGAGATGCCGGATTGATTTGCGACTGGCAAGTGGTGACAGTTTTGCTGGATGTGTTAGCGTGGATTGATGAGGGAGATTTGGTGACTCCCAGTAGGAACAGATGTCAGGGTGGATTGGTGTTTGAGAAGAACCGTCAAGCTGAATGTGTCAGCTAAATGTGTCAGCGTAATGATAGAATTTTCGGGTGGTATCAACTTGGAACGTGTGATCAATTTCACTCGAAGTGGTCGAGTGTAGATGATGCGACGTGAGTATTGGTGGAACGTCTGAGTGCAGACTTGTATTGTGCTAGTTAGTGGATATACACGTGTACACATGATGTGAGACTGAACTTGCTTTCCACGAGGTGGATGTGGAATCGGGATAATTGGAATTTCGAGGACGAAATTATTTAAGGGGGGAAGGTTGTAACGACCCGTCCTGAATATCGGAATTAAATATTAATTAATTATGGATTTAGTATGTTTAATCGGGGATTAATCGAGAGAAATCGGACGAACGGTGTAAAATGACCGTTTTGTCCCTGAAATTGGGCAAAATGTTGACTTTTGACTCGGGGAGTCAAACGTACGAGGACCGATGACCGTGACATATATTGGGACGTCACGAGTCCGTATCAACCGGTATGTCGAAATCAGACGTAGAACAAAGAAGTTATGGTCACAGGATCGAAATCGGGAACTTACGTCTCGGGATTCGAATTAAATATTAATTAAATCTAGTTAGCAGATATTTTAATGTGGTACCCTTGGATGAGTGACACTTGTTACTCATCCTATTGTCCCTTGCCCCTAAATTTTGGATCTAAATGTGATTAGATGGCTAAGATTAAAATATTATTATTTTATTTTATTTTATTTTTCCCTCACATTTCTCTCTCACCCCTCCCCCATTCTCCCATCAGTCATTCATCTCTCTCAGCCCTCTTATCCTCACCTTTCATCTCTATCATCTTTATCATCTTCATCTTCCCTGTTCGATCAAACCCAAACCCATGTAAAACCCATAACCGTGAACCCCAACCTCTCACACACACTCAAATCCTCATTAGTAGTGCTTGGTGTGTGAAGGAAGAAGAGTGAGTGAAGTGAGACAAGAATGGTGGCACAAGCGGCGTCGACCGTCGGGGAAGGTGGCAGGAAAACAGAGACGGTGTGGTTGTGTTCAAAATTGGCAGGTTCGTTTTCGGTGGTTATTGATCGATGCTGATTACCCCTTGATGTTCCTGAGGTTAAGACGATGCTGGCGGTGGCCACAGCGGTGCAACGACGGCTCGGTAAGGTGGTTTCCCTAGAACCTTGTTTTGGTTCAAAAAATGACAAGCCATGATTTGTTGGCTTCTGATGGTTTGAATGGTTTGGATGTTGTCCCTGAGGTCGAGGCGAACCCAGCGAGCTTGGAACCACGGCAAATGGTGGCCGGGATCGTGAGAACGCGACAACAAACTTTGGTTGATTGTTCTTCGATCGAGAAGTTAGTTAGAGGCTTGTTTTCCAATTTTGAAGTCTTAGATCGATTATTAATTGTTAGACGAAGGTGTAGGGACAATTAGGATCGAAAAAGGGTAAAAAATGGCTAAGAACCGACCTCATCGGTCCAGCTGAACTGGAAACCAAAGAACCGGTTCAGACTGGGTTCACTAGATGTTGACGATGAATAGTGTCTTGACGCGTGGGCTCCACGCCCAGTTCCTTTGGACGGCGCGTGGGGGCATTTTTGGGGAAGTGTTCAACATGTGTTTTCATCTATTTGATGTAACGAACATTTTGGGACTGGTTTCGAGTCGATTGGACATCGTTTCGATATAGTTTCGGGGTGTCCGAAGGTTCAAGGGCTAGTTTAAATACGTTTAAAAATATGGGAAAATTACGGGGATTTAATGGAAGGTTTTTTGAAGTGTTAGTGACCTTAGAATGTGATTTAGACAGGTTCAGATATTCTGAGGATGGTGATTTAGCCCGGGGAGGCTTATGGCACACATATCGAGGCGGCAACGTTGGACGGCTTGTGAGTGGACACTGTTTTCTAAATTGTGATGCATGCATAACTGTATAATATGTTTTACATAGATGACTTTTATGACGATGATTGTGGTATTGGTGATTTACATATTTGCACATATTTCAAGATGTTTTCCATATTTGCACATATATCGAGGTTTATGGTTTTAATAATGGTTCAATGATATGATTTTGTGTCAGGACCCGTCCCAATCCCCCCGGGGATTAACGAGGGACGCTCCTGATCCCGCCTGACACATAGTGTTAGAACAGGGAAAATTTGAACCTTTAGCCCGACCGGCTTCTAGAGTACGCTAGGATCTGGAGGAGATATGTGATGTCTCGGTCTCTGCTCCAGTCCACATCCGTAATCAACCTGAAGGGCATTGAAAACTAGAAAGACTGTGAGTGAACTAAACTAAAAGAGTTTATAAAATATATTTCATAAACGACCTTTATGCCCTTCACTAAAAAGCATGCATGCATAGTAAAACTATTTATCAAACCACATATGTTTAAATAACCATATTTAGGGACTCAACCCCAAGTTCCGTAAATTAAAGTCACACGGGCCCCTGCCCAAAACCATTTACAGAAATCCATTTTTATAACAAAGTAAAAATATGTGGGATCTCTGCCCAAATCCATTTATGATTCATAAAACACAATTTCGCAAATCCAAGAAATCATGTTCATCAATATCATATAACCAATCCTGTCACGGTATCTAGAGCTACACGCGTGCTACCTGGGGTCTCAAATCCCAAGTCTCCCCAGGGTCCACCTAGGCCAATGTTCGTAGATCAATGAACCTCCCTGGGGTTATAATCCATAGCCTTTCTGAGAATAAGGAACCCAACGGGGGCGACTCCACTCAGTTAGTGCTCCGTGACTACTCCGGGGTCCACTCAGGCCAACGACCCTCCACGGAGGAGACAATCCATATATATATATATATAGGATGGTATACGAAAAACCATTTAAAAACATTCTCAAAACCTTTCAAGGGTTCATGCCCGATCCCCATAAGCCGTCATGAACCATAAATCCATTTTTGGGTCCCTGACCCGAAATCACCATAGTAAACCATAATTGGACCCTAAGCCCGAATTCGTAAACCAACTGGGCCTCGTGCCCGATTTTGTAAACTAAATGGGCTTCATGTCTGATTTCGTAAACTAAATGGGCCTCATGCCCGATTTCGTAAACCAAATGGGCCTCGTGCTCAATACGTAAGTCAACTGGGCCTCGAGCCTGATACGCAAACCAATTGGGCCTCGAGCCCTGTACGTAAACAAACTGGACCTCCATCCCATTGTCTTGTTAAATCAAATGGACTTCAGGTCCGAGAGTTTGTAAATCAAAGGGGTCTCGTGCCCGATTCCATATTTCCAAATCCGAAATCGATTCAAGAACCAATTGGGCCTCTGGCCCGAAAACGTAACTAAATGGACTTCGAGTCCGAGGGTTTCCAAAACAAATGGGTCTCGAACCCGAGTTTACCTTTTCAAATTCAAAACCATTTCATGAAATCATTTCCAAAACTATACGCACGGGTAATAAGTGCAAAACCGTAAACCTTGATTTACGTGCAAGCATGTAAATCACCTCGAAATGCGTGAAATCATGTAACTCACCAATATCCAAATCAACATCATAGAATTATAGCCATAAAACATATAAAATATTTATGCATGCATCATAGTTTAGAAATCAAGGTCCACTCACAGACCGTCCTAACTGTCGCCTCGATTTGCGTGTCGTAAGCCTCACCGGGCTAATCACCGTTACCGGGACTCCCAAGTCTGTCCCAATCATACTAGAAGGTTAAAAACTACCTTATTAACCTCTCATTGAAGCCCCGTAATTTTCCCGAATTTTTAACTATTTTTAAACTCGATCCTAAACCTTCGGATGTCCCGAACAATATCGAGACGGTGTCCGATCAACACGAAATCAGTCCCAAAATGTTCTTTACATCGAATAGATTTAAAGTCATGTTGAAGTCATCCCCAAAAGACCCCTCACGCGCCCCCATGCGCGTGAGCCCACGTGCCTGGCACTATTCATCATCCCCTACCTCTGTCCCGACTGGTTCGGTCCAACCGAGCCGACGGTCACGATTCACGACCATTTCTCACTCCTTTTCAGCCCATTTTGATCCTAAACTCTTTGTCTCAACTTTATCTATCTATTCCTGATTTTAGGAACCTAAAAATAATCCTAAATCATACCTTCAAGATCCATGGTTGAACCGACCACCTGCAACTGATTGCCGCCGTCGTCTCCGGCCGTCCTAGCCCTTGAAACCAATCCAAATCTTTCCCGAAGGTCACCAGAAACATGACCCAACCTTTAGAACCAATCGAAAACCTTTAAAACGTGTATTCAAAATTTCAAACTTACCTTACCCGCGGTTTCGGGTTTCCCTCAGCCGTGGACCGCCGTGGCCCGTCGTCCATTCCCACACCGTCCTAATCTCTCTCAATCCCTCATTAGAACACAAAAAAGATTTTGGTGGTGAGGTGCGTGTTTGGGTGTTCATGGTTGAAGAAAAGTGAGAAGGGAGATGGATATCGTGCACGGGTTTAGGAGATGAATAAGGGAGATTATAGCTGAAGATGATCGGAAGCGAGATAGAGAGAGGAAATAGACGGTAGAGATGAGGGATTAGATGAGATGGATGGTTAGGATGAGAAGTAGGTGGGTTATATATATAAAATAATACAAGTGGACCAATCATCATTTAGATCCACAAAATGGGGTTATGGGCCAATGGGATGAGTGACAATTGTCACTCATCCATGGGTCCCACCTAAATATCTGCCCAATCAGATATTGCCACATCATCCCCGCCTCGTAATGTGTGTATAGTGTAATCGAACTTCCGTGAACCATAACTTCTCTATTCGACGTCCGATTTCGATGTGCCACTTATCTATGGATTCGTATTGACCCGATCTACGTAACGGTCCTCAACCCTTGACCATCGGATCTCCTGGGTCAAAAGTCAACATTTTGCCCACGATTAGGGGCAAAATGGTCATTTTACATCGTCCTTCCGATTTCGCTCAACTAATCACCGATTAACCTTACTAATCCCTGATTAGTCATTAATCTAATTCAGGAATTTGGGACGGGTCGTTACATTTTGGATTTGGAAATATAGAATCGGGCTTGAGACCCATTTGGTTTACGAACTATCGGACTTGGAGTCCATTTGATTGAATGAGGTATTGGGTTAGTGGCCCAGTTGGTTTATGAAATCGTGCATGAGGCCCAGTTGTATTTTATGAATGTGATTTCGGGTCGGGGACCCATAAATGGTTTTGGATTTGAGAAATCGGATTTGTGGATTATGATGGTTTTATGGAAATCCTGGGCGTAGGCCCATTTGAACAGTTTGAGATGATTTATGAAATGTTTTTCCATATACCATCCTTATATCTATGGATTGTCTCCTCCAGTCATCTGGGATGATGGAGTAGTCACAACACATTGCTTGCGAGGGGTCACTGCACGGAGCGATCAGACCCTATAGTGACTCAGGAGCAAGATTGATATTCGTCTGGGACGTCAGACATCTGGGATGTCAGAGATTGACTCGGGTTGAGACCTCGGGTAGCACACGTAACTTGGACCATGACATGACGTCTGGGACGCCAGGCATCTGGGATGTCGAGGATTGGTACATAACGGTATTTGATGGAATTGTAATTTATGGATTTACTGGATTATGTATTTGGATTTCGGATTTATTGGATTTATGATTTGGTTTTTGGTGTTAATGGATTTGGGCACAGACCCACAAGGTTTGGGTTTACGGTTTTGGGCTGAGTTCCCACTTACTAATGATTCATTTAAGTTAAATGGTTTGATTATTGGTTTTCGAATGCATGCATACTTTTTAGTAAAGGGCATAAATGTCTTCTTATGAAATGTGTTTTTATTAAACTATTGATTTTCGTCCACTCACAACTTTTAATGGGTTTAAGGCCCTTCAAGTTGATCACGGATGCAAGCTGTAGCAGAGACCGAGACATCACACTCCTCCACCGATTCTGGCGCGCTCTAGAAGCCCCGAACGGGCTGAGTTTTGAGTTATCCCTTGTCTGATACTTCGTGTCAAACGGGAACAAGGCACATCCCGCGATAATCCCGAGGGGGATTGGGATGGGTCGTGTCAGCGCGGGTCGATGTAAAAGTCAACGTTGGTCAACGGTCCAGTCAACGGTCAATGCTGACGTCATCCTGATAGGTGCCACTTGTCAGTATCCCATTGGTGCACATGTCTAACATATGGCATAATCTGATTGGTCCACGTCACTAACAGGTTGGGCTGACTGGGCACTAAAAATTGCCACGTGTCAACTCCTGACTGGGCCGCCAAGCCTAACAGCCTGACATGATGACATCAGCATGCTGACCTCATCGTCTTCAACCTCTCGTGGGTCTGACCCTTTTCACTATTCAGGGTCACGCAGGCCCGCAACCTGACCCGACTCCTATTTCCTCATTTCTACACCATTTTGATCCCCGTTTCTTCCTAATTGTTCGTCTAATCCTCAGTAACAGACCTATCTAATTAAAAACAAGAAAAACAGACTAAAATCTCACCTTGAATCGATGAATAGTGGCCGTGAACTTCCAGCTGGGTTTCTGGTCAACTCCGGCCACCACCTTCCTGGAAATCAATCCCTACTGAGTCGCCTTAGTCTCTAAAACACGTTAGGGTCCATCAAATCTCTTAACAAACGTTGAAAACTCATTTTCCAAAATTGGGTCAAAACACGGTTTCGGGTTCTTACCTCCGCTGTGTCCCTACTGTGCTCAGCTCCTCGTCGTTGCCCTTCCTCCTCCCCCCACTCTCACTCACTCAGTCCCAGTGATGAACACATAAGATGATGAAGGTAAGGTGGTGTGGTGTGGTGAGTAAGTGTTTGGGTTTGGAAGGGTTTCGAGTTAAGGAATAACGAAAGAAGATGAAGGACAAAGATCCCAAGTGTTTGGATTTTGGGCCAATCAGATGAGGGACAGGTGTCACTCACTGATTGATCCACTTAGATTTTAAAACCAATCCAAAAATGCCATTTGTCCACTTTTCTCGATTTATGTGAATAGTCCAATTTTGCTCCTGTGACCATAACGTTTTCATCCAATGTCCGATTTCGATGTGCCATATGTCTACGGACTCGTAATGTCCCGATCTACGTAATGGTCTTTGGTCCTTAGTCCTCATCTATTTGACCATCCAGGTCAAAAGTTAACTTTTTGCCCATTCCCAGGGGCAAAATCATCATTTTACACCGTCCGTTCGAATTCCTTCGACTAATTCCCGATTAGTCACGATAAATCTTAATTATCCTTAATTAATTCTGTAAATTTGGGATGAGTTGTTACAATTGAATTTCAATTACTCTAAATGCCCCCAAATCAGTAATTTCGTCTCAATTTACTCTCACAACGCTAAATCGTTGCATTGTGCTGTCAGAATGCTTCTTATATTACTTCTGTTGCTTCAATCGTGATGTCATGTTAGTAATGGCGTCATTAGCGCTTATGTGGCACCTATGTAGTAATACTTCAATTGAACATATAGATGCTGAAGTTGGGGTTGGATTTGCATGACAAAATCAGCCCCAATTGAGCGACAGCGTAACCGTAGAAAGGGGAAATTTTGAAAATTTGTTCTCTTATCCCACCAAAATCTTGTGAATTAGGGCTTTATAAACGTTTGTGAACCATAATTCTTCAATATCTTCAATCAATTTACAGTTAGAATCATGTATGGAGGAGAGTGGAAATTACCACCTGCGAAGATGTTTTGTGGGAAGATGGGGAGAATGAAAACGTCATGGATGGATGAAAACCAAGGAAGAAGGTTTGTCATCTGTCTAGATGCTAAGTTAATTGGTATTGAGTTTCAATTTTCGTTGATCTTTTGTTTGTTTCTAGGTTTTTTTCATGGCTTTAAGGTTATGTTTCTAGGTATGATTGATGTCTTATGACTTCGTTTCTAGCTACGGCTCTGGCTTTGTTTCCCTCTTCATTTATGGCTACGTTATTGAGTTGCGTGTTATGAGTTTTGTTTATGGGTTACGAGTTATGGGATATGTTTCTACTTATGGCTTCGTTTGGTTTTAGGTTTTTGTAGGTTGGGGGACCTAAGAAGAAATTGATGTTCGGTTTATGAGAAGAATATGAAACTCATTTTCTTTCTCCACGTGTTGTTTCGATGGATTGGTGATTTTTGTGAATTTTTAATGTGTTTTTCTGCAGTTTGGACAAAGTAGAGGTAGAAGAAGAGCTATGGATTGTGATTTTTGGGAGTGGTTTGATCCAAAAATGTGCAAGAGGTCAACTATAATAATTCCGGGTTCGTTAAGGAATTTTGATAAAAGTGAAGAGCAATTGTTGAATGAGAAGAGGAAGGTGACTATGCTTTGGATTACACTCTTTGACACGACCCGTCCCGATCCCACAGGGACCACAAGGGGACGTGCCCTGCTCCCGTCTGACACCCAAAATAACATACCAATTTTAACCTCAAATGATCAAATGCCTAAATAACCAAATTTAAGTTATACATCAAATCCGAATTAAACAGATGTCAGACAAGGAATGAAATCCAAAATTACAAGTTGCGAGCACGACTCTAGAGTAAACCTGCGGGTAAACCACCAAACAGGGGTTCAGGTACGCAGAAGTAGATCTATGCCTCAACCTCAGGATCCTCCTCTACCTCAGTAGCACCGCCTGGAGAGGTTACCAAAACAATAAGGGTGAGTGGGCCGAAACTCAAGTTTATAAAAAAAACAGTTTAATAAGTAAAACATATAATTTACCCCTCCGTTTTCCAAACATGCATGCATCAGAATGTAAAACCATAAAGCATATAGTATGAACCATAAGGCATGTAATAAAATCAAAAGATAAATTTTAACTACTGCACTATACGTTCCGATCCTGACATCCCAGATGCCTGACGTCCCTGACGTCCAATAAGGTCACAGTCTCAAGGCTACGCGTGCCACTCGGGTCTCAATTTCGAGTCCAATCCCCAAACCCTGTCCGGGTACGGCATCTCAAATGCCTAGCGTCCTAGACGCTCGACGTCCCTGACGTCAAATAAGCAATCCTGCTCCTGAGTCATTTTACGGTCCTATTCCTCCGTAGAATGACCCCTCGCAGGCAATGCGCTATGACTACTCCGGATGCACTCCGGGGTACCACATCCGGAGGAGACAGTATCATAAGAATGGATCAATACAGTGCAGTACCAAATACATTTTATTGATATTCACATGCAAAACATATATATACATAGATAAAATCCAAACCGATCTTTAAGTTTCATCAGACGAGTCTCAAGCCCAAATACTGTGAAACGTGCCATAACCATAATTTTAATATCATCAAAACCGTTTCTTGATTCCAGCATGTGAACATATAAGTAAATCGGAAAACATTTAAGCATGCAAGGGTTTAATGAAATCGGGCCCACTCACAGTACGATCCCGCGGTGAACCTGCGCGTACGAACTTGTACCGGGATTATCGTACAATTCCTGTCAGTCCAAATCACACGTAAGGGTCACTATTAGTCTTACACATTTATCCAAAAGGTCCGAAAAAGAAACTGGCTCAGGGAAACCGTCTAACACGTTTCCCGAGACAACGGCCCTAAACTGTCCCTTCCAAACTATCTCAAATCAACATGGTTAATTCATAAAAAAAATGTTCAGAATGATGAGATGAACAAAAGTCATGTTGATCGTGATCGGAGATAAGGTCCAACACGCACTCACGCGCCGCCCAAAGTGGCTGCGCGTGAAAGTCACGCGACTGACACTGTAGCTACAGTGTCACCACCTTCACCCGTTTGTTTGTAATACGGGCCTGCCACCCGCGGCTTGACCCGGTTGATTACCCATCAATTCCTACTCGATTTCAATCCAATTTGATCCTAACATGTTTATTATTCTTCCAATTTAAGTTCTGTGACACTAATTTGCCTCGACAAGTCCTTTAACTGGCCATTCGACCCGTGATCAACCAAACGGGTTGATCATCCCAACTCACTGGTTTCCAAACCAAAATCAAATTAACCTTCCAGGAAGCATCATAGGACTAAAATGAACTATAAGGAATGATCAATTGAACAAAACGTTACCTGGAAGTAGCCATCCAAACCTCTGAAATTCCTCTGAAAACGACAGCCTCCGTCCCAGCTCCACCGTGGCTGGTTGCCCTCGATTTCGATATGGAGGTGTTCTAAACACTCCCAGAAAGCTCACTCAGTGCGTAGGTTGGTCCAACAGTCACCAGAAATCAAAACCCGAGTTTCCTTCCAATTTTCCCCGAAATGGTTTCTCTGGTTTTTCTCTCCAATTCTCAGTTTCTTCAACAGCAAAATGAAGCTTACCTAATTTCCACTCAGTTTAAACTATCAGTGCCACTCAACAGCTCGTGGAAACCCAGCCTGGCCACTGAGAAAGTTTCCTGCAAAGCTTCGAATCTTCAATTAATTAATTCGACCGTGCAAGGTGGATGGTTCAGCCCACGTTCTAAAGCAATAGACAGCCTTTTCTTTCCAGCACACACTAGCATAAACAATTGCACACTGATCCACCGCACATGGTGGTGCCGTCCATGGTCCCCCCGCGGTTGCTACAGTAACCATGGCAAAATGACCAAAATGCCCCTGGTTCAAGTAATTACCAAAATGCCCTTCACTTTCTAGACCCATAACTCAGCCATACGAAGTCCGATTTCGGCGTGTCGCCTATCTACGGACTCAGGGCATCGAGACCTACCTAACGGTCCTTGA
Source organism: Prinsepia uniflora (assembly GCA_032719365.1). NCBI lineage: Eukaryota > Viridiplantae > Streptophyta > Magnoliopsida > Rosales > Rosaceae > Prinsepia > Prinsepia uniflora. The sequence continues at coordinate 62,586,857 of CM064873.1, read as the reverse complement.
GTCATGTAAAAATTAGTTGTCAAACGAAAAGTCAACATTTTCGCCCCTATCGTCCAAATTACGGTAATGCCCCTAAACTTCCGATAGTCATAACTTTTACCCTGATCCTCCGAATTGGACGTGCCACCTGTATATGGACTCGTGACGTCCCGAACTACGTCACGGTCATTGGTCAAAGTCCATTTGACCCACAAATCAAAAAGTCAACAATTTGGCCATACCAATCACAAGGGTAAAAACGTCAATTCATACATTAAATTACATTATTATAATCCTCGAATTTCCGGGGTGTTACACTCTTGGTTACTTGGGTCTTAGTGGTTGGAATCATCTTTAATCCTTTACTCTAGTTATGTGTAAGGTTATCATGAATCCTTCACAATCATCGATCATGATTTTCATGTTTAATGTTTTGTAATATGTGAAAGTTTGTTTAGTGGATTGTGGAAATATGTAAGATTTGTATGCAATGAATTTTCTATCTAGTATGAATGGAAGCACCAATTCCTATATGTGAAAGAAAACATCACATAATCATCATTCATATATCAAGTGATTCCAAAGGGAGCACCAATTCCTAAAAATACCAAGTGATATCATATGTGAAAGAAACATCCCATAGTCCTTCATATATCAAAGTTTTGTAAAACTTCATATGCAAGACTTAACAAAATAAGGTGGCAATAATTTGAAAGTTAGCCAAACAAAATAACAAGTGACTTGAATTGTCATCGAACTATTTCTTCACACGCTTTGCGGACCACTTGAATCTCATATTCCTTCCACTTACAATGGGAGATTGATGTTGTGAAATGTCACTTGGCTGAGTGTCCTGGGTAGTGACGTAACGACCCAAAAATTAGATAAAGGTAATTTCGAAAATTTGAAAAGAAAAATGACAATGTTGCCCCTTGAAGGTTAAAATTGACTTTTTGCTCTAGTAACCCTTTGGATTTTCTGTGAGGAGTGTTACATAGGTTTCAGCATCCTAAGTTCGCAAATAGGTGACATGTCAAAATTGGAGATCAGATGAGTTACTTATGGGTCTAAATTGATCAGGGGCATTTCGGTAATTTTGACACTAGGGGTATTTTGGTAATTTCATAAGGAGATATTTTGTTAACTTCAGGAGATAGTGACAAGTGTGCTTATCTCCTTGGGATTGGGTGCAACGGCCTTGTGTATATCGGTAATTTTATTTGTGTGTTGTTCGTGTATGTTTGTATGGAAATGACACCTAAAAACCCAAAAAAAAAAACAAACACCTGCCCTTGTCCGTGGAAATTGAGAGCAGAGGAATGACAAGTAAAGAATTAGCGAGAAAGGTGAGAAAATGAGGGAAGGAAAAGAGAAATAAATGGGATTCTGGAACTTAAAACCCAAAAAAACAGAATCTTTTCAATGTGACAGACATTTTGGCACAGATTTCGAGACAATCAGACACTGTCTCGAGATAGTTTCGAGTGTCCGAAGTGCATATTTAAGATTTAAAAATTATTAAAAAATTCTCAAGAGTTAGGGTTTGTACCAGGGGGTTACTTAAGGGTTCGGGGAACCTTAATAACCTCGTATTATATTTTTGGATAGGAGACGGAAGTCTCGGAGTCGACGAAGAACATCTGAAACGCGGTTAAGCGATGAAATTGCACTATGAGTGGACGTTTTATTTTATTAAAATATTTTTCATGCAAATTTATGAGTTTTAAATATTTTATTATGTGTTTTGATGATAATTGAGTAATTGAAAATTTTATCGGATTTTCGGTGATTTTGTGAATATTTTATTAATATTTTATTGCGCGTTTTTTGAGAATTTTTGTAAATTCCAATTTGATTCCCGATTCCAATGTGACTTTGGGGATTTAGCATGAAAATTGATTTGAAAGACTATGATGTTGGTTTTCCAGTGATTTGATATGATTTGGATGGTTTTTACGGAAGTTACTCGATGACTCATTTTACGAGATTTTCCTCATGTATATGTTCCGAATTTTAGATTTAATTAGAGATTTGGGCTGAAAAAGGTGTTTTAGAGTATTTGTGATTTTCTTATGATTTCCAGATGATTTCGTGGAAAACGCTTTGTATGCACGCTTTACAAGGCATGATGTATAGTTGATTTTGGGCTTAGGTCTGAGGTATCGATTGAGGATTTGTTGTGTGATGATGAGTTGTGATATGAGCTTGTGTTTCTTGGTACTCATGGTGAGTGAAATGTTGTTGTGATTGTGTTGGTTAGATGTGAGTCTCAGACGTCGAGTCTGGGGCTCCGGTTCCTAAGACTGTGTTGTGATGACTCGGGCGTCAAGCCTGAGGCTTCGATTCTTGAGAAAGTGTGTATGTGACGGCCTACCGGTAGTGCACATGTGATTTAATGATTGGTTGATTGTGATTTTGTATGGATTTATGTGCTATGGTGATACTAGATATTGGTCGGTTATGTGGTGTTGATGTGATGGATAAGTATGTCGGTGATGTGTTGGTATCTCATGCTGAGTTGATTGGGTGAATAATGGGTGTTTACTAGTTAATTTCCTTACGATTGTTTTACGTATTTCAAGGTTGTATTTATCTTGTGCCCCACTGTTTTATAACTTGTATTCATGCACGAGTTTCTAAAATGGAGGGTAAATTGTGTATGTTTTCTAAAATATGTTTTCTAAAGTTTATCTTTCGTCCATTCACATTTTCTATGGTCTGTGGCACGACAAAAAGAATCGGTTCAGAGCGGAGGCATAGATGTATTTTGGTGTGTCTAGTGTAAGAGTTCTATATATATGTTTTGTACTCGAACTTGTGCTCTGTATATGACAAAATATGATAGTATGTATCCCTGGTGGTTATAAACGTTCCTTGGTTGTTTTTGTTTTTTGAAATTGTAACTGTCAGACGGGAGTAAGATCCCTCAGGTTTGTCTAGTTGGATCAAGAGGGGTCCTATCATCATTGTTGACTCGCGAGCTTCGATCGAAAATCCAGGAATTTGAGGTGAGAATTCTGAGTTTTAAGAATGAATTATTGTTTATGGGATTGAATAGAATAGTTTAGATGAGTTATGTATGAAAATTGGTTGATAATTGGAAGATTTCGAGTCGAGTTGATAGTCGGGTCGGGAAACTCGTACTAGGAAATCTGGTCGACCCGACTCAAGGTTAGGGATGGCTTGCAGCAGGCACATGGGCACCACACACAGAGGATAAGGGCAGCGCGTAGGGGCGCATGCCTCAACACTGGGGTTTCCGGCCAACACGACTTTTGTAATATTCTATGCTACAAACACGTTGGTGTAGGTTTCGAGTCGATTAGACATCGTCTTATAGTAATTTTGGGTTCTTGAAGTGTTATATTAGGTTTTAAATTCGTATTTTAATGCCTGAAAATTAGGAGACTTGAATGTGAGGTTACTTGGGGCATTAGTAACCCTCGATTATGATAGACGGTACAATTTTTGAAATTTCGGAAGAATGTGTGGATCGAGATGTAGCTACGTGGACGGTGTGTGATTGGGCTTTGCTTATATAAATTATTATGCATGCATAGTTAAATGTTATAATTGTTTTATTGTAAGATTTATGTGGCAATGATTTGAATACGATTTCGATAGAATTATTTGATGATTTCTGGATTTGTTAACTAATTTTTGGACATGATTTTACGGCTATTTTGAGGGAATACTATTTGGGGCTCATGCTCAGTTTGGAATAGTATTTTGACTTGGAATGTGAGTCAAAGTTTTGGGTTGAAAGTAAAGTGTGTCCATTGTTATTGTGATGAGTTTCTCATACCTATGAAGTTCATTGGACCCAGAAATGGATGCTCGGGGTGTTGGCCTACGCGTAGTGTTGTTATTCGTTATGACTAGTACTTGAGTTGATGATTTGTTGTATTTGGTTATGATGTTTGTGTTCAGATGTGTTGTAACATGATTTGATGAACATGGATTTTGGGAAATGTGGGCCACATGTTGTTCACTGTTTGTATAATTGGTGTGGTCCCACAGTATACGAGTTGTTCTATTTGAAACCCGATTTTTCGTTTGTTTATGTTTTATTCTATGCATGGTTTTAGAAACTGGAGAGTAAATGTTCATTTTTCTCCCAAAACATGTTTTAAAATATTTATTTTCGTCTACTCACACTTTTCATGGTTTTGATATCCCTCTAAGTCGTTGCATGGAAATCGGGGTGGATAGAGAGGCGGAGGCATGCACAATGAATCGGTTCGAGTATCTCTCATCTTAACAAGTGTTGGGAGCAGATTTGGAATTTTAGACCTTTTTTCACAGAGGAGCAGGACCGGGGATGATTATCAAGCATTTTAGAAATGGACCTTGTCAAGTGATGGGAGTAACTGGCGGTGGAGTTGGAGAAGATTGTTGGCTGGTGATTGCTGGAGTACTAGGTGTAGTGAATGAGGAGGGATTTATCGATGGAGCATTTTAGCTTGTCCTTGTGTTAGTTGTTGTACTCGAGGATGGAGGAGTTGGGCGTAAGTGTTGTCTTGGGATAATGAATGGCATTGCTGGTGGTGGAATTTGGCTTGATTGAGGATGGTCAACCATGACTTCCTCGTTTCCTTGGGTTGTGCTTCTTTTCTGCCTTCACACCTAATCAAATACAATCACAAGAAACTCAATCACACATCACAAACTAATTCATTCATACATCACAAACTACTTCAATCACACTTAGCACACTAATTCGATCACACATCACAAACTACTTTAATCACACTTAGCATACTATTTCAATCACACATCACACACTAGTTCAATCACACATCACAAACTACTTCAATCACACATCACGCACAAACTTAATGTGTGAATTAAGTGATAAAATAAGCAAAGATTTGTGAAACTTGTAACCCAAGGAATAAAAGAAAGCTATAAGAAATGAATGTTTCATAGTTAACAGTCAAAGCTTAATAATCTGTGAATTAAGTGAGAAAATAAACAAAAAATTTGAAACTTGTAGCCCAAGCAATAAAATGAAAATTTACTAAATGGGGATGGATTGCTCACTAGTCACTGCCACAATCACCACGGCACTTTGAACTTTCTGATTCATTCGCCAACAACTTTAGGTCTTTAAGCTCTTCTGCTACATCCTCAAATATAACTTGTAATTCAAGGAATAAAATGAGAACGTACAAAATGGTTGATGGATCGCTCACTAGCTAGACACCACCACAACCTGGTCACCTACTGCAGGGAAGGTCCTTTTAACTAGATGACTCATCGGGCCGTTGGAGCGGGGCTTCTTTGCCAAAAAAGAACTTGAAGTTTGAACTTTTCCATTCATTCTCCAACAACTTTAACCTCTCCGGCTACATTCTGAACTATTTTAGCAAATGTCGTGAGCCAAACATACAAAATAACCAACCTACGAGCCTATCCGTAAGAATATGAAGAAATAAAAACTTCACGTTGAAAAGTTGATCAAATGGGTTGGAGTAGGCCTGGCCATTGCCGATTAATTTCCAGGAGGAACCTCAACTTCTTTGATATATTTGACTCCAAGACATTATGTGCTTTTTTCCGAGTAGTTCCAGAGCTCAGAGATATAACCGTTTAATTTTTTTATGAAGGTGTCCCCTAAATCGACAGAAATCGAGATCACTTTATGCCGTTGACTAGTTAGATTACAGCACCAAATATGATACATTTCCTAATTTCTTTGTCCTTTTTGGATTAAATGTTAGAAAGATTATTAGTTTGCATGATGAGAATGGAAATCTCAGAAATTGATGAAAATGTGTTCTTATTCTTCATTGAAGAATATATATTGGTCTATTTTATGATACAAATTAACATTTTTCACACCCTTAACTAATCAAGCATTCTCTATAACATATCCTAAAGCATCCTTGCAACTGTTCCACAAACTACCCACAATACTGAAAAGCATCTCTGAAATCCCCTCAAAAACCTCAGGAAAGCTAGGGCGCCACTCCTCAAGCGATTCAAGCGAAGTCTTTGTTTTCTCCACAAGATCTGCAATTGCGTTAGTGGTAGCTCCAGCAGAACCTGTGACATCTCTTTTCAGATAATCGAAGAAAGTAGAGACCATTGTACTTATTGCTTCCACTACAAGGCTCAAAAAGTACTCACAACATGACTTGATGACCTCTGCCACTTGCTGCAACGAGCCATGGATGGTTTGGCCTGGAAATTTGAATCCATGGATCAATAACACGAGAAGATGAGCCGCGGTGGAGAAGATCAAACTCGAAATCAAGTTTGTTATGAAGCTCACTGCACAGAAGATAAGTTTGAGAAGAAAAAGAACCATCTTTTCTGGTTGTTTTGAGTCTTCACAGGCATCAGTTTGTTTATGTATGTGTGTGAGACATTGGTCACAACAGCTTATACGTAATGTTAATTGTTTACCATTCTAATGAGACGTCTAATTTAAAATTGTTTTTGGTGATTTAATATGGAGTAGCTGTTGTATCATAGTCTGGGAAAGTTCGAAGTAGTTAAGAATGGGAGCTTCTATGATGACTACTGATTCAAAGTTTCTAACTAAGATAATAGTAATTAATTAATTGAGTTTTCGGCTAACCAATATGGAGGCTCACATGCATACCTCTGAACAATCGAAAATAACTTGGTTGTTTTATATAAGCATCAAAACTCATTTAGATTGGGGTAGAAGGTCGTAAGCAGAGTGAGTATTATCCTCGATCAACTTGGTGCGACTCGCGATTATATAAAAATCGAAATTTGGTTGGCATCCTTACCTAACATAAAAGAAATCAGCTTGTTTAATCAAATTTGCATTTTCAACTGATTAAATAAGGAGTCAAAGCCCCACAAACAAAATAAAAACAGAAGTTGACACTGATTCAAATACATAAGGAGTTCTTGTAGCCCAAGCATCTCCATTCTTGCTGAGTTGATGCTTTGAGCTAGTCAATCACTGTCGTGGCTTCCTTTATCAACTCAACAAGACAACACCTTCGAGATTCATGATCAGCGGCACCAGCTGCTTCTTGGAGAAGGCGAGTCTCTGCAGAACAAGGTGATCAAGGTACTTGCGCGGAAGTAAGGTCTGTAACCTTCACATGTTCACTCATATTCAGCTCAAACTTTAACCAAGGATCCGATTTAAACTGAAAGAAAACTTGTACTAATCACAAATGTTAGGTACTTGCGCCGGAAGTAAGGTCTGTAACCTCCACACGTTCACTCATATTCAGCTCAAATTTTAACCAAGGATCCAATTTTAACTGAAACAAAACTTGTACTAATCACAAATGTTAGACATGTGTCCACATAACTCAAAACTATATTTTATTTATATTAATCAAGATATACACTATACAGTGCAAAATCACTAGGCGTTTTGCGTGGCGAAGCCGAAGGCAGAGTACGAAATCCTTGCTATTTACAATAATAATTCACCCAACTCATATTAAGGAAAAAAACTAGCATTAGTTATCATACCCACTAGTTAGTTCTCCTTAAGCTTATACACAGTATCAATGCATTCTTCTGTGTCCCAGAGGAAGGAACCAAAGGCAACAGCCTCCAAAACTAACCTCTTCAGGCTCGAATAGGAAGTTGAGATGACTTCGTCGGTCTCAGGTGAACCCATGCTCACATCATCTCCAAAGAGTGCACAACAGTGATTCTTAACTAGATTCACAGCGACCTCAGAACGCAGTTTCGCGCATCTCTGCAGTGTCTCCGAACCAAACCCCATCACATAACATTTCAACTTTCCTTGCGACTTTTCTAGCCTATTTGACCCTTTAAACTTCGTATCAATGTTGCCAAGGCGCCCAAAGAGAAGGCTTTTGATTCCGTTGGGACACATCTCCTGAAACTGAACAGAAGTTTTGTAACTCATATGAAGGTCTTGGCTTTCCAGAGCTAGAATCCGATCCAGGCGGTGTCTCAATGAGGCAGATTTCAAAAAATAGCCATATAAGATGGAAGCAACATATACTCGACCAAGCGTTTGGCGTGTTATCTTTGTCTTTGACCAATTATCTAGGACACTCGCATTTGCTCTCAAGCCGATCACTGTAGTGACATGTTCCCTTATCATCTCCAAGACCTCCAAGCTGTAAATGGACTCCAGCTCCCAGTCCTTTGCAGGCCCTATCTCCATTCTCCCATTGTAGATGCATCTCGAGAGCTTAGGAACCAAATGAACTTTGATCTCCGAAAACTTGTGAAAGATTAACAGGTACAGGACATCTTCAACAATGACCTGGCACTCCTGCTCCTTCAATTGTGCAATCCTCCTGTCATTCAAAAATATCTTAAGTCAAAGATATAGAAGCGATTCTTGAGATAATCTAATCAGAAAATTTTTAAATTTGAAGCTTCAACCCACCAAGCAACTCCAAGAAGTGGATCACCAATTTACCTACGCTAATAAGGTAGTAAAAGGGTCGCTAGGCAAGAACACCCAGCAACATTACTGCAAGTGCATTCGAGAATGCCCTGCTCAACATCACCTAAAAGGTAACAAGATAGCACATAAGCAACAAGTTCTTTAGTGATGAACCATAACCTGAATGAGCTTTCACATATCATTATATATCACATCAGCTTCAGATTATACTTGCTCTCGTATCAGGCAAAAAATTTCAAGTGATGCCAATTTCAGGGCAATCAACCGGTTCTTATGAACTTAATGACTTCCTAACTAAGATACAACAAGGGAACCTCTCCAGCCTCCAATACCATAAATATACAGTCCATAAGTCTATCATTGATTCATTGAGGAAGTCCATCGACCTCAGGAAAATTCCGCAACAGAAATCTCAACATAGCAAAAACTATAAAGCACCAAACTTACTCAGACCCCACCATGTTCAAATGCTTATGACTTAATTTATACTGAAAAAAAAAAAGTTACTGAAAGCTTGAACTTTAAGTCATTAAGAGATGGGGATTGGATTTTAGTATTTGTTAACAGCTAAATTCTTTTTTTTTTTTTTTTTTTTTGAGACAAGAAAGATAAACACACATTAATAAAAAAACATAGAGTAAAAACAGAGCCTTGAAATATGAATTACGAACCGAAAGAAGGAAAAATCACCCAGAAAAAAAAAAAGCAATGAGATTTAGACGAATACCTATGAAGGCAGGCCTCATGAGAGGCAGCGCTGAGGGACATACGGGAGAGGGCGAGTTCTCGATCATCGGCCAACTTCTTCAGTTCTTGAGCCACTGCCAGGTGGAACAATTGAGGATGGTTCTGCAAAACGGTACTAAGGTCCTTTCCGGGTAGGGTTCTCGGGTCGAGCGGCGAGTTGAGACTGCTAAACTCGCAGGGACTCGCCCCGGCTCCGGCCACGATCGTCAACGGCCTGAAGCTGATGTTGGACCGCCGGGTCAACGGTTGGAGGGTGGGCCTGGGAGCGAAGATGGGCGCTACGCGGGACTTTAGGATTGAGAGCGGGGAGAGACAATGGTCCATCAACAACGGCTTTGTATTGAAATTTGTTTTTGCGAGACACACTGAAGAGGAAGAGCTTTTTGAGAAGAGGAAGATTATATGGGAAACATTTGGATAGGGTTCTCAGTGGTTGAATCGGAGTGGGAGAGAGGGGATTGGGTAACCTGCGGGCGGTGGTATGCTTTGGTTGGGGCAGGTGGAGGGATCGTGTTCGTTGGTGTTTAAAAGGATAAGCGAATCTGTTTAATCTATGGGCCCGCTAGCAGATTGGTCGTGCTGGACCTTGTCTTTATATGAATATGTGATTACCCACGCTGGTTGACCAATCGCATTTCTCAGGGGGAAAAAAAAAGAATAAAAGGAAAAATAATTCATATAAAATCAAGACGTCAAATTAAAAATAGTGTAATATTAAAAGGATTCGTATCTGAATATATATTTATGAAAAATATAGGAATATCTGAATTATAATGAGATCTCGATGGGAATAATCGCATACGGATTTAAGACAAGTCATTAGCTTTTCTGGGTAAGATTAAGACAAGTGGATTTAAGTTATTAGTTAGCTCTCAATTATTAGTTTTTGTTTAAAATTAAGATTAAGACAAGTAGGTTTAGCAAGCAAAGTGGGAGTGGGATGGGATAAGTAATGCAATAAGTAGTGAGAAAGGATAAGTTTTTTTTTTTTTGGTGGAGGTAATAATTGAAAAGTGATTTTAGACCTAACCCAATTCTATAATAATTTTGAATTTGGAGCTGTACTCAACTAGCTAGCCTAGCTAAAAAACAACAAACAGAACAATTCGTAGATCCACTCCTTGGTTGCATTTTTTTACTCACTTTACTCTCTTAATTGATATTAAATATCATTTTATTTCTTAAAAGGAATTTAATTCAAACGTTCTGCCATAACTGTACATTTAATCGCATCGTTGCTCCAATCTGTTAGTAAAATTAGTGACAGTGTCAATATTATCGCGTGTCGAATCCTGATTGGTTATTTAATTATTCTCCAATTAGTTAGTAAAATTAGTGACAGTGTCAATATTGCCACATGTCGAATCCTGATTGGTTATTTAATTATTTATAAAAAAATTATTAAAATTAAATATTTGAAAAATAAAAAATTGAATAAGAAGGTGAACAGTGCATCTTCAACCTCCTGCTTGTCCTCGACCACCACAATTGCCCTGAAATGCAGCTACTTTCCTCCTTTAACCACCTTGGTGACCCTCTTCACTTGAACCACCCTTTCCTCAAACCCATCCCTGATATGTTCTTTCTTCAATTTTCCAAAAACCCTGAGCTTTTAGACCTTGGAGTCCATTACATAAATGTCATTTTCCAGAACACTTACGTCGTTGTAGGCTAGGCCGTAGAGCTCATCGTAAGCTGCAGTTATCTCATACTCGGTCTCGAACGACTCGTCGTCGAATGAAGGAGGAGGGACGAAGTCTTCGGGGGGCTCTGAGGGCTCGAATACGCCTTCGAATTCTAGGTCTTCATTGTTAAAGAAAGATGTTTCAATTTCAGCTGGTCTAACATCTACGTTCTCATCAACGACATCATTATCACCATTTTCACCATCGTTGCTTCCTCAATATTTCACCACGACCGCGACCACTCGTCTCCCCTTAAGCTTCACTCTGAGTCGGAGTTGGAGTAGGAATCGATTGTCATAGATTTGAGGTCGGCGACGGTTTACGAGCACAGAGACCTGGAGCCACATGTAATTGATAAGGTGATGCCGGCTCCATTGCCGACGGTGAATGGATTTGAAGAAGCAGTGTATGAGCATGAGCTTGAGACGGAGGTTGAAGATGCAATGTTCATATTCTTCTTCAATTTTTTATTCATCAAATATTTAGTTTTAATAATTTTTTTGTAAATAATTAAATAACCAATCAGGATTCGACACGTGGCAATATTGACACTGTCACTAACTTTGCTAACGGATTGAAGCAACGACACAAATAAATGTGCAGTTGTGGCAGAACATTGGAACTAAATCCATTTCAGGGAGTAAAGTAATATTTAATGTCCAGTTAAGGGAGCAAAGTGAGTAATAAATATTTTTTTAATGAGACAATTAAGCATATTACATTATATTGAACATATATATATATATTTGAAAATTCAACAACAAAAATAATCTAAGAAGACAAATAAAATGAAAATAGTAAAATAAAAAAGCACCATCAACATAAAATAAATCCAAAATAAAAATTTAAAAAAAAAACCCTAGATCTAAAAATTGGCGAAACTCAATATCATCAACAGCTGCCATGACCACCAGAATATTACAAAACCCACCAGCATCGAAAATAAAGAAGGTGAAACCGAAGAGCCATTTGGAAAATGGGGGTGAGCAAACCACTCACGCGTAGAGCGCTCCCATAATCCATTCAAGGGGTGTATCAAGCACTTTAAAAGTGACCCACAACCACAGCCTATAGAAAAATATCAGAGGCAGAGTTTGGTGGGTCAAGGGGCGGAAACTAGTGGTGGAGAATTCAAAACAGTTTGTGGTAGAAAACATCTGATGAGGAAAGAGAATATACTTGAGATTTTGTGGATGAAAATTGACATGAGGATGGGAGCACAGATTTGGAGAAATATCAAGATTCACCAACAGTGGTGAAGTAAAAACCTCGACAAAGGAGGAACCGATATAGATGCCACAAATGGCAAAGTAGAAAGCCAAGACCATAGCTGCCATGGGAAAAGAAAAAAGAAAAAAAGTAAATTAATGGGGAAGAGGTGGATGTGAAGGCAAAGGAGAGGAAAGAAGAAGGTAGAGAGAAGTAGGGGAAAGAAGAAGGAAGAGAGAAGTAGGGGAAAGAGGAAGGGAAACAAAGGTGGAGAGGGTGATGAAGAGGGAACCATAGGCCCCAACCAAAGCCAGGGCCAGCAGCTAGAGACTAGTGGTGATTTTGCTTCCTGCATCTTGTTAGGTTGTAAATAGAATTAAGTTTGTTAGGGTGTAAATTGGTTTAGTATGGTATATTTGTATCAAGTTTAGTTTTGATATTTGGCTCATCAAACCTTTGTCTGCAATAGAATTAAACTGAATTTGTTATCATATAAGTCAAGTTAGAGTTGCGTATATTCTCGTAAAGTTCAACTTTTTCATAAGCCCGATATAATTTTGGATTTTTTTATTTTTTTAATTCATATAACTTTACGATTTTAATAAAAATTAAACTTACCGTGGTAAATCATATTAAATGTGTTTTATTGAAAATATATTACTTTTTATAGGTAAAAGAACAGTTAATATATATATACAAATATAGGGTGTATCATTAGCACTATATTTTAAAATCAAAGTTTTGACACAACTTTTTCAACCCTTAGATTTAAAGACTTAACAAGTGCGATTAGCGATGAAATTTTATTATTTTCTCTCCTCTCTATTAAATTTAATGTGTAGTAAAAAATTAAATATGAGCAAAAAAAAAATTCAGCACTCCCTCCTAACAGTGGCGTCAAGCGTGCTTAAAAAAAAAAAAAAAAGAGAATTCAAGATCTATAAGTTCTTTTTAAAACACACTAGATTCAAGAACTTCACCTAATAAAAATTTATTTTGCTTAAAATTTTCCCCATAAAATGTGAAGATTTACCCAAGCTTACGAAGAAGAGTGCGTATTCAAGCCATATCTCATAAAAACTTTCATGATTTGGTAGTTGAATATCGAAGATATTTTCAATGGATGTGTATTTTGTTCGAAGCTATAACTATGTTCTGTGTAAAAACTGAAGTAGAGCATTTCAAATTGAATTTTAAAATGTAGTAGAACCAGTGATGGAAATATCGCCGATATATCGCTCGATATATCAGGTTTTCCGGCCACTGACAGCTAAGAGAGGGGTGAAGGAAAATCTTCCCCCAAAATCGGAGATTTCAGTGAATATCGGTGATATTGGTCGATATTGGCCGAAATCCTCGATATTGGACGGAAAGCTCTGATTTTGGATGGAAAGCCCCAACCCATCGAAGAAACGAGTGAAGTTCGGCAGCAAGGAACCAAAATCAAACAAAAACAAAAATTATACATAAAAACATGAAAATCACTAATTGAACAAAAATTGGCCCACTCAATTGATTCAATTTCAATCATACACACAAGAATTCAAAAATTCAAAAAGGCAATGATTCAATGGCCATGGACGAACAGAATTTGGGAAGGAAACAAAAAATATGATTCACGGACTCACCAGTCACCACCTCCACTTTTGGGAAAAGCATAAATGGGGGGGAACCGAAGAAAACCTCGAACCCAACCCATTCCTGATCTGTCGACGTCAACGCCGAAGCATTGCACAGCACAACACAACCATTTGAACCACCTCTGTATATCAGCTCCGCTCTACTCCTCCTCGACGACTGAGTCGACCCTCGACAGTAACTCCACCCCTTTCGTCTTGTCCTCGTTGTGGCTCGGGCCATCTCGCCCTCATCGTCACGGTCGCCTCTTCTCACTCACCATGGATGACGGGAGAGATCTCTCAGCCTCGCCCCTCACATTTTCCCCAAATTCTAATTCGATCGATCTCTGTTGAATAAAGAAAGGAATGAAACGAAAACGCTGCGTTTCGGTTTCATTTCATTTGTTAACTCTTTTTTTAATTATTTACATATATTATTTAATTATTTGTCATGTAAATTATATCATTTATTATTAACTTTTTTTAACCCCTTTTTTATGCTTAAGGAATACCATATATTATTTACATATATTACTTAATGAGTGGTATTCATTTTCAAACATATATTATTTAGTAAAATATTTTTTAGTATTTGGTAAATATCAAATATCAAACATATATTACCATATATTACCAAATATAAAAAAAAAGATTAAGCCTTTAACTTCTTTTTTTTTTCAAAATTCAAAATTTATTATTATGTCAAATATGTTTTAGTAATGTATGTTTTACTATAAAATATGGCTTAATTCATACATTTGGTAATATTTGTTTTAATTCAGAATATAAGTTTTATTTTAGAATATATATTAAAATTATGAATATATGTGTTTTTGCTCCTTAATTTTTTATCATCATCAAAGTCTAACACATAGAATATATGTTCTAATTGAAATAATATTATTATTATTTTTATTCTTATTATTATTATTTGTCATTATCAAATTCTAATTATTTTTTCATGTAACTTAGATTTCGTAATATGGCTAGTGGAAGTGCAAGTGAAAGCCGCCCAAGACCTGGACGAATTGACCCAACATGGAAATATGTCATTGCAATTCCTGGAAATAAAAACGGTGCCATTTCAATGTGTAAAGTATTCTTAATGCAACATTATCAATAAAATTATGTTTTAATTTCAGTTTATCTTTAAGGTTTTATATTTTTAGTTATCATCAAACCTATATTCTATCATATGATTCATCATATATTTATTATATTAAAGTCATTTTATAGTTTTTATTAGTCCTATATAACCATCATTGGGTACTTAAGTTTTTCCCAAAATTTCTTTCCAAATTTCCAATTTTTAGACCGAATTTCCATCATTTTTGTTGACCATAAACGATATCGATATCGATACCGATATTTGGGGCGAGATATCCGTAAATTCGATTAGCGATATATCCGTCGATATCAATATTTTCATCATTGAGTAGAACATTTCAAATCTGAAGTAAAAACTAAAGTAGAACATCTCAGAACTGAAGTAGAACATTTCAAATCGATATCAAACATCAATATTTGATGATTGCAAGCAACTTTTGAGTTCCTTCCGCAATGTTTTGATTCAACAAGAATGGCGCTACAGTTTCTCGATGGTTCGATTTGGTTTACCTTTTAGGGATTTTAATTGTAGAAAAAAAATTGTCGTAAAAATTTTCTTAGTATTAGCAAGTGATATTGTTAGACTGATTGTGTAACTAATCAAGGTCATCTGATTTTTACTAATCTGCGTGCAATTGAGCTGAGTTCTCTTTTTCTGAGTTAAGCAGATGTGAAATTTTGGTTTGTTCTGAGTCTATCTAAGATGTCTGGTGACAGGACCCATCCCAATCCCCCCGGGATTAGTGCGGGATGACCCTGCTCTCGTCTGACACGAAGTGTCAGACAAGGGATATTTCCGACCTTTGCCCTCCCGGGCTATCAGAGTACGCCAGGATCCGGAGGAGGTATGTGATATCTCGATCTCTGCTACAGTCCACATCCGCTGTCAACCTGAAGGGTATCAAAAACAGAAAGACTGTGAGTTGACAAAACAAAGAGTTTATAAAAACATTTTTCATCAAAGACCTTTATACCCTTCACTAAAAAGCATGCATGCATAGTTAAAACCATTTATCCAATCACATATGTTAAAACAACCATCATTAGCGTCTCAGCCCCAAATTTCGTAAATCCAAGTCACACGGGCTCCTGCCCAAAACCATTTACTGAAAACCATAACATAATAACCATATGTGGGATCTCATCCCAAAACCATTTATCATCATAAACACAATTTCTCAATCCACTTGAAATCATGTTGATCCATTATATTCATATCCAGAACCTGTCACGGTGAAATAGAGCTACGCGTGTTCTAACCGGGGTCTCAAACCCAGGTCTCTCCAGGGTCCACCCAGGTCAATGTCCGTAGATCAATGACCCTCCCTAGAGGTAACGAACCATGCCCATCCTGAGAGTAAGGAACCCAACTGGGGGGCGACTCCACTCAGTCAGTGCTCCGTGACTACTCCGGGGTCCACCCAGGCCAACGACCCTCCCCGGAGGAGACAATCATATATAAAGGATGGAATATGAAAAACTGTTTGAAATCATTCTTGAAACCTTTCCAGGATTCATGCCCGGCCCCCATAAGTCGTCATGAACCATAAAATCCTTTCATGGGTTCATGCCGGTTCCCATAAACCGTCATGACCCGTAAATCCATTTCAAGGGTTCATGCCGGTTCCCATAAACCTTCATGACCCATAAAAACCATTTGTAACACATAGCTGGGCCCTAGGCCCGAATCCACATAGAAACTGGACCTCAAGTCCGAATCATAAACCAACTGGGCCTCCGGCCCGATGCCTCGTTAAATCAAATGGACCTCAAGTCCGAGAGTTCATAAATCAAGTTTACCTTTCCAATTCCAAAACCATTTCATGAAATCATATCCAAAACCACAAGAATGGAAAATCAGAGTAAAACCGGAAAACCTCGATTTACATGCAAGCACGTAAATCGCCTCGAAATACGTAAAACCATATAATTCACAAACATCCAAATCAACATTATCAAATCATATTCATTATCCTTTTGGAAATCCAAAACCATTTCATTTAGACCAATAAAGACGTACGGACCCGTATAGGCACCGTATAGGGCTGAAACCTCGAAATACGTGCCTATACGTAACCACACATCCAAATGCACTCATGGCATCACAAACAAGTATTGAAAACATATAATAAACATTTATGCATGCACCAATTTAGAAAACAAGGTCCACTCACAGACCGTCCGAACTGCCGCCTCGATTTGCGTGCCATAGACTCCCCCGAGCAGATCACTGTCACCGGGACCCCCAAACCTGTCCAAATTGTAATAGAAGGTTACTAACTACTTAATTAACCTCCTACCAAAGCCCCGTAATTTTCCGATATTTTTAACTATTTTTTAAAACCGAACCTAAACCTTCGGACACCCCGAAACCTATCGAAACGATGTCCGATTGACACGAGACCAGTCCCAAAATGTTTGTTTTATCGAATAGATGATTTGACATGTTGGAACCATCCTAAAATTCTCCCCCATTCGCCCGTTCGCGCCACCTGAAGTGGCTGTATGTGGGAGCCACGCGCTAGTGAACATTGTCGTCTTCCTCCTCGCGACGACCGGTCTGAACTGGTCCGGTCCGGTTCGCCTGCAACTTGGACTGGCTTGACCGGTTCAAGCCCATAACCGGTCCAATCTTCATCGTTTTCAAGCCTAATCGATCCTAATCTTCATA
Organism: Prinsepia uniflora; assembly: GCA_032719365.1. Lineage (NCBI taxonomy): Eukaryota > Viridiplantae > Streptophyta > Magnoliopsida > Rosales > Rosaceae > Prinsepia > Prinsepia uniflora. Next base: position 62,569,451 of record CM064873.1, on the reverse strand, counting down.
TAATAATCATAGGAACCTAACCCAATCGATTAGAATCCCTAAAACCTTTAAAACCCGACCGGTCCAAGAAATCCCTCACGGTTCGAATATCCCCCCTCCTACTCAGGGCTTCCCCGACGTCCAAAGCCTCCCAAAACCTTCCTATTTACTACCTAGAAACCTAATTAGTTCGAAACTAACACCCAAAACAGCCCATAATACTCAAAATCGAAAATAGAATTAAAAAGGTTAAAACCGATACCTTGCTCGGTTTTTCTCCTCCGCCGTGCACGGCGGCTTCATCCTGGCCGGCCACCACGCTTCAGCCGATCCTCCTCATCTCAGGCCTCTCACTGATGATCACGGTTAGGGGTTTGGGTTGGTTTGAATGGTTGGGTGAGATCGGGAAAATGTTTTGGGAATGAAGGAAAATGGATCGATGAAGATGATATGCATGAAGGCATAAGGATAGCCTGTGGATGGGTGACACTTGTCACTCATCCATTGGGCAGAAGCTAAATATCTGGGGCCCACTAAATCCAAAAGTTAAGTCGTCTCATAATTCGTGCAATAGTGCACTTGAACTTCCATGAACCGTAACTTCGTCGTCGAACGTCCGAATTCGACGTGCCGACTGTCTATGGATTCGTATCGTCCCTATCTACGTAACGATCTTCGGCCCTCGGCCATCGGACCTCTCGGTCAAAAAGTCAACATTTGCCCCTTTTAACCATAATTACCAAAATGTCCCTAAACTTCCGAACGTCATAACTTCTTCCTCGAACGTCGGAATTGAACGTGCCACCTGTCTATGAACTCGTGACGTCACGAACTACGTCATTGTCATCGGTCAAAGTCCATTTGACCTCCCGAATGAAAAGTCAACATTTTGCCATGACTAGGGGTAAAACGGTCATTTCGCATCGTTCGTCCGATTTCGCCTAACTAATCACGGATTAGCCTCACTAATCGTGATTAGTTACTAATCTAATCCTGGAATTTGGAACGGGTCGTTACATCTGGTTTGACTAGTCTTGTGAATTTTGGTTTGAGGTGAGATGTATTGTAACGACCCATTCCGAATTAGCAAGATTAATTAAGAATTAATGACGGATTAGCGAGGCTAATCGGGGATTAGACGAGGCTTAACGGACGAGCAGGGCGAAATGACGATTTTGCCCCTAGAATGGGCGAATCGTTGACTTTTCGTTCAGGCTGTCAAATGGACTTTGGCCGATGACTGTGACATAATTCGGGACGTCACGAGTTCATAGACAGGTGGCATGCTCAATTCCGACGTTCGAGGAAAAAGTTATGATTTTCGGAAGTTCGAGGGCATTTTGGTAATTTAGTTGGAAAGGAGCCAATAGTTGATTTTTGACCCGGGAGGTCAGATGGCTAAGGGCCGAGGACCGTTACTTAAATCGGGACGATACGAATTCGTAGACAGGTGGCACGTCAAATTCGGACGTTCGACGGAGAAGTTACGGTTCACGGAAATTCGAAGGAACTATTGCACGTTTTACGAGACGACTTAAGTTTTGTCTTTAGTGTGGGGCCCAGATATTTTGGCAGGCCCAATGGATGAGTGACAAGTGTCACCCATCCATTGCTCACCTTCCCACATACATGCATTGATCATCTTCTTTGTGGCTTCTAAACCAAACCCGATCAAAACTATCACCCCAAATCCAACCCTTCAACCCTACGCTCATATTTGAGGAACCTGGAGAGTGAAAGGAGGCTGAGGAGTTGAGGATGGTGGCTGGAGGCTGCCTGGACCGCCGTGTACGGCGGTGATGGCAAGGTAAACCCGAATGCTCAGTTTTGGTTTTTAGATCCAATATTTTGATTTTGATGTTATGGGCGGTTTTGGATGTTTAGAGTGGGTTTATTAGGTTGCTTAGGAAGTATAGAGGAAGTTTTGGAGGGGGTTTCACGGCCGAGGAAGCCTGGGAAAATTCTAAAAATCAGGACCGTGGGGTTCAAGAATCAAACCTCGGGTTTCTATGTGTTTTTCCTTGTTTTGATCATCCAAACAAGTTCCTAGGATCACATTAGGAAGTTTAGGATTAATTAGGAACAAAACGGACCGAAAACAAGGAGGGAAAAAGCCTGAACCAGCCACGCCAGTTCGGCTAGACCGGCTGCACAGGACCGGCTGGTTCGGACCGGCCGTTGGAGCTCAGGGACAATGAACAGTCCTGGAGCGTGAGCCCCACGCGCAGGACCATTCTTGGGCGCGTCCAGGAGTGTGAGCCCTCCTTTGGGGGTGGTTCCAACATGTAATTTCATCTATTCGATGTAACGAACATTTTGGGACTGGTTTCGTGTCAATCAGACATCGTTTTGATATAGTTCGGGACGTCCGAAGGTTTAGGTTCGATTTTAAAAATAGTTAGAAATTCCAGAAAATTATGGGACTTTAGTGAGGGGTTATATAAGTAGTTAATAACCTTCTATTACGATTTGGACAGGTTCGGGAATCCCTATTACGATTTGGACAGGTTCGGGAATCCCGGAGGCGACGATTGGCACAGGAAGATGTTTTGGCACGCATATCGAGGCACGACTTCGGACGGTCTGTGAGTGGACTTGTTTTATGAATTCGATGCATGGATAAATGTTTTATAATTATTTTAATATATGTTTTGTGATGCCATGAGTGCATTTTTTTTTGTGGTAGCCTAGGATTTACGTATTTTCACGTATTTCGAGATTTACGATTTTATACGATGCTTATACGTGCTAGGTTTTCAATGAGAGTTTAATGAATTGGTTTTGGAATTGGAAATATGAAATCGGGCACGAGACCCAATTGATTTACAAACTCTCGGACTTGGAGTCCATTTGATTTGACGAGGAATTGGACCGAGGGTCCATTTGAATTATACGATCGGATCGAGGGTCCCGTTGTTTTATGATCCGGGCTTGATGTCCATTTGGTTGTAATATCGGCTGGAGGCCCAGTTGACTGTAGTATCGGGCTTGAGGCCCTATTGATTGTGAAATCGGGCTTGAGGCCCCGTTGCATTATGGTTTTGGGCTCGAGGACCCGTTAGTCGTTGTATCGGGCTTGAGGCCCAGTTGATTGTGAAATCGGGCTTGAGTCCCAGTTCGGTTTGTGAAATGAGAATTTGGGCATGAAACCCTCTTGAACTGTGGATTTAGGCCGAGGCCTATGAAATGGATTTGAATCGAATTTGAGAAATCCTGTTGAGATGAATCGGGTATGAGACCCAGTTGAGAAATGTTTTGAGAAAGAAAGAAAGAGTTTTGAAAATGTATGAAACCCACCATATGATTATATGGTCTCCTCCAGACGTCGACCTGGAGAGTCACGATCCACAGACCAGAATGGGTATCCCCATAAGGATCCCGTTCCAGGAGTAGGGGTTACGATTTATGATGTGGTCCTGGACCAGATTCCGGAGGGAGGATAGGACTAGATCCGGAGATAGAGTTCGGACTAGATCCAGAGATTGAGCCTCCCAGATGGAGAATTCCTGGGAGAAAACTCGGAGTCAGACCCCGGGTAGTGTGCACACTAGTACATATATGATATCGTGACATTTATCGGGGATGTGTTCTCTAGGGGCTGTGTGCCCCGAGTTGGCATCTTCTCGGAAGTGCCGCAGATGGGTTATACGTATATTGATATGTATGTGGTTTACAGAAAGTGATTTGGGGGCGGAGACCCCTTGTTTTATGTTTTGGAAAGTGATTTGGGGGCGGAGACCCTGTGTTTTATGTTTTGGAAAGTGGTTTGGGGCAGAGACCCCGTATTCTATGTTTTAGTAGTTCATTGAGAATGGTTTTGGGTTGAGACCCACGTGATGAGATTTGGGTTGAGTTCCCATATATTGATTTGTGGTTTTTATGAATATTTGATAAATGGTTTTGAATGCATGCGTATGTTTTTTATGAAGGGCATAAATGTGTCTTTGTATGAAAATGTTTTTAATAAAATATTATTTTATCCACTCACGACTTTTGATGTTTTTAATACTCTTCAGGTTGATCGCGGATGCGGGCTGTAGTAGAGACAAGACATCACACTCCTCCGCCTACGATCTTGGTGTACTCTGGAAGCCCCGGCGAGGGCTAGAGATGGAATTTTCCCTGGTCTGAGACTTCGTGTCAGACGGGATCAGGCGCATCCCACGTTAATCTCGGGGGATTTGGGACGGGTCCTGACATGTATTACTTGTCAAATTGTGAGTTTCTGCTTTCTTTCCTGATGAAATTTGGTTTCTACCGTGAGGTTGTTGTTTCTTGGTGATTGTATATTGTTTCTACAATGGCACTCCTCCGCTGTGTCTTTGATGAAATTTGGTTTCTACTGTGAGGTTGTTGTTTCCAGGTGATTGTATATTGTTTATACAATGGCACTCATTCAGATGTGTCTTTGAATTCTGTGCCTTCTTACTAAGGTTAATGGTTGAGGCTACTTCTCTTATGTCGGTGGCACTCTTTCAGATTTCTCCTTGTCTCTTCACCTTCACCATATCAATCAAGTTGTCTTATGAAGTCTTAATCACCGATTTTTCATTGATTTTTCTTGTTCTGATCCCATAGATCATGTTGTCGGGTTGGAAATTGCGCAGGTGACACTGTGCAGGTACATGGTCACGAGTTACACTCGGCTAGAGGAAGAAGACGACACTGCGCAGGCGCATGGTCACCACGCGCAGAGACGGTCATCGGCGCGTGGCGGCTCGTGCGGCGTTGTTTCGTCGTCCGTTCATCATGAAATATTTTTGTTTTTTAATTTTGAGTTTAATGGTACAACTTTTAAGTTAATTTGATACCATATGAGTATATTTCTAAATATCCGATATAATATGTTTTATATTTAAATTAGTATTTTATATAAGAAAATGTTGAATGGTTAATTTGATATAAGTTAGTATTATATAATATGTTTTATATGTTGAATGGTTAATTTGATGCAAATTAGTATTATATAATATGTTTACTATGTTTAATGGTTAATTAGATATAAATTAGTATTATATAATATGTTTTATATGTCAAAATCATAATGTATTATATTATTCATCATATATTTATTATATCAAAGTCATTATATAGTTTTTATTAGTCATATATAACTATTATTGAGTACTTCAATTTTTTTCAAAGTTTTATTAAAATTTCCAACTTTTAGATTAAAGTTCCGTCATTTTTGTTGACCGTAAATGATATTGATATCGATATAGATATTTGGAGCGAGATATTCATAAATTTGACTAACAATATATTTGTCGATATCGATATTTCAATTTTTGGTTGTAACTCGTTTCGTTTAATCAGATTAGTTTGGGTTGTTATTATAGGTTTATTGATGTTAGTATATAAGCCTAGGGCTGTGAGTATTGTAAGTAAACCATGTGAATAAGTGTGAATATTACAATCCCACCAATATTCACTCTCTCTCCTGAGTCTTCATCCTCATTGAGCTTTAATCTTCCATTGATACACTAACGCTAACCTCGTTTCAAATTACCTAAATTCAGCTGAATAAGAATGCCATGAATTCTTTCAAGGTATCAGAACTTTAATAGCTTGTTGCTCTTGATTTTGATCTTCCGCCTTTGATTTTTTTATTCAATCTCCAAATAGCCAAAGAAATTTTTTCGTTTTCGTCTCTGGGTCCAAGTTTGACCAAGAAATGCTACTCAGCTTCTTCGTCCCCTCATCTTCGACTTTGCATATGACTAGATTCTTGTTCACGGTGCTTTGTCTGCGATTCAGACATTTGAGCTCGTTAAATCTTCAACTCGATGTGCGTCGTTCACGCCACATCACATTTCTTATGAATTCTTCAATCTTCAGTTCTTGCAGCGTCGAGCTCTTCAATTGTGGCTGCAATTTCCTGCAATCTTCAATTTCTGTTTTGGTCTTAGCTACCTTTCCAATTTTGCACAGAATATTTGTACGGTTGAAATCGATTTCTCAGCGCAATATGTGTTCCTCATGCTCATTAGCGATTGCTTCGATCTACTTCATTATTCATGTTCATCTGCAATTGACGACTTCGAATTTTGGTCTGATTTCTTAGTTTATTCCAATTTACCTTTATTTCGAGTCTACTTCGACTCTTCGACAACTACGGCTTTGGGTTATCAGCTCAAGTTCAGTGTTCTTCGATTCTGAATTTCAGACTTCGCAATTTCTTTGATTTCTCTCATCCATCTACCTCGATCTCAACATGTCACAATTGAATTTGATCTTCGATTCTTGCTTCTTACTTCAATTTCACTTATCTTCTTTTTTGTCTTCTTTTAGATTCTATCTCAGATTCTTGAATTTCATTCCGTCTCTTTTTCGATCTTGACTCTTCTTCGTTCATCGATTCTTATTCAATGTCGTGCCCTTGATTTGTTGTACCTTTATCCTTCTCAGACTTCTTAATTCATTCTTTGTATCTTCAGCTTCATGCTTTCTTCTTTTTTGATATGCATTTTTTGGCTTCTATCTCAGTTTCGTCCTTCTCAATCTTGATTCTCAAATTCGATTTCCTTTTTGTGATATACTGCATTATGTTACAAATTTTCTCAATTGTCTTTGATTCCTAAATTCTTCAATTCATTTTTCTGATTCTTACATTTGAACCTGACTCTTCTTATTTTTAGATTATTGCTTCTTAATTCTTAGACCTCAAATTTCGGCCTTCAAACTTTGATTCTTTCTTCTCGGTCTTGCTTCTCAAATTCTTGTTTCTCGATCAGTCTACTGTGCTTTTTAGTTTTTTTTGTATCAAACAATTTAAGATTTTCCATGAATTTGAACAAAAAATTATATAGCATCGAAGATTCAAAACGGAGAAAAACCTAACCAGTCAAATTGTGTACAAATGGCAAAACCAAAAAGGCCAAAAAGTAATCTAATGTCTGAAACATGTAAATTTAAAGCAACTTAAAGGAAACATTAGATCTAAAATTTGGAAAGCCTCGACACCTCCAATAGCCGCCCACCAAGCTACCACAATCACCACAACACTGCAAAATCCACCGATACTAATAATAATAGAGGAGAAACTGAATAACCATTTGGAAAATGGGGGTAAGCAAGCTACCCGCGCATAAAGCGCTCCCATAATCCATTCAAGAGATGCATCAAACACTTTAACATTGACCCACAATCATAACCAACTGCAGACAATCTGAGATAGAAGCAGAGAGGTCAAGGGATGGAGGTCATCCATGGGGAAACCACAGAGAGTGACAACAAAGAGCATCCAGTGAGAGGAGAGTAGATGAAAGAGGGTGAATGGATATAACTTGAAATGAAGGTGAAAGGCCAGATCTGGAGAAATCACAAGGTTCACCATATGAGGTGAAGATAAAACATCCACAAAGAGAGAGGCCAAAGTGTTGAAACCAAAAAGCTTAAAAACAAAAGAAAAAACAAACCAAAAATAAATAAAAGGGAAAACCACAATAGAAAAGTAAGGGCAACATATAGAGCAACAGATCGAAAAACTAGTCTTGGGGAAAATCAGCAGGCAGGTATCATCACTCCTACCACCGTAGCAAAGCAAACAGCAGTGCACCACCGCCAAACGACTGCTACAACTACCACCCGAGAGCAATAAATGGAAAAACCACAGCAGTAGAAGTAGGCAGAGGAGGAACCGCCGCAGTACCCAAGCAAGAGACCGCAAAGAAGCCACCACCAAGGCAGAGGAGATTCCACTACCAAACCACCATGAGATGGCGTCGAGTGTGCTCCATCGAAGCAAAAAAATGCGAGAAAAAAATCTGAATAGACAAGGGGGGGGGGGGGGAGAGAGAGAGGCCAGGGGGAAAGAAGATAAGAAAAGGGAAGAGGAGAAGAGGGGGGGGGGGGGGGAGGTGGGGGAAGGGTAGAGGTCTTAGATCCACCTCCAAAAGAGGTGAAGATCACAGAAACAACCCCACCCCCAATTTAGGGCCAGCTGGGAAAGCTTTTAGAGAGAAGAGATAGCTTTTCAATTTGTGTGTGAGAGAGAGAGAGAGAGAGAGAGTTTTTGGATACTATGTTTTTTTGTTAAGCTAAGTAATTTTGAGTAGTGAATCTATTCTCAACCTATCTGATTTCTGTGTTGGTGCTGACAACACTCTTCTCGAAATCATTTTAATAATCATGTCTAGTCCCGCTCCTACCTTACATTTCAATTAATGTACCGGAAATACCCTTAGCACTTTTACAAAAAAATCTAGAGAACTTGCCAGACAAAGATTGTACACAAACCACACTAGAATTCTTATCTTAGTATACAAACCAAATAGAATTCGTCATCCTAGGGTCTCGTCCATATCAACCCTCTAATCCTTGATAAAGTGTGTACCAGTTACTTCGGCTCTTCTCAAGCCCTAAGCTGATATCTTGACTTTGTCAAGCCTCCAATTGATGTCCCAACTCTTCTCGAGTCCCATTCTGATAACCCAATTATCTAAAGAACCTGCTGATAGATCGTTAATTAAGCATTATTTTATACCCTATATATTTAAATTATAATATTAAAATAATAAATAATTAGAGAAAATAATATATTTTGTGGGATTTTGTAGAATTAAATAAAGCTTGGAATTTGGAGCGTGTTGGCTAAAGAATCGTCCCGATCGGAATTCTAACAAAGAATTTATGGACGAAATTCGGTGGAATTATCTTAATTTATTTTTAAATTAAAAATTCATTTGCAGGCCCAAATTATGTACAACCCAAATCCGTTTCCATCTCAGCCCATCCTTTAGCTACAGGCCCAATCCAGAAAACCATCCTTCAGCCCAATTTTCTGAAGCCCAGAACAAAGCCCGCGTCTCGGGCCTAGTCCACGTGCGGTCCAGCTCGCTGCAGATTAACAAGTCCAGCTCGTCAGAAGCCCAGAAAAACCAACCATGGCCCAAGCCAAGCCCACGCAAGCCCAACCCAAAGCGTCTACTCTCAGCCCGTCTACCACTCGTTCGGCGCAAGCATGCCGACCTGGATGTGGTGAATTCGGCGCGCGTGCATCGATCGGTCATTTCTCTTATCAGCGCCTGACGCGCAGCTGCTCTCTGCCCCTATCAGCCTGCGTCTACTGAACCTAGCAACTCCCTGTCAATGCATGTGTGATGAAGCCCACACCGGCTACCCCTTCTGTTCAGCCGATCCCCGTAGCCAAACCCATCTGCCTCTCACCAAATCCCAATTGTCCAGCTCTTCCAGCCCTGCTGAGTCACACCAGCAGCCCTCTTCCCTGATTCTTCAAACATCTTTTCCCCAAAAATCAGCCCAAACTCATCATATCACTTTTTAATATTTTTTAATTGTAATTTTCAATTTTTTTGCACTTTATTTATTTATTTTTATTGGTTTCTTTTTTGGCACTTCCCTTATAAATAGGGGTTCATTTCTCTTATGTAAGGGGACTCTTTTCCTAGGGAGCTCCTGAACACAAATTGTATGTTTTCTTTAGAAATACCAAGGCTAAGTATTTTCGTTACAATTCTAGAGTTTAAATTCGCATTCTCGTGTTTATTCCTCCATCTTCATAAGGTTTCTTCTGCTGTCAAAAAATCTTGTGACAACATTTCATTGTTTCCATCCATTTTCGGAATCACAAACTGTTATTGGGTTCCGAAAGTGTAAACTGTTTGTCCCTTGCTTAAACTCTCATTATTATTTTAGTTTTATTTTTAATTCAATATTTATGTTGGTATTTTCTTTCTAACTTTTGTAGATATGAATTTAATTATCATGTGTTTTACTTTCCGAACTTCATTTAATTCATACATTTGAGTGCTTAAGTTTCAATTCTATGCTAAGTGTTTATGACTGCTGTTCGGTGCACTTAGTAGAAAATTGAAGAGATTTAAATGTTTGACACACATTCAAATGATAAACATTAGCTTAATCATTTTATAAATGTTTATGACCGTTGTTCGGTGTATTTATAATATTGAAAAATGTAAGCACGTGATTAAGATGGTGAAAGTAGAATTTCGTGATATGTTCAAATTATGCAAATGTTAGAGTGTTGGTAGTGTTTGTATTTGAAAAAAGTCCACTTGTACAAATATTAAAGTAGGAGTAGAATTAATTTCATATTTGGTTTACTTGTTTTAATGTCTATATTATGATTACAATCTTTCAAAACCCCTCATTCAATTCTTTATTATTTTATTCATTTATTATTTATTCCTTTATTTATTAATCCATTAATTATTTATTCCCTAATTTCCTCGATTAAGAACGACCCATATTTACCAGTACTAACATGACACAAAAGGGGTTTAAAATATGTATATTCTTGAATTACGAATTTATTTTAATGCTTATTTTAAGCGTATCACCTGCATCTAGACTCCTAAAGTCCCAGAAGATTTGCATGTACTCTAATTCACATACCATCATTGCAGAAACACATAACTACCACTAAATGATGTATGTTTGACCCAAAACCTGCACCAATGAGTTCGTAATGTCGAAAGCATGAAAAACTATGTTGGTAATGACCAGAGATTCACTGCCACGTGATGCCACGAGCTAGTGGCTGGGCAGCTTCTCCCCACGTGCCATGTGTCATGCTATAGTGTCACCTTCAACCTTGCACCGAGTCAACCTAGCCCCCTGAAATTGAGTCCTAACCCGAAAAACTCAAACCGGCTTAATTCACCATTTTCATCCATTTTTCTTACCATAATCATCAAAATAGATTTAACCATCACCAGAAACATGGATTTAGTTATAAAACTGGAGGATCTTGCCTTTAATTCAAAACTCGCACCTCGAAGCTTTTGACCCATCTTTAAACCTATATTTTGAGCTCTTCCCCGTCCAAATTCTTCAAGCCTCGACTTGATTTTGATTGCAAAAGGCCAAGTATGTAACGACCCCAAAAATCAGAAAATGTAATTTTGGCAATTTTATTGTGAATTGATGATTTTGACCCTAAAGGTCAAGGGTTGACTTTTTGAGCCGGAAAGTTTTAGACTTTTCACGATGACCATTACATAGATCTCGAAATTCTGAATCTGTAAACATATGGAATAGTAAAATTAGAGATCAGGTAAACTCGTTATGAGTTTAAATGTCTAAGAGCATTTTGGTAATTTTAGAATCAAGGGTATTTTGGTCTTGTCATAAATGGTGATATTTTGTGGATTGTATAAGGAGGTGACATTTGCCCACCTTATCACCTTCTCTCTCCTTTTGTGCACCGACTTAGCCTTATATGTGTGTGTGTGTGTGTGTGTGTGTGTGTGTGTGTGTGTGTGTGTGTGTGTGTGTGTGTGTGTGTGTGTGTGTGTGTGTGTGTGTGTGTGTGTGTGTGTGTGTGTGTGTGTGTGTGTGTGTGTGTGTGTGTGTGTGTGTGTGTGTGTATGTGTGTGTGTGTGTGTGTGTGTGTGTGTGGGTGTGTGTGTGGGTGTGTGTGTGTGTGTGTGTGTGAGGGAAAGAAAGGCCAAGGAAGAGGAGAAAGAGAGAGGAGGGGACTCTTGAAGGGGAGGAGAACAAGAACCGAATTGGAGAAGTGGAGGCACCCCTAGACCCAAAAACCAAGACCAAACCCGAATACTATCTGTTAAGCTTTCAAAATCAAAATTGGTGTTTTAGCCATGGGAGCTTGAAATGAAGATCATTATGATCTTCCCTGAACTCATACGACCACGTAGCACCTAATTTTCATGGTTTTGGATGCGAAAAACAGCATAACAGGTATTTTTTTTAATAATGGTCGAAAATTGAAAGTAAGAATCTCTAATTTCTAGCAGGAACTGATTGGTTTTGAGGTTATAGTTATGTTTCTTGGTTCAGGGAGATTAAATTTGATGTATGAAACATAAGTTTTAGATGTAAAATGAAGGAATTGCAGTCGGGCCAACCCCCCGGGTTGGCAAACTCAAAACTAGGAAAACAGGTCGATCCGGCTCAAGGTTAGGAGTAACCTATGATAGGCGCGTAGGCACCACGCCCAAAAGCTTGGGACGGCACGTTCCTCACTGCCTGTATTTTCAAACAACATAATTTTTATAATATTCGATGTTACAAACATGTTGGTGTAGGTTTCGAGTCGACCGGACACCGTCTCGGGTAGTTTTGGGTGTCCGAAGCGTATATGTTTTAAAAATTCATATTTAAATCTCAAGAATTAGGGATTATGTTGTACTTTTGCAAACCGAGATTATGATTTTTGATAGACGACACAGCCCGACAACAGGCGAAGAAAGTTCAAATAGAGAATAAACTGCGAAAAAGACTGTGAGTGGACTTTTGTTTTAATTAAATTATTATGCATGCATATTTAATCATTTTAATTTCCTTATTATATGATTTACGTCGACATGGTTCAACTATGATTCTTAAATGATTTTGATGATTTTCGGGAATTATTGATTGGTTTTGAGTACATGTTTACGGTGTTACGTAAACTATGTTTTATGCTTATGCCCCAATTTTGACATTTTGATTTTGTTTTAAGGCATTGATGTAACGACCCGTCCCGAATTATCGGGAGTAATTAAGAATTAATGACGGATTAACGAGACTAATCAGGGATTAGCTGAGAGTTAACAGACGTTTAGGGCGAAATTACGATTTTGCCCTTGAATGAGGGCAAAAAGTTAACTTTTGACCCGCGAGGTCCAATGACTGAGGGCCGAAGACCGTTACATAGATTGGGTTGATACAAGTTCGTAGACAGGCGGCACGTCAAATTCGGACGTTCGACGAAAAAATTACGGTTCACGGAAGTCCTGTTAGGACCTGTCCCAATGGCCCCCGGGATTAATGCGGGACGAGCCTGATCCCGTCTGACACGGAGTGTCAGACAAGCGAAATTCCGCCTTTAGCCCGCTCGGGGCATCAGAGTACGCCATTATTCGAAGGAGGTATGTGATGTCTCGGTCTCTACTACGGCCCGCATCCGCGATCAACCTGAAGGGCAATAAAAACATTTAAAAGCTATGAGTGGACAAAATAAATCATTTAATAAAAACATTTTCATAAAGACATTTGTACCCTTCACTAAAAAGCATGCATGCATTCGAAAAACAGTTACCAAACTATTAAGGCCTAAGCCCAAAATCGTAAATGAAACCAAATACACGGGCCACTGCCCAAATCCATGTGGGACTCAGCCCAAAACCTGTATACATCACATAACATATAAATATAAATCACATAACCATCCTGTCATGGTTTATAAAGCTATGTGCGTCCTATCCGGGGTCTCAAAGCCCAAGTCTCCCCAGGGTCCACCCATGTCAATATCCGTAGATCAATGACCCTCTCTGGGGGTTATAATCCATAAGCCTTCCTGAGAGTAAAGTATCCAACGGGGGTGACTCCACTCAGTTATTGCTCTGTGACTACTCCGGGGTCCACCCAAGCCAACGACTTTCAAGGGATTCATGCCCAGTCCCCAAAATCATCATGAATTCGGAAATCCATTTAGGGTCCTCGACCCGAAATCATATACGTACAGTAACTGGGCCTCAAGCCCAAACTCATGACTCAACTGGGCATCGTGCCCGATATCTCAGGGTTAGTCACGATCCCGATCGTAGTGATACGTGCAACCATCCGTCCAGGACCGCCCTCAATCCTGGTATGTCGCCATCAACCATCAGCACTAGATCATGGTGCACTAATCATTGATCGATATCCTGAACCATCAACACTCCGAAGTCAAGCCTCCTGTGGCTGTTCGACAATGGAACGTGCATCGGGACCTCTTCGGAAGGAACACATCCCAGTCCGGAGGCGAGCGTCGTATCGTCCGTCGCCATGCACATAGCACTCGTTGCGACCACGACTCAGACCCGTAGGTCGTCAATAGGGCCACATGCCCAAGACAAAACCAAATGGGTCTCATGCCCGAGTTTATCCTTTTTAAATCCAAAACCATTTCATTTAAACCATCGTAGAAATACAAACTCATATAGGCACCGTATAAGGCCGAAACCTCGAAATACATGCAATATGTAAAACATACAAATGCACTTATGGCATCACAAAAAAAGTATTAAAACACATAATAAACATTTATGCCTGCATCAATTTAGAAAACAAGGTCCACTCACAGACCATTCGAGCTACCACCGCGATACGCGTGTCATACGGCTCTCCCAGGCTAAACACCGTCACCGGGATTCCCAAACCTGTCCAAATCACTTTATAGGGTTACTAACTACCTTATTAACCTCTCATTGAAGCCCCGTAAATTTTCCGAATTTTTAACTATTTTTAAACTCGATCCTAAACCTTCGGACGTCCCGAAAAATATCGAGATGGTGTCAGATCGACACGAAACCAGTCCCAAAATGTTCATTACATCGAATAGGTTAATTCACATGTTGAACACTACCCTAAAAGACCCATCACGCGTCCTCATGCGCCGCCCAAAGGGGCTGCGCGTGAAAGCCACGCGCCTGCACTGTTCATCGTCCCTAATCTCTAGCCGACCGGGTTCAGACCGATTTGAACCGATTCGGTCCAACCGAACCGGCGGTCACGGTTCACGGCCTATTCTAACTCATTTTCACTCCATTTCTTCCCATTTTTATTCCTAAATGCTCCTAACAACAAGTCTAATCAATCCAGCCATTAAAAACAGAAGAAACGGTTCGAAATCTCACCTCCATGATCAAAGCCTGAACCGGCCACCTGCAACCGCCGTGTTCTTGCTTTTCCGGCCACCCCAGTCCATAAAACTAGTCCCATTCGACTCCTCTGAGTCCTAGGAACACAACCCAACCATTAGAATCTATCAACAAACATTGAAAACCAAAACACAACTTCAAACCCGAAACTCACCGTTTTTGGCTTCTTGGGTCGCCGTCCACGACGGTGCAACCCGTGGCCACCATTTGAATCCTCTCCCGACACTCTCTCACTTTTGTTTGAAGTCCAACTGCAAAGGATCAAGCTTGGGGTTTGTTTGTGGGATTGGGGGTTTGAGTTTTACAGAAAAAATGACGAAGATGATGTTTGATGCGCGGGGAAATGAGAGAGATAGGTTTGGTGATGGTGACCAGGTGGGAAGGGGAATATTTGGACGGTCAGGATTGAGAGATTAGATGAGATGGAGGGTTAAGATGAGAGATGGGTAAAATTATAAAATAATAAAATAATAATATTGTAATGGTTTAGATCCAATTTTTGGGGAAGTGACTAATGGGATGAGTGAAACTTGTCACTCATCCATGGGTCCCACTAAAATATCTGGCCAATCATATATCGCCACATCATCCTCTTCTCGAAATACGTGCAGAGTGAAATTGAACTTCCGTGAACCATAACTCTCCCGCTCGACGTCCGATTTTGACTTGCCGCCTCTCTACGGATTCGTATCGACCCGATCTACGTAACAGTCCTCAGCCCTTGGCCATCGGACCTCTCGGGTCAAAAATCAACATTTTACCCACGACTAGGGGCAAAACGGTCATTTTTCATCGTCCGTCGGATTTCGCTCAATTAATCACCAATTAACCTCACTAATCCTTGATTGGTCACTAATCTAATCTCGAAATTTAGGATGGATTGTTACAAGTTATGGGAACTATTTACAACGGCGCATTTTACGAGGCAAAAAGTGGACTTTTATCCTGAGTGGGGCCGCGATCTTTTCCCCAAGCCAATGGATGAGTGGCAAGTGTCACCCATCCATTGCTTCCCTTAAACAGATACATGCATATCCCTTCCTTGTCTGTGTTCATCCAATCTAACAACCCGATGAACCCCAAAACACATTCCCCTTCCCTTTTTGATTTTGAGTGAGGCCAGGAGAGGAGTTGAGGATGATGACTGGACTGAGGGAAGGTGGTGCCAACAACAAGCCCACCGTGGACGGCTATGGGAACTCACAGCCAAGGTAAAACCGTGACCCCTAGTTATTTCAAATTTCCAATTTTGGGTTTTGGACGTTAGGGTGCTTAGATGTTGGTTAGGATGGTTTTAGGGGATTGGTAGTAGGTCTAGGAGAAGGTTTTGGGGGCTGAGGACGGCTGAGCAAGCCCGGAACGGCGGCTGGGAAGTTTTCGGTGGCTACCTATCGAATTCAAATTCCGACCAAGTTAGCCCAAATCGATCCTCCCAATCTCTTTCTAGTAGTCCTAGGAACCTATTGGAACCCTTAGGTTGAAGCATTGGCCCCTAGAAGTACCCAGAACCTAGGTTGAAAGTTTGGGTTCAAAATGGATTATTAAACCCATGGATTTTAGGATTTTTTTCAATGTTTTGATTTCATAAAAGAATTCATAGGATAGATTTAGGAAGATTGGTGGAAAAAATGAAGAAAAAGGACGAAAAAAATAGGAGGATAGGGCCCTGGACCGGATTGCAGTGAACCGGCCGGATCAGTTTGGTTGGAGGAGGAAGACAACACTATGCAGTGGCGCGCAGGGGCTTCTGCCTGCCCGTGTATGTGCGTGGCCCACATTCTGGGGAAAGTTCCAACATGCAATTTTGTCTATTCGATGTAACGAACATTTTGGGACTGGTTTCGTGTCGATCGGACATCGTTTCGATATAGTTCAGGACGACCGAAGGCTTAGGATTGACTTTAAAAATAGTTAAAAATCACGGAAAATTACGGGGCTTTAATGAGGAGTTATTTAAATATTTAGTGACCCTCTATTACCATTTGGAAAGGTTTCGGAACCCCGGGGACGACGATTGGCCCAGGAGAAGCTTATAGCGCGCGTATCGAGGCGCAATTTCGGACGGTCTATGAGTGGACCTTTCTTTCTAAACTGATGCATGCATAAATGTTTTATAAGTGTTTAAATACATGTTTTGTGATGCCATGAGTGCATTCGTTTGTGGTAGCTAGTATTTACGTATTTGCACGTATTTCGAGATTTCTAGTTTTATACGATGCTTATACGTGCTATGTTTTCAATGATGGTTTGATGAACTGGTTTTGGATTTAGAAACATAAAATCGGGCATGAGACCCATTTGATCGGAAACTCTCAGAATTGGAGTCCATTTGATTTGACGAGAAATCGGGCCGAGGGCCCATTTGAGTTATACGATCGGGGCCGAGGGCCCAGTTGGTTTACAAATTCGGGCTTGAAGCCCAGTTGATTCTAGTATCGGGCTTGAGGCCCAATTAGTGTGAAATCAGGCTTGAGGCCCCGTTAGTTTTGATATCGGGCTAGAGGCCCATTTGATTTTGAAATCGGGCTCGAGGCCTCGTTGACTGTGCTATCGGGCTTGAGGCCCTGTTGGTTGTGAAATCGAGCTTGAGGCCCTGTCGATTTATGGTTTCGGGCTTGAGGCCCCGTTAGTTGTGATATCGGGCTAGAGGCCCCGTTGGTTGTGAAATCGGGCTTGAAGCCCCGTTGGATTGTGAAATTGGGCTTAAGTCCCAATTTGGTTTACGAAATGAGAATTCGGGTTTGAAACCCTCTTGAACTGTGGACTTAGGCCGAGGCCTGTGAAAGTGGATTTAGGCTGAGGCCTGTGAAAGTGGATTTCAATCAGATTCGAGGAATCCCGTTGAGATTCGTATATGAGACCCAGTTGAACTGAGATTTGAAAGAAAGTATTTTGAAAAATGTATATACCCTCCGACATAAGTTGATTGGTCTCCTCCAGCCGTCGACCTGGAGAGTCACGGTCCACTACCCGGAATGAGTATCCCCATAGGGAGCACATTCCAGGAGTGAGAGTTATGATATGGTCTCAGACTGGGTCCGGAGATAGCCATCTAGACGTCGTAGATCCTGGATGTTGGATAGAGCCTCCTAGATGGAAAATTCCTGGGGGTAGACTCGGAGTGAGACCCCGAGTAGTATGCATACTTATAGATATGAATAATGACAGATATCGGGGTTTTGTTCAATAGGGGCTGTGTGCCCCGAGTTGGCATATGATGACAGGACCCGTCCCAAATCCCTTGGGATTAACGTGGGACGCGCCTGATCCCGTCTGACACCACGTGTCAGACTAGGGAAAAATCCTTCTTTAGCCTTCGCCCAGGGCTATCAGAGTACGTCAGGATCATAGGAGGAGGGGAGTGATGTCTACGTCTCTGCTACAGCTCGCATCCGCGATCAACCTGAAGGGGATTAAAACATTAAAAGTTGCGAGTGGACAATAATAAGCATTTCATTAAAAACACTTTCACATAAAGACATTTATACCCTTCATAAATACATATGCATGCATTCAAAAACCATTTATCAAACATTCATCAAACGATTTGTCAACATATCAAAACCTTTCAAGGGTTCATGCCCGGTCCCATAAACCGTCATGACCTATAAATTCATTTATGGGTCCTCGACCCAAAATCACAAAATCAAAACCATAAATCAATCTCTGGAATCTGATCTAGTCCTATCATCTCTCTGGAATCTGGTCCGGGACAACATCATAAATCATAACTTCCATTCTTGGAACGGGATCCCTATGGGGATACCCATTCTGGTATGTGGATCGTGACTCTCCAAGTCGACGTCTGGAGGAGACCATATAAATCATATGGAGGGTTTCATATCTTTTCAAATACTTTCTTTCTTTCTCAAATACATTTCTCAATTGAGTCTCATACCCGATTCATCTCAATAAGATTCCTTGAATCCGATACAAATCACTTTCATAGGTCTCGGCCTAAATCCACAGTTCAACAGGGTCTCATGCCCGAATTCTCATTTCATAAACTGAACTGGGACTCAAGCCCGATGTTACATTCAACTGGGCCTCAAGCCCAATACTATCCATTAACGGGACCTCAAGTCCGATTCTATAAACCAACAGGACCTCAAGTCCGATTTCACAATCAACTGGGCCTCAAGCCCGATATCTCAACTAAATGGGTCTCACGCCTGATATCATAAATCAACGGGACATCAAGCCCGATAGTACAACTAACTAGGCTTCAAACTGGAATCGTAAACCAACTGGGCCTCCAACCCAATATTACAACCAAATGGACCCTCGGTCTGATTCATCGTCAATTCAAATGGACTCCAAGTCCGAGAGTTTCCAATCAATTGGGCCTCATGTCCGAGTTCATATTTCTAAATCCAAAATCCATTATTAAACCCTCGTTGAAAACCTAGCACGTATAAGCATCGTATAAAATTGGAAATCTCGACATACGTGCAAATACGTAAATCCTAGGCTACCACAAACAAATGCACTCATGGCATCACAAAACATGTATTAAAACAATTATAAAACATTTATGCATGCATCTAATTCATAAAATAAGTCCACTCACAGACCGTCCAAAGCCGCGTCTCGATACGCGTGCCAAAACGTCTTCCCAGGCCAATCGTCACCTCCGGGAACTACTTAAATAACCCCTCACTAAAGCCCCGTAATTTTTCAAAATTTCTAACTATTTTTAAACGAAAACATAAACCTTCGGACGTCCCGAACTATATCGAAACGATATCCGATTGACACGAAACCAGTCCCAAAATGTTTGTTACATCGAATAGATGATTTCACATGTTCAAACTTTCCCCAAAGAATGGAGCACATGCCCTCACGCACCCCAAGTATGTCCTGCACGTGGGCCTCACGCGCTAGGATTGTTCATTATCCCTGAGCTGCGATCGAACCGATCTGGCCAGTTTCCTGTGCAGTCAGGTCCAGCTGGACTAGCGTGACTGGTCCAGCCACCCTCCTCCCTCATTTTTCTTCCAATCTTCTCCTTTTCGATCCCAATCTTCCTATTTTGATGTTTTCTATCATTTCCAATCATCAAACCTAAGGAAAAACCCTTAAATCCTATCCATGTTCAAAGGGCCTCACGACCTCTGTTTTCACTGCCACCCTCATGGCTTCCTCAACCATGAACCGCCCTCAAAATCATCTCATTAACCTCCTAACAACCCAACAATCTTCTTCTAATCATCCTAAGCTACCCATAACGTTAAAATCGAAATAAAAGAGAATTGGATCTAACCGGGTACCTTGTTCGGGTCCATGTCCGCCGTCCACGGCGGCGTTGTTCCTGGTAGCCACTAGCATCCACAAGTCCTCTCATCACTCTCTTGTTCTCACAGGCATGATCAGGTGGGGATAGGTTGGATTGGTTCGAATGGTAAGATCGGGTTGGAAATGGGAAAAATGATCAATGAGAAAGGAAGGTAGGATGCATTGACAGGACCCGTCCCCGAAGGACATAGATAATTGTGCCCGGTCCTGCTCCCGTCTGACAAGTCAACTGAACTTCCGAAATTACCCTCCAAGACTTGCCAAACAAGGGATAACTACACATGTGCCCACTCATACCTCCACCTCTTGAATAGTCTCGATCTTCGCGCCACGACCTGCAAGGTCAATAAAACAGAAAAGGTGTGAGAGAACAAAACAATCTTTTATAAATACATTTACCAAAACACATTCTTACCCTCCAGTGTTCGCAAACATGCATGCATATCATAAAACATGAGTAATAGTGTGAAATCAATCAAGTATGAACAGTGGACCGATAAAATCAAAACATGTTTCTAAATTCCATGTCCATATTTTCCTTGAAACTCATGTTCATTAAATCAATTCAAATCTCAATAAATCCACGGGACTCATTTCCATATCTAATCTCATTAGTCACGTTATCCCTGCAACGCGTGCAAAATCAATAGGCTCAAGGAACGCTCAAAATCCGAGCATCCGTCTCTATGAACACATCACCAGCCGACAATCCAGATCGTCATGAACACATCACCGACCGATCTCCATATAATCCAGCACATCTGATCTGAGTCGAGCCTTCCTCTGCTGCACGACAATAGACCGTGTTACTTGACCTCTCCGGGGTAAACACTTCCATCCCGGAGGCGAGCGTTATCTCCAGGGTACACTCCGGGGAAAACACATTACCAACCGGAAGCCCTAAATATCCACAACATATCACCATTATGAAAACCAGTGAAAAACAGTTGCGTTTAAAACTCAAATTATTATCAACACAGGGTCTCAGCCCCAAAATATAGTTTCCACAAATCCGTAAAACCAATGTCCCGATTTATTCCATAAATCCAAAAATCATCAATATCATCATGTAACCACATGGAAATACAATCCAATCAAAATCACAATTCCATTGGGTCTCAAGCCCAAAATATCAATTTCACGTAAATCCGTGTAACCGTAAACCCGAGTTGCCACTTTCACATAAATCCTTGAAATCAATCCCTGACTCATATTCCGAGTCAAAACATCATTTTCAATCCCTAAATCATAATCCGAGTCAAAACATCATTTTCAATCCCTAACTCATAATCCGAGTCAAAACATCATTTTCATAATTTTTCGAAAATCGTGCAAAAAATAATATAATAATCCCGAAAATCGAGAAATCACCGGATTGAAACATCAATCATGCCAAATCATATAAAATCATATAATAAAGCATTTAAATCATATATGCATGCATCACGGTTAGAAAACAAAGTCCACTCACACACACCATCCAAACAACCCGCTTCCGAGCTGCACGTTTTTCTGTAAATTCTGGAAATCAGAATTCCTGTCCAAAATTATTATCGAGGGTCACTAACACTTCAATATATCTCATATAATTTTTCCCAATTTTTGTGGAATTTAAGTACGTATTTAACACGTAAATCAAAACTTCGGATACGCAGAACTTTATCGAACGATATCCGATTTCCTCGAAACCAGTGTCAAAATGTTCGTTACACTGAGAGGATTCAAAGTCATGTTGACCTCACCTTGAAACAAGGCTTCACGCGCCCTCACACGCCGCTGTGAGTGGCTGCGCGTGACCACCACGCTCCTGCTATAGTACCGTCGTCCTCACCCGTTTATCTTTAAAACGGGTTCTGAAACCCGCGAGATGACCCGACTCATTCTCTGTCCATTCGACATTAATTCTTTCAATTGATTTAGCTAACAGCATCGTTTTAGGTCCAATTAAAGTTCTGTAAACTCAATTATATGATTTCTTACCTCAAACTAAACGATTCAAAGATGAACACCCAAGGATATCTGGGCACTGTTCAACCTTTGAAGTTCATCAATCCCACCTGATTTCTTTGAATTGATCCATCCTAAAGCTTCATTGGACCATGATAAACTTGTTTCCCAACTCAATTTCATCGTTTAATCCCTCCAAGATCACAACTCAACCTTCGAATTTCTTCTTTGTCACCAGGTCCGTTCAAAGCCAAATGGATACCAATTTTCTTCGTTCTTGATGTGGATTGGCTCGAAATGACCTCAGGAAGCTAACTCAAGCTTCAATTTTGATCCTCAGAGCTCCTATCTTGAAATTCGAATTCTCACCTCAAATTTTCAAATTTTTCGATTTTAGTTTCCAATTCCCCTCTCTGTCCCTCGTGTTTCCCAAGCTATCACAGTCCCCTAACTCTCTCAATTTTTTTCCTCTCGAGATCAGCTGTGGAAGGAAGCTCAGTGCTCACTTCTCTCATGCTCTGTTTTTGTGTTTGTTCACGGTTCAAAGAAGACACAGAAGGTGACTGATAATGAAGGAAGACAATGGTGATTAAGGATAATGATGATGGATTAACGGGAAACATGGTCCCTAATTTAGGGCCTCAAAACATGGGATGAGTGACACTTGTCACTCATCCAAGTGTCCATAATCACTGATCACTGTTCAATATTTATTATTATTTTAATCAAAATCCCGGGACGTAAGTTTAACCGATTTCAGTCCCATGACCATAACTTTCTCGTTCGATGTCCGATTTCGACTTGCCTCGTGACATCCTGAACTACGTCACAGTCATTGGCCAAAGTCTGTTTGACCATCCGAGTCAAAAGTCAACATTTTACCCTTACCTTTCAAAATTACCAAAATTCCCCTCACCTTCATAGACCCGTAACTTTCACATCCGACCTTCGATTGACGCATGCCGCCTATCTGCGAATTCAGCGTCCCGAGAGCTACTCAACAGTCTCTTCAGAAAGTCCAAAAAGTCAACTTTCGGCCCTTATAACCAGGGGAAAAATCGTCATTTCCTTCAAATTTTCCAAATTTTCCTTTTTCGAATTTCTGGGTCGTTACATGCATGAATTGTTTGGGCTGGGTAATGGATGGGTGAAACTTGTCACTCATCCATTGGGCCTGCCGCTAAATATCTGGGCCAACATAATGCCAAAAGGCATTCGTCTCGTAATTCGTGCAATAGTTCCCTCAAACTTTCATGAACCGTAACTTCTTCGTCGAACGTCTGAATTCGATGTGCCGCCTGTCTACAGATTCGTATCGTTCCGATCTACATAACGATCCTCGGCCCTAGGCCATTGAACCTCCCGGGTCAAAAGTTAACTATTTGTCTCCTTTTAACCAAATTACCAAAATGCCCCCGAACTTCCGAAAATCATAACTTCTTCCTCGAATGTCGGAATCGGGCGAGCTACCTGTCTATGAACTTGTGACGTCACGAAATATGTCACCGTCATTGGCCAAAGTCCATTTGACCGCATGAACGAAAAGTCAACGATTCGCCCATTCTAGGGGCAAAATCGTCATTTCGCCCTGCTCATCCGTTAATCCTCGTCTAATCCCTGATTAGTCTCGCTAATCCGTCATTAATTTTTAATTAATCCTGCTAATTCGGGACAGGTCGTCACAATCTTCCCTCCTTAAAGAATTTCGTCGTTGAAATTCAAATCGACCCGATTCCATAACCAAAATATCGAATCCAACCATGTCCCTCGACTTGGGTATTGCACCCACACATGAGGGTATCCACGTAACCGTACTCATCCGACACACCAGTCGTACTCATCGTACGTACCATTACTAGAGCTTCCCAAGCTCCAGCTTCACTTTCATCAACAGTGTTCCGATCGTCGACTCATGAGAGTCATCACGTCGGCTCGTAAATCTCACTCGAGACAGAACGTCGACACTCATTGATCACGCCTGTCACTTGCTTGACAGGTCAGCAATACCATAGTGACATCCAAATGGGTTTTGAGTCTGACACTTTGACACGTTCCAACCGACAATCGTCAGGGTGAAAAACACACTCCCACTATGGGCTATCACATCCAAGCTGGCATCTTGCTCAGCATCCGATCAGACAACACCCTACAGATCCTGCCATCACAATGGCACGAATACCATCTCACAGGTCATCCGCAAACCTATGCCGATACTGACTCTCCTTAGAGTCTCATCAACCCATACCTATCTGCACTCATCGGATACCGATCAATCCATTACCACGATATGTCACGACTTCGTGACTAGCCAACGACTCCCGGCTCCACTGCGCTTCGCTGCTTTACTCTGATCTCGACTCGTTCTTGAGTCCTCGTATCGTATCTCACTTTACTCAGTAATCTCTACTGACATCTAGACTCACCTCGAGTCTCCAAACTGTTACTATCAGATCTAATCTGATCGCCACTCATGTCCATCTAGGACTCTATCCAACCTACAACATACTCATACTCTCGAGACATTCTCAACCCGACATATCGATTGACCGTGGTCAATCCCATCATCCAATATGCACAACACACCGGTGCACCCACATTACATCAACATCAGGGTGCCCCCCCGACCTACTCAAAGACTGTACTCTAGCAACGTCCAACCACGTACCACCATTCGCACTCCAATCATGGTTCGGACCCCAACTGTCAGTCACCAGGCGAACATCAAACCATCACCTCGGGCACTCACTCGTCACATCCTGTGACGCTAAATACCATCTTCTCGTCAAGTTAAACAAGATTGACCCACAACCTAGATGTTCTGTTCTTACACCCTCTTTGAACCTCTTAGCTGTCATATCACTGCTCTTCGTCCCACCTAGGAACGAATCCAGGAGAATCCAAGATGATGACATCAAAGTTCATCCTATGTCATCCTCCAGCACCCAGCACTATCTACTAAAGAGTCACACTCAGTGACCTCAGAGTATCCATCACCAATGCGGAATCAAGCACTCTTCTCAACGTCTCAGTCACAACTTCTCTTGATTCTGAAGTTCCAATCACGTTGGAAACATGCTTCTATTCCAATTACTGAGCTCACTCATCACACGAGCATTTCATGCATCCTATAGGCTAACAATTTCCAAGTCCTCAACTCAGGAGGTATGGTCAACCGTAGCCAACCAAAACCAATCCGCAATGGACTCTCAAGTCCTCAGCTCAACCGGACACCATCTACGCGTCCTTGAATATTGTTTAGGTAGATACACTCATTCCGAGTGCAATTCACGCGACTCAAGGTTAAACCTTGTATACTATTTACGGATGTGCATAAACGGCCTCTAACACTCGCATCTCATACCTTTAATCATCCTGATCCAATTATGACTCATAGAATTGGTCGAAATCCACTGACATCGGTCGGTAGGCTAAACAGATCGCAACGTCTGTCATGATCTGAAGCCAAACTCTGCATACTACCATATCTGACCAATCGACCTTTCCATCATAAGCTGTCACTTACGTCATCCATTCGTACCTGGATCTCACGTTTCACATCAATAGTTACAACTTCTGAGCACACCCTCGCGACTCAATCTCACAGCACTAGGGGAACTAGTCTCCATTACTAAGGAAACTTATCTCCATCACTAGGGAAACTGGTCTCCATCACTGGGGAAACTAATCTCCATCACTGGGGAAACTGGTCTCCATACCAAGTGCTCTCCGTACCTCGCACTGAACCACTCGGGATCCTCTTTGTCCCACTCACAACAGCCACCTTCACAGGGGTAGCGTGGCAAGTGTGCCAACATTCCAACGTCCAACACCTCATTCTATGATCGCACTCAGCCGTAACTGAGTCGAATCCAGAATCACTGCTCATAATGTGTGTCACCCACGCACCTTGTATCATCGTCACGACTAACGAATCCCATCGTCACAATCGTCACGGCAACCTGAGCCTATCCAACTTGATAAGACTCGACTACGTCCATCGATAGCAGCGTCTGCCACAACCTCTTGCAGACCAATCTCAAAAATGTTATGCTATCGAATTCCATGTCCATGCAGCCAACTCACCGCCGGACCAATCGTTCCACATGCAATATTCTCCGATCGATCCAATTCAGGATTCCAAATCTCGTCTCATGATGGTACTTGCAAACCGAATTCTATTATGTTACTTAGGGTCAGACCAATCAATCTCACACTATGGTTATCATAACCCGGCTGTTCGCTACATCACATCCATCATGACCGATCCATCGCTCTTGACTCCGAAGAGTCGTCACATTCTAATACAAGTATCATATCAATCCGTAACTACAATCTGAGGATGAGGTCCTCACGTAACTCTGCAATTTCCAACCGCTGGGTCCACAAGAAATTGGCCCACATCGGTGTCTACCATTGCTCATCCATAGCATGTCACAATCATGATCCATCATACCACTCAGCATCTATATTGGGAAATCCTCTACTAGTCAACATCCTCTGCTAGTCGGTATCCTGTCGTGCCACACGACAACCACTTCGGGCATCTCCTGCCAGTCGACATCCCCTGCCAATCGGCATCCTGGAGGGATTCGACACACTGAACCATGAAATCACGCCAAATAGAATCACACATTCCTATTCCCAACCGTCGTGACTGTAGTCGTATAGGGTCATCGTATATTGGGCGACCCTGACCTCTGACCACCACTAGTATTAATCCGTACATCCTCTATCTTACACGACCCTACCGTTGAGCGGTCACGAATCTCAAGTCGTCATACTGTGTCTACCGGTCAGCATAGTCCTATCCACAGGTAACACCATGGCTCTAAGCCATTGGATTCGTAAGAAAGCTCAATCCTGACGGAAATCCAACCTCTCAAAAGCACGGTATCCTGTGCCAATCAACTCTAACCATTGCATCACGTGCCATACACAATCCAACTAGGGTTTGATTCCATTAGATTCTCTTACTCTTACCCTAACTATTAGGTTGATGACGGGCTGTTACGACTACAGAGACATCACATCCTCGACCTGCGTGCACACCAAGAGCAAAACACGCTCTGATACCAATTTGGTATCAGAGTACCATGGGTATCATCTGAGCCATCCTCCTCTGATACCAATCTGTCAAGACCCGTCCCAAATCCCTTGGGATTACGCGCCTGATCCCATCTGACACCACGTATCAGACCAAGGAAAATTCCTTCTTTAGCCCTCGCCCGGGGCTATCAGAGTACGTCAAGATCATAGGAGGATGGAAGTGATGTCTCGGTCTCTACTACAGCCCGCATCCGCGATCAACCTGAAGGGCATTAAAACATTAAAAGTCGTGAGTGGACAAAAATAAGCATTTCATTAAAAACATTTTCACATAAAGACATTTATGCCCTTCATAAATACATACGCATGCATTCAAAAACCATTTATCAAACATTCATCAAACTATTTGTCAATATATCAAAACCTTTCAAGGGTTCATGCCCGGTCCCATAAATCGTCATGACCCATAAACCCATTTATGGGTCCTCGACTCGAAATCACAAACTCAAAATCATAAATCAATACATGGGAACTCAGCCCAAATCTCATCACGTGGGTCTCAGCCCAAAACCATTCTCAGTGAAATACCAAAACATAAAACACGGGGTCTCCGCCCCCAAACCATTTCCAAAATACCACTTACGGGGTCTCCGCCCCAAATCATTTCCACAATATCAAATACGAGGGTCTCCGCCCCAAATCACTTTCTAAAACATGGAACACAGGGTCTCCGCCCTCAAATCACCTTCCATAAAACCACATATGTATCAACATACATATAACCCATCCACGGCACTTCCAAGAAGATGCCAACTCGGGGCACACAACCCCTAGGGAACACATCCCCGATATATGTCACGATATCATCTCTATACTAGTGTGCACATTACTCGGGGTCTCACTCCAAGTCTTCTCCCAGGAATTCTCCATCTGGGAGGCTCAATCTCTAGATCTAGTCTGACCTCTATCTCTAGATCTAGTCCTATCATCTCTCTGGAATCTGGTCCGGGACAACATCATAAATCATAACTTCCACTCCTGGAACGGGATCCCTATGGGGATACCCATTCTGGTATGTGGATCGTGACTCTCCAAGTCGACGTCTGGAGGAGACCATATAAATCATATGGAGTGTTTCATATCTTTTCAAAAACTTTCTTTCTTTCTCAAATACATTTCTCAACTGGGTCTCATACCTGATTCATCTCAATATGATTCCTTGAATCCGATTCAAATCACTTTCACAGGCCTCGGCCTAAATCCACAGTTCAACAGGGTCTCATGCCCAAATTCTCATTTCATAAACTGAACTGGGACTCAAGCCCGATGTTACATTCAACTGGGCCTCAAGCCGATACTATCCATCAACGGGACCTCAAGTCCGATTCTATAAACCAACAGGACCTCAAGTCCGATTCACAATCAACTGGGCCTCAAGCCCGATATCTTAACTAAATGGGTCTCACGCCCGATATCATAAATCAACGGGGCATCAAGCCCGATAGTACAACTAACTAGGCTTCAAACTCAAATCGTAAACCAACTGGGCCCCCAGCCCGATATTACAACCAAATGGACCCTCGGTCTGATTCCTCGTCAATTCAAATGGACTCCAAGTCCGAGAGTTTCCAATCAATTGGGCCTCATGCCCGAGTTCATATTTCCAAATCCAAAATCCATTTATTAAACCCTCGTTGAAAACCTAGCACGTATAAGCATAGTATAAAACCGGAAATCTCGATATATGTGCAAATACGTAAACCCTAGGCTACCACAAAAAAATGCACTCATGGCATCAAAAAAATTGTATTAAAACAATTATAAAAAATTTATGCATGCATCGAATTCATAAAACAATTCCACTCACAGACTGTCCAAAGTCGCGCCTCGATACTTGTGCCTAAACGTCTTCCCAGGCCAATCGTCGCCTCCGGGATTCCCGAACCTGTCCAAATCGTAATAGAAGGTTATTAACTACTTAAATAACCCCTCAATAAAGTTCCGTAATTTTTTCGAATTTATGACTATTTTTAAACGCGAACATAAACCTTCGGACGTCCCGAACTATATCGAAACGATATCCGATTGAAACGATACTAATCCCAAAATTTTCGTTACATCGAATAGATGATTTTACGTGTTGGAACTTTCCCCAAAGGAGGGAGCACGCTCCCTCACGCGCCCCATGTATGTCCTGCGTGTGGGCCTCATGCGCCAGGACTGTTCATTATCCCTGAGGTGCGATCAAACCGATCCGGTTGGTTTCCTGTGCAGTCCGATCTAGCTGGACCGTCGTGACCGGTCTGGCCACCCTCCTCCCTCATTCTTCGTCCAATCTTCTCCTTTTCGATCCCAATCTTCCTATTTTGATGTTTTCTATCATTTCCAATCATCAAACCTAAGGAAAAACCCTTAAATCCTATCCATGTTCAAAGGGCCTCACGACCTCTATTTTCACGGCCACGCTCAGGGCTTCCTCAGTCGTGAACCGCCCTCAAAATCATCTCATTAACTTCCTAACAACCCAAAAATCATCTTCCAATCATCCTAAGCTACCTATAATGTCAAAATCGAAATAAAAAGAGAATTGGATCTAACCAGGTACCTTGTTCAGGTCCATGGCCACCGTCCACGACGGCATTGTTCCTGGCCGGCCACCAGCATCCACAAGTCCTCTCATCACTCTCTGGTCCACACAGGTATGATAAGGTGGGAATGGGTTGGATTGGTTCTAATGGTGAGATCGGGTTGGAAATGGGAAAAATGATCGATGAGAAAGGAAGGTGAGATGCATGAATCGTTTGGGCTGGGAAATGGATGGGTGACACTTGTCACTCATCCATTGGGCCTACCCCTAAATATCTGGGCCCACATAATGCCAAAAGGCATTCATCTCGTAATTCGTACAATAGTTCCCTCGAACTTTCGTGAACCGTAACTTCTCCGTCGAACGTCCGAATTCGACGTTCCTCCAGTCTACGGATTTGTATCGTCCCAAACTACGTAACGGTCCTCGGCCCTCGGCCATCAAACCTCATGTGTCAAACGTCAACTATTTGCCTCCTTTTAACCAAATTACCAAAATGCCCCTGAACTTTCAAAAATCATAACTTCTTCCTCGAATGTCAGAATCGGGCGTGCCACCTGTCTATGAACTCATGACGTCACGAACTACGTCACCATCATTGGTTAAAGTCCATTTGACTGGCTGAACTAAAAGTCAACGATTTGGCCATTCTAGAGGCAAAATCGTCATTTTGCCCTGCTCATCCATTAATCCTCGTCTAATCCCTGATTAGTCTCACTAATCTGTCATTAATTCTTAATTAATCCTGCTAATTCGGGACAGGTCGTCACATATGAGATGCCGAGGATAAGTTATGTAACGACCCGTCCCTGAAATCAGGATTAGATTAGTGATTAATGACAGATTAGTGACGGTAATCAGTGATTAGTTGGGGGATTTAGGACAGACAGAGCGAAATGACGATTTTCCCCTAGAATGGGCAAAAAGGTTGACTTTTGTTCGGGCGGTCAAATGGACTTTGACCAATACCTGTGACGTAGTTCGTGACGTCACGAGTTCATAGACATATGGGACGTCCGATTCCGACACTCGAGGAGGAAGTTATGATGTTCGGAAGTTTGAGGGTATTGTGGTAATTTGGTTGAAAAAGGGAAATTTGTTGACTTTTTCTACGACAGGTCTTTGACATGTGTTTCGAGGACCGTTAGGTCGGCCTCGATTCACCGAGTTCAACAATAGGTGGCATGTTACCATTGGACTTCGGACGGCTCTGGTTTTGGTGAAACAATGTTAGGGACAAAATGGTAATTTGTAGGGACAAGGGTAAAAGGGTCTTTTGTCTTATTTTAAATGGTGAACAAGGAGATGGGGACAACTGTCCCTGATGGTGGGATATTTTCTATTTGGGAGCAAGGAGATGTGGACACATGTCCCTCTTCTGGTTGGTTCCAGCATCCTCTCATTGTGTTGGACGATCAAATAAAGAAGGGTACGGGCAAGGTTTTTATGGTGGGTTCTGTCGTGTGCGAGTGGAGTGTTGTGTGTGATTGAGTGAAAAACCGGAGTGCAAATCGTGTTATGAGGGTATGGAAACAGAGTGAAGGCAGAGACGAGGAAGGGAGAGGTTGAGTTGAAAATTCCAGAAAACAATTTCTACAGACCCGTATACCCCAAGTCTCCATAAATGGCCTCCAACCTTACTGGATGGTGCTAGGGTCTGAAGGAACATAACCAGGACGTTGAGGTGATTATGATGGTAACCACGACAAGGTTTGTGATGGCAAGGAGTTGTCTGAGATCAAAATCACAGCTGGGAATGGCTGGACTCGTGAGGGTTCACCGGAGGACAGTCGACCGGCTTTTGTAGCAAGCTAGGAAGTTCGGGAAAGCCAATGATGGTAGATTGGCCGAGAAAGCGTAATTACACGCGTATCGAGGCGGCGTAAATGGTCTGTGAGTGGATTTTGCTTTATAACTGATGATGCATGCATAAATATTTTTATATATTTTCTACATGTGATTTCTATGTTTATGATATGATCTTGATAATTTACGATTTTGCACGTATTTCGAGATAATGACGTATTTGCACCCTTTATGAGTTTCTGATTTATGTTGTGATTTGATCATGGTTTTGATGATTTGATTTTGGGCTTTTAAATATGATTTGATTTCAATGATTCATCATGGATTTTGGAAAAGTGATTTCGGGCTTGAAGCCCAGTTTAGAAAAGAGATTTCGATAAATGTAATTTCGAGTTTTGGAATCGAATTTTGGAAAATGGATTCGGTTTTGGAACTTGAAAGTAGAATTCCGGATTTGGGTTTGGAATGATTGTTCTAGATGCTGGTTTACGGAATGATGGTTTCGGATTCGGATTTGGAAATGGGTTGTGGATATGATTCTGGATTTGGATTTGGGATGATGATTTCAGATTCGGCTTGGAATTCGAAATGGTGATTTCGAATTCGGATTTGGACATGGATTTGGAAATGGTTTTAAAATGGTTTTGGATTGGATTTGCTGGATCTGGTTATTGAGTTTAAAAACCCGGATATGATTATCACAGGAGCGGGCCCGGATTGGGTTTAAAGACCCGGATTGAGTTTAAAGACTCGGAAGTTTAAAGACTCGGATATTGTGATTTCCCCCTTATGCCTATTGAGTTTAAAGACTCGGGAGTTTAAAGACGCGGATTATATTGAGGCCTGGATTGATTTTAAAGACTCAGATTACTATTGAGTTTAAAGACTCGGATAGATCCAGCATGTTCGATTAGTTGAAATGGATTTCAAATGTATTTTGGATTTCGCTGATAACTTGATGGTTTTTCAATGATAATGGTTTTAAGATGTTTTGGGCTATGCCCCAGATGATATGGATTTTGATGGTTTTGGGCTGAGGCCAGGGATTTGAGAAGATGAAATAACTTCTGGCTTTTGGTTTTATGAATGGTTATAATAAATGGTTTTATGATATAAGTTTTATATGCATGCATTGGTTTTTAAATGGAGGGTATTAATGTCTTTCTGATAAATTTTTTTCTAAACTTATTATTTTTGTCCACTCACAATATTTTTGTGTTTTTGATACCCTCCAGGTTGTTGCTGTGCGGGCTATTGGTAGAGAGGGACGCAGACATCACACACGCGATCCACAGTAGGTTTCTATGCACTTTGGGAAGTCCAGAAGTTTTTGGACGGTTGGATCGAGAATCCCTTGTCCGGCTCACATGTTACATGGAGGTTGGTCGTCAGTCAGCCTTCGTCTCGCAAGTGAGTTAGACGGGAGCATGACTTAGCCCTTAATCCCGGGGGATTGGGGGTGGGTCGTGTCAGGTTATACGTATGCATATACGTATGAGGTTTTACGGAAAAGTGGTTTGGGGTGGAGACCCCGTGTTCTATGTTTTTGGAAAGTGGTTTGGGGGGGAGACCCCATGTTCTATGTTTTGGATATGGTTTTGGGTTGAGACCCACGTGAATTGGATTGGGACTGAGTCCCTACGGAAACTGGTTTTGGGCTGAGTTCCCATGTACTTGATTTACGGTTTTGGGCCAAGGCCCTAATGGTTTTGTGAATGTTTTGGTAAACGGTTTTCGAATGCATGCATGATTTTACTGAAGGGCATAAATGTATTTTTGTGAAATGTGTTTTATTAAAAATGTTTGTTTTGTCCACTCACGACTAGGGGTGGGCATATTGTCCCGAAATACCGAAACCATCCCGTCCCGTATCATACCAAACTGGAAAAAAACTGAATAGTAAAACCGAAAGGATGATCGGTACCGTACCGATACCATACCGGTTTAAATCGGTACGGTATCGGTTTCGATGTTACGGAATACCGTCCCATACCGAAACCGAACCAGTTTTAATTTTTTAATTAATTAAAAATTAAATTAAATTCAACCATGAAAAACCCCTAATAATCTAATAGCTAATAATTGATTTAATTGTATATTAATTTAGTTGTATATTAATTTAGTTTATATATTTAATTTTATTTTAAGAGTTTTTTAGTTGATGGATTTAATTGTTTGTTAGAGTTTTTTAGTTAATGTTGTTAATTTTAGTTGATGTATTGAAATTGATTGGGTTATGAATTTTCTATACATTTTGAACAATATTTGTTACCCAACAAGAGTCCTAATTTCTGAATTTTATCAAAATATTGCTTTTAGACAATGAATCAAGTAATAAATAAATTAAATTATGAATTTTGCTTCAAAACTGAAACCGTACCGAATATAATTGGTACGGTACGATACGGTATCAATTTTATATTTAGAAATACCATACCGTACCGAACCGGTTAAATTTATTTGGTACGGTTCCGGTATCATCTCCATACCGAACCATACCGAACCATGCCCAAGGCTACTCACGACTTTTGATGTTTTGAATACCCTTCAGGTTGATCGCGGATGCTGGCTGTAGCAGAGATCAAGACATCACACTCCTCCTTCAGATCCTGGCGCTTTCTGGTAGTCCCGTTTGGGTTAAGGACAGAATTATCCCTGATCTAACACTTCGTGTCAGACGGGAGTAGGCACGTCCTACGTTAATTCCGGGGGATTTGGGACGGGTCCTGTCAATTGATATGTTTTATATATGTTTTTTCAATATTGGTAAATTATTTTGTTCACGAATAATCGTCCTCAGATTACTGGTTAGTTGGTTAGTCTCAGACGTCTAGAGCTGGACTCTATTTTCCTGAGACTGGTAATTTGGTTATGACTCTGACGTTCAGAGCAAGGCTCCATTTTCCTAGGTCGATTTTCACTTAAACATCCAGAGCTTGGCTCTGCTTTTCTGATTGGATTTTCCTACCAGTAGTGCAGTTTGATCATAAAAATCGATATTTGAGCATCGAGGATGGGTTAGTTATGTGTGATTATTGTTGTGGCATCTTGATATATTTTCATACATGATTTGACTTACTAATATTCATTTTAATTACTGACATTGAATGACTTACGGATGTTCGTGCTTATGGGGCTTTCTAACTAAATTTTCAAGAAAAAATTGTTTAATTTGGAATTCGATTTTTCGTTTGTTATGGTCTACTTTATGCATGCAAAGTCGGAGGGTAAACTATTTATGTTTTTCAAATTATATTTTTAAAAGTTTATTTTGTCCACTCACACCTTTTAATGGTTTTGGTGACCCTCTAGGGCCTTTACACGAAAATCGGGGTTCCTCGAGAGACAGAGGTATGAGCTTAAGAAAGTATGATCCCTCGTTTGACAAGTATTGCGGATAATTTTGGTATTTCTTAGCATTTCTCATACGAGAGCAGGTATGGGCGTAGTTGTCAAAGTGTTTTAAGAGCGGATCTTGTCAACATGGTGTTAGAGTATAGGTACTGAATTGTGTTTTTCAATGTCATGCCTCCAAGATGCGAGCCTCGTGCATGGCTTGGTAATAAGACGAGTGTACGAGCCCAACATAGACTTAGGGCTGGAATGGACCCTGGATTATTAGGTCAAATATTGGTTAGTGCATTCCAATATAAGAGGAATTGTGTACGAGCAAGTTGGACCCAAATACGATAGATGAATGAGTTCCTCAATTAGAGTGAGTATTTAAAGTTTTGAAGTGACTACAGGCCTTATGTCGGATCTAATGCGTATAGCAACGTTTTTCTTGACGACTAGTCCCGCCAATGGTGACGTAGATTTTGAATACCAATTTAGGACTCGAATATGAGTCGGAATATTTGATTAGGACTCGAGCATGAGTCAGGATAGTGCACTAGGCCTCGTAAGAAGTTGAAATTGAGAATTAATGTAAGACCCGTGTCTTGGGATGAAAGGTGAATAATCTCATATCTCTCGGAGAGGGAAAGGTGAAGTACCTTATATGTGTGTGCACGTATCTATCTAGCATGAGGCCTTTTGGGAGCTCACTAGCTTTGAGTTTGGTTGGAACTCTAAAATTAAGCGAGTTTGGGCTAGTACAATCCCTGAATGGGTGACCCACTGAGAAGTTGCGCGTGAGTTCCAAAAAGCAAAATCGTGATGGTTGGGCCCAAAGCGGACAATATCGTGCTAGATGGGTCGGATCGTGACAGAATGGTATCAGAGCTGGACCCCGACCAAAAGTGTGCCAGCGAGGACGCTGGGCCCCAAGGGGGGTAGATTGTAAGACCCGTGTCTTGAGATGAAAGGTGAACAATCCCACATCGCTTGGGAAGGGAAAGGTGAACTTCCTTATATGTGTAGGCACGTATCTATCTAGAATGAGGCATTTTGGGAGCTCACTGGCTTTGAGTTTGGTTGGAACTCCAAAGTGAAACCAGTTTGGGCTGGTGCAATCCCAAGATGGGTGACCCACATATCTATCTAGCATGATGCCTTTTGGGAGCTCACTGACTTTGAGTTTGGTTGGAACTCCAAAGTTAAGCGAGTTTGGGTTGGTGCAATCCCAGTATGGGTTACCCATTGGAAAGTTGTGCGTGAGTTTCCAGAAAAAAAACTGTGAGGGCTGGCCCCAAAACGGACAATATCGTACTAGATGAGTCGGGTCGTGACAATTAAGGCTTAGGAAGGAGCCAAAAGGTGAATTCCATAGTTAAAGTTATGAATATTGAATAAGAGTTCGGGAGGAACTCGAGTTTTTGTGGCTTCCAGTTGTTGAGACAGACTAGTGTTGAAAATTTGAATTGGTTCTATAAAATGAAATTTGGGCCGCTGTGATTGTAGGATCCTTCACTACCCTTAGGAAACTGTAAGACGTTGTCGTCGGAGTAAAGGCGAGCTTGCTGGTATGGCAGTAGGGTGTGAACACAGTTCAATGTCGTGAACATCTGTACATGGAAATTTCGAGTTAGAGGGCCGAAGAGGGGTAGTACAAACTCTGGAACTTTTTTTATGGACTATAAGAGTTTGAAGTAACCCACATATGAGTTTATGCGATGCATCCTGGAGAAACCAAGATGTACCATATTCTTGGGAAACATTGTTGGTGGGCTAGCATGAAACGATAACATGACAGACGAACAAATTTTCAACGCTTGCTCGGCGAATCTTTGTCGGACAAAGTTGAAAAGAACAACATTTGCTCGACGAATCGCCGTGGGGAAAATTTTAAAATAATTTTTAAATTTTTTTTAATAATTGAGTAATTATTTTAATATTTGAATAATTATATATAATTAATATTAATATATATTTAAATAAATGCAATTGAAATAATAATAGCAAAAAAATTAAAATTAAAATAATATATAGAAATAAATGTAATATTTTTTACATAATTAAAAAAACCTAAAAAAAACGAAATAGTCGATGATGGGTGATCATCGTCATGGGCAGGATGTCGACTTGGGTCCTAACACTATGAGTCAAGGACATGGCACACACTTCCCTATTTGGTTGAACATGAGTGCAAGCTAGGCCTGAATCTGCGCGTATTGGGCCTGCATTTGCTCGTGTTGGGCCTCAAGGCGCGCATAATAGGCCTTCAGCTCGGTATTCTCCGCTTGGTGGTTCTCCTAATTACCCTTCAGCTGAGATACCTCATCGGGATGGACTCCCCATGAAGAACTTGAAGATTAGCTCAAGACATCTCGAACAAGCCTTTCCCCAACGCCTCGAACAACCCTCTCTGGACACCTACCAAGCGGGTGCTTTAGGATGGCAATCGACCTCGTGGGATCTGCTAGCTGGTCCTATAGAGGGACCTCAGGTTGTTGTTGTGTCAGCTGTTCATGAGTCTGCTGCACGCTCTCCACCGTCATTGCCTACAAATTGGAATAAATTAATAATCAAAAAATTAATTAATTAAAAAATTGAATATTTAATGACTTAAAATATTGAACTTACGTGAATAGTATCAGCCACTTGACTGCCTCGCCCAGCATAAACCTCCCCCTAGACATCTACTTCTGCAAACAGCAACCCAACTGTGCGAAGGGCCTCATGTTAAGCCAACAAGAGGTGTGTCCCCCGTGGTGCTCAAATTTCTTCTTTGGCTAGTTCGCCTTGTTGACCCTTGATTTTATCTACACATTAGAAAAACAATCATTACTAATACGGTACTACATAAAATATTATTCTAAATATTAAAAAATAAAACTACAAATTACCAGAAATTGTTCGGTTGTCCAATGGTCACATAATTAGAGCCACCCCACCAGCTTGTCCCCTTGCATCTCCTCTGAAGGATTTTCCTTGACTTCATTGGAGGACCCGTGCCTTGGAGTCATGGTTAGCAATCCCACATCGCCCCTGGGAGATCTAGGGGATGCGCCTTATATGTGTGTGCGCACATCTATTGAATATGAGGCCTTTTTGGGAGCTCACTAGCTTTGGATTCCTTAGGAACTCCAAAGTTAAGCGAGTAGGGGATGGATTTTCCTTAAGTTCATTGTGAGGACCCGTGCCTTGGAGGCATGGTTAGAAATCCCACATCGCCAGGGGAGATCTGCGGGATGCGCCTTATATGTGTGGGCGCAGATCTATTGAGGGATGCGCCTTATATGTGTAAGCGAGTAGGGGCTGGTGCAATCCTAGAATGGGTGACCTATTGGGAAGGTTGCGCGTGAGCTTCCGAGAACAAAATCATGAGGGATGTGCCCAAAACGGACAATATGCTGTTTGAGAAGGTCGGGTCGTGATAATTTGGTATCAATGCCCAACCCCGATTGGAATTGGGTGTGCCAGCGAAGACGTTGGGCCCCACTGGGGGTGGATTGTGAGGACTCGTACCTTGGAGGCATAGTTAGCAATCTCACATCGCCCGAAAAGATCTGGGGGATATGCCTTATATGTGTGGGAGCACATCTATCTAATATGAGGCCTTTTGGTAGCTCATTGGATTTGGATTCCTTAGAAACTCCAAAGTTAAACGAGTTTGGGTTAGTGCAATCGTAGAATAGGTGACCCACTGGGAAGTTGCATATGAGCTCCCGAGAACAAAACTGTGAGGATTGGGCCCAAAGCAGACAATTTCATGTTGGAGAAGGTTGGGTCGTGACATTCATCATACGAACTCCAGAGTTCGTAGTACACATGGAGTTCGAACTTCCAGTCTGAATACCGCTTCTGCCAATGGTGGTTTATATGGGCCATGAAAGCTGTATTGGTCTCATCCTATTCAAAATTAATCTGTAATCAAATATTAAAGTATCCTAAATTATTAAAAATAATAAAAATGATAAAAATCGTAAGAAAAAAGTCATACTGGTAAAGCAGACGAACACATTTTGAGCTTCGTCAAGGATTTGGTTCTAAAGGTGGCTGCCATCATCTTCGTTTTGGTGTGAATAATCGTACACACGTCCTGCAGTATCAAAGCATGCACTCTTGGGGATGGTGCCTTCTGTCGTTCCACCCACAGGACCGGGATCATGTCGTTTGTTGTTCTGCAGATCCGCTGGGACTTTAACCCATTGCTGACGCCGCCCACTTTTATGTTTCTCCCTGTAAATTCGGTTAACATTCGTACATATTTTGAATAAAAATAAATAAAATTTTTGAAATTCAGTCAAATATTGAATTTACCCGATAGGAGCTGTCTATCAACGGGCCTCATCTTGAACATTAACTATAGAGGCCTCGAGGTCAATATGGGGTTGCCCCTGTTTCGAGTTGGTGTGGTGCTTTGTTGATCGCGCCCCTAGTATCACTTGATCATCAGGAATGACAAGGGGTGCTGAGAGAAGGAGCTAGATGTTATGTCGATGATGGTGTACCAGTAGGAAATGGCCGCTCCGTTGGGAAGAGTGCTGATTCAGGAGATAGGTGCTTTGCTTGCACCATTGGACGAACCCCCGAAGTGATCAATCTACGTTGAGACATCTACAATACAAAATTTTAAATAATTAATATAAAATAAATAAATAAATAAATGAATAAGGTAATTATTAAAAAATTGAATAAATAATTAAAAAACTAAATAATTACATATATTTTAAAATAACATATCCATTGATTCCTATTTTTGAATTCCAATAATAATTCCTATGTTTTAATTCCAATAAAAAAAATAAATATTTAATATGGTTAAATAATTAAATAAATAACTCAATATTTTTAATTCCAACAATAATTAAATAAATAAAAAATAATAAAATCCAATAATTTAACATCAATATTAATCAAATATAAAAATTGATAATCCAATAACTTCCAATAAAATCCACTAATAAAAAAATTCCAATAGTAATCCAATGAAATCCAATAATTAAAAAAAATTCCAATATTCATAAAATCAATATTCAATCCAAAATTCAAAATTCAAAAATCAATATTCAATCCAAAATTCAAAAATCAATACTCAATATTCAATCCAATTCAATATTCAATTCAAAAATTAATATTCAATATACAATTCAATAACAAAATGCAAAATAAATAAAAAATCAATATTTGATATACAATTCAATACCAAAATACAAAAATCAATACTCAAAATTAAAAAAAATGAAAAGGGACTTACAATGAGAGAGAAAGACAAACAGACAGAGAGAGAGAGAGAGAGAGCACCTAATTTAGGTTTGGATTCAAGCCTTTGGGCTCGTGAAAATGGGTAAAGACGGGAGGCAATTTCAATTTTTGCGAAATTTTTGGTAGAAATTTTGAAACTCCGCGAAATTTTTCTTTGCCCGACGAATGTACCCATTTCGCAAAGCAAAGTCTTCAATGTTACTATTTATGTATAGATATGCATATGAGTGAATTAAAAAAAAAAAAAATCTGATTGTTCAGTTTGTGATACGATGTGCCTAAACCTTACTCGTAAAAAATCGCGATGTTTTGAGGACCTAAAGCCGTTGGATCAATTAAAAAACATTTTATTACCGTCGATTCGTTGCTCAACGTTACCTAATACCGGGACTTCCAAATTCAATAATTCTTTGCGTAGATGATCTATGAGCGTGGTTGATAAATATGGACGGTTTGGATCAGTCGAACTATGAGAAAATCATTGAAAATTGTAAAACTATTAAACTCATTAACACTTAGAAACTTTTGAAGGAAACTTTCAAATAGTCATTTCGTTTTTTTGGTTCGATTGATATGCGAACGAGTAAATTTGAGTAATCTGACGGTTCAGTTTGTGATACGACGTGCCTAGACCTCACCCGTCAAAAACTCGCGATGTTTTGAGGACTTAAAAAGTTGTTGGATCAACAAAAATTTGTTACCGCCGATTCATTGTGCACTATTACCAAATTTTGGGACTTCCAAATTCGTTAATTTTTTTCATAGATGATCTATGAGTGGGTCATAAATATGGCTGGTTGGATCGGTGGAACTATGAAATAAAATCATAAAAAATCATAAAGATTTTTTCTTGGCAAACGTCTCGCATGATACAATGATCACTTCTTGCAGTAGCAGCAATTTAATCCAAAAGAATATTGAACTTAATTATGTTTAAAACTCTCTCTTAAAAGATTCTAAAATTATATGTTTTCTAGAATAAATATTCAATCTCTACAAATGTATTGAATGATTGAATATTTTTGAATGCATGAAATGAATTGTGTGCAACTCTATTTATAGATGTGTTACAATCTCTTCATAAGAGACACATATCTTAATAAGAGATATATCTATTACATAAAGTATACATCTCTTAATAAGAGATATATCTATTAAATAAAGTATAAATCACTTAACAAGTGACATTGTATGTAATCATTGAGATTTTAATATATACATCTTCACGAATTGCCATATGCCCCTTTGACCAAAACACCAAGTGGTGCGCCTAAATGAAGGCATGGCTTGCACTTGTTGGCAAAGTGACACGACCCATCCTCAATCGCCCCTAGATTAAGGGATGTGCCATGCTCCCGTCGAATTCATGTGTAACACGAAGGCCAAACACTTGTTCAACCTTCATGTAACACATAAGCCAGACAAGGGATCACAGGTCAACGGTCCAAAAACAACTTCAATTGCACAAAGGCACTTCACACTGTGGCAATGACAAGTCCATTTGATGGACTTCAATTGCCAAAAGTTGCCAAACCAAATGGTACCTTAATTATAATAATAATAAGAATAATAATAATAATAATAAGAATAAGAATAATAATAATAATATATTCTTCAATTTTTTAATCTAAATATTAATTTTATACAAATTAATATTCATCCAGAAAATTTTGAATTAATTATTTAGGTCAAATTCTAATTTTAAAGGTATAATAGTTCAATAATTATATATTTTTTAATTTCTATTCACATTATTAAAAAATAATTATTTAAAAATAATTATTTAAGTTCCTAACAAGTATCGTGTTAAGGAGAAGGGAAGAGTGGCTGAAGACCAAAGATCAAATGAAAAGGGCGAGTGCTTCTAAGGATGGCAATTTTTGATACGACTCGATACACGACTCGAAAGCCGCACGAGATTTATCCTGGTCAACCCACACGGTTAAAATTTTGGGTCATTTTCGAGTCAACCCGTAATGACCCGTTTAATAAATGGGTGAGTTTTGAGTCAACATGTTAACCTGTATAATGACATGTTAACCCGTTTAATAAATGAGTAGATTTCGGGTTAACCTGTTAACCCGTATATTG
This sequence comes from Prinsepia uniflora, assembly GCA_032719365.1. Lineage (NCBI taxonomy): Eukaryota > Viridiplantae > Streptophyta > Magnoliopsida > Rosales > Rosaceae > Prinsepia > Prinsepia uniflora. The sequence continues at coordinate 62,527,481 of CM064873.1, read as the reverse complement.
ACTTATATATTGACCCATTTAATAAATGTGTCATTACTAACTCATATATCTACTCATTTACCTACATAAATACCTATTAAATCTTATAATTTAAATAGGTTAAACATGTTAAATGAGTCAAACGGGTCATAGGTTAATTAGGTTTTAAGTACGACCTGTATATTAAATGGGTTACACGGGTTACGCGAGTCATTAACAGATCAGGTTCGGGTTAGACATTCTTAATACGATTATTAAACAGGTCGGGTTCGGGTTGAGCATAAATGGGTACAATAGAGTTCATAACACGAAACGAACTCGACACGACACGACTCATTTCCACCCTTAAGTGCTTCCCATGCTGGTCGATGTAATAGTCTTTGTTTTTAGAGATAGCTGAGAACGAGAGTATCAAGGAGCCGACCAGCCCAGGGAGGCTGTGGTCTGATTCCCCTTATTGGATTTATTATTCCACACTGGGCCAATACTGATTGGGCCTAAAGCATTACTAAACCAATACACAAGCTCCCAAGGATCAATGTATGGCATTTTGGGGGTTTAATTGCAAAAATGAATCCTTTTGAATTTTCGGGACATGATGTAAAAAAAGGTATGATATTATGCTTGTTGATTGTTTCAACAAGTTACCTTCTAAGGTTTTCACTCTTATGATGTCCATGAAAACAAGCATATATATCAAGGGGAAGAAGGAAGAATACCATCTTCCTTTTGGGTTGATAATAAGAGTTTATTATGGTGACTATTTGGATTAATGATAATTAAAGTCCCTATCATTGTGATTTTTCCATTTTTTTCAATCCATCAACATCTTAACAAGTTCTTCCTTCGAAATTTTCTTCTTTTTTCCGTGAAATGTACTCTACAATTAATCAGATCACTGAAGATCATGCCTTTCACATATTTCATACTCTATATGTTCTTCAAGACTAGATATGATGAGTTTTATGACAATTGAGGTTTCTTTTATTGGCGATGATATTTTTGAGTTTAAAGACCTTATTAAGGTATTGGTTGTTTTGGACTTTGTGAGCATCTATTGTAATTCGCACAATTTTAGTGATGTGTGTGCGTTGTTTGTGCTGATTTATAAGGGCAATATTATTGTATTGGCTTATTGAGTCTTGTTGTCATAATTTAATTTTAATAATATGATTATACCATTTTATTATGATATAATGAAATATCTGTTTTTTTAGTTCAATTTATCTTATAAATTTGAATTTTGAATGAAGTAAAAAATTCAAATTTTTATTTGGAAAAAATAAAAATTCAAATTATAATTTAATTTGGAATTTTTTTTCACTCTTTTGAGTTTTGACCTTTATATTATATATTATGTATTCTTTAATAATAGGTTCAGTGAAGCGGATATGTGAAAATTATTTTTTATTAATACATGTGCACCAAACTACTCCCCCTTTTCTCTTAGTGATAATAAAGATATGTTTTTCACATCGCAAACAAATAGAAAGAAAATTACACAGGACTTAAATAAAGAAGGTAACTAAAAACAAATAAAAGTATAAAGATAATACTTAATTGCATCCTACTTTTGTGTACTATATTTTAAATTTATTAAATGTTTTTATATAAATATCATATTAGAACCGATTTAACACCTAATATCATTTCAAGATTATTTATGCGAAAAATAAATCAACTTGGAGATCATCCTATTAAATACTAATTAATATATGCCAACTAAATAGATAATTATTATATGGATTTTAATTATTACTTAAACTGTTAATTTAATTATTTGACACATATAGTTGACTAAGGGTCACTAATCTTGTTGATTTTTTCTTGAAATGATGTTTCGAGAATGAATGGTTCTTGATTTTGATATATATATATATATATATATATATATATATTTGATAAATCGAAACAGTGGGATGAAATGGTACCCCTAAGGTGATATGATATGCAACTAGCTAGTGATGGCCGGGGGTACGTGGTACCGAAGCTGGTTGTGGTGGCAACAGTGATGGCCGGCTATGGTAGTGAAGATGGTGGCGGAAGCAAGAGTGCTCGAGGGATGATGTTGGCTGCTATATATGATGCTGGGAGTCTCGTCCATAGTGGTTGTAGAGGAGATTATGTTAATGATGGTATTGGCAATGCTAGAGGAGGTAGCGGCCGGGCATGGTGGCAGCCGGTGATCATGGTGGTAAAAAACAAAGGTTCGCACTAAGAAGCTGATAACGAAATGAAGAGCAATTATCCCTCTCAAACTGATTTCCTACATTTAGTAAGTGACAGAGTAACAGAAAGAAGGACATAATAACAAACTCACTCCTTTTAGTTTGAACCGCATGTTTCTAACTTACAACCGTTGCCAAAACTCATATAAAATGGAGAGTCTCTAATGCCAATATGCAATTAACACAACTTTTAGAGCCAATTAATCAATCATGGGGTTTTCAAACATGAAGCCATTCATCCTGTGTTTTCTCCTCCTTGTTAGCATGGTGACGCTCAACACTTGGGTGGAAGCTAGATGGATTGACATCAATCCCGGAGTCCTCGACCCATGCAAAAGATCAGGAGGACCACATCCCGGTTGTCATCCTAACCCTCGCGCTCCTCCTCAACCCGCTAACCCCTATAGTCGTGGTTGCTCCAAAATTAATCGGTGTCGTGGTGGGGGTTGAGGATTGTACGTTACACCTCTCTAATAAGAATATTTACACCAGTTGCTCTTTATATTTGGTTTTTGGACAAATTTGATTTAAAATTTTCCCCAAATAATGTAAAAAAAAAAAAACATCTATTAAGACGTACTCTCCATCTCTAAGGCTAAATTTAACCAAATACAAGTGGCAAGAGTTATTAATAATTTTAAAGTCAAATATGACCAAATATATATAAGTAGTTTTTTTTTTTTTGAAAACCACGATATCCTTCGTACGTAGGCGAAAACTAACCATCGATCCGTGTAGTACTCCAATACAGGGGGAGTTCTCCCTAATATTAACTATTTCATTCATAAGGCTCGAATATTAAGTTGTAACTTATTGATTTTATTGTATTTCTCTTTTTTATATCGAAAATTGTTAAGCTTGTAGTGCTTCCAATCGAGGTGAAATGTTGAGGATTAATTTGCAACACGAATGTGTATATAGTAGGAGCACGTTTTTAGTCTCTTTTTTTTTTTTTTGAATTTATTGGAATAATAAATGGAGGTTGTGTATTATATTTATATGATTTTACGAACACAAATGGCATTACTTTTTTAACCGTTAAATCAATAAAAATTTTCTAAATGATTCAGATAATGTTCCTACGCTAAAATATTTTTTAAAATTGAATATATGTATAATGTATATATATAGTGCGATTGTGTAAAATATATTATAATATATTGTAATATATATACACATATATTATATTAAAATATATAAAAATCGGTGGGGGAGTCCAGGACCCCACTAGCTCTACTGTGGTTCAGCCTCTGGGTGTTTGTGAAATGTACACCAAAAAGACAAAATGAAAAATGTTGTCCAGTTAAATTTACTACTAAATTTATTGATGCCCGTAAACCTCATTATCATGGATGCGTCTTGATGCAGAGATAGTACTACTGCTATGTGATATGTAATATTCCATCGCTACGTTTATAATAAAAAGAAAACGAAACTGTACGCAATACATATATATATATATATATATAATGATCGGTTTTTCAATTTATAGCCGTGAATGCAGAGACAAGTGGTCAACCATCAAAGAAAGTCATGAAAGCTCATGCCTGTTCCGAAGTATACTAAAACGTACTGCACGTCAACGTACGCATACGTATATATAGCTAAAATTCGTGATTAAAACTCATTAATGGATAGACAATAATTGCTTGATCTGTGTGCTCTATGGGATGTCCATTTACATGGTGCAATAATCAAGAGTATTTGACAACTTATAAATCAGTAAGGTTTAATTTGAGTATTATGCGTATACGTTGAATCGGCATTATTTTGAAAACTTACAAACCAATTGATCAATTACATAATCAATTCGACCTTTTTTGTTATCTTGTCATTTTATTGGAATACATTCTCAAAAAGCTGATGCCTCACACAAACATTGGGATGATCTGATTTAAACATGGAATTAAAAAAAAATAGCATGCATATACATGACGGCCGGGGTGATGGTATTAGCAATGCTAGCTAAGTGGAGATCATGGTAGGGGGTCCGTAATGGCCGATGACGATGGTTGTTGAGGTGGTGATCGAATCGAAGTTATGGTAGTCATGACTCATGAGAGAGTAGATCGATGATCGATGTCGATTGAGGTGGTAGCTGCTGTGGTGGTGACAAAGATTTAGACACATAAGCTGATTAACCAAATGAAGCAAAATTCTCTCTCTCTCTCTCTCTCTCTCTCTCTCTCTCTCTCTCTCTCTCTCTCTCTCTCTCTCTCTCAAAGTGATTTAATGTACTTAATGATTTCTAAATTTGTCTGTTATTCTCTTAACCCCTCTCTCATTGCTCACTTACACAAAACTCTCATTCATCTCGACTTATCCCTTAAGCTAGGCTTGAAGATTTTTAGACATTTAGGTTATATTTAGTACGCCGTATAAGAGACTGAATAAGATAATATAATATGAAACTAGTGTTTGGAACTACTCGTATTAATTAGCCACTATATAAATTAATACGATTAAGTGTCTTTATACGGTTCAAACATACTAAAATAATATTCTTCAAATTATCCGTATTAAATAGTCGTATAACTAATAATCTTGAAAAATATAATAATAATAATAATAATTTAATAAATGGAAATAATAATATACAATTCATTAATTAAAATAAATAATAAAATAATAAAATAATAATGTGCATAATTAATATTTATATATAAATATTTCTTATTAACTATTATAATATAATTCGTCCGGTATAATATAGTCAACATTTTAATCCGGTCGAGCACCAAACGCCTGACTAAATAGTCAGTCTATCTGATGGACAAATTAGTCTATTCAACTGAAATAGCCAGTACAGTACTACATACCAAACGAGGCCTTACCTCAGCCCCACTACCACTCAATTCGATCTTTGAGGCATTTAAAAATCCAACTTTCGATTCTCAACGTTTGTGAATACTCTGTCAACTTATAACATGATTCTAACTTATGCTTATTTAGTTGATGATTTCTAGAATATCGTGTTTTCTCAAGAATTAATTTCGAAAGAGATAATTTACCTTTAGCACTTTTAATTTACTTTCTACATTCAATACTCAAGCATGTACTTTCTAAGTGTTTGTATTTCACCTTCATTGAAATACAACAAATTTTCTTAGGTGTAATTGAAATATATGGGATAGACCAACCAATGTGTTTTATGGCTAATTGTAAGTCATAAATCCATTCTCATGTTCTAATCGAATATCTCATCCCAACTTAAGAAAGTTTGTCTACCTAATTTCCATCTAATTAAATGACAAGCTACTAATATGGACAATTCGAGAAAATAACCCGATCAAGATGTCCAAGAAGACGGCGGTTAGAGTATGATCGATGAAAAATTGAAAAAATTCGAGAAAGACTTACTGGAAGTCATGGAGATAGATGGACTATTCGATAAAAAATCTCAAGATGAGGTAAACATAGTGGTAGTACTACTAGAACATTTGGTAGCAATCGGGAAGGTAAAATGGGTTTTTGAGAGGGTATGGGCAAATCCTTACCCTGCATGGGTATAAATGGGTAGTATACCCATCTAGACCCATTCTCAATTTTTAAAGGTTTACCTAAACCCTACCTACTGGGTAATGGGTACCCATGAAATTTTTATGTTTAATTTTTATTTTTCATTTTTTTTCTAAGTTTTCATTTTGTTTTTATTTTGTTTTCCTTTCAATTTCTTTTGTTTTTCAATTCCTTTTAATTTATTTTGAAAAAAAAATTCCTTTCAATTTCTTACTTTTCTCTAATTTCATTAATTTTATTGTTTTAAAATGTGATTTTAAAGATTTACGTGTAAATGTTATTTTGGGGCTTGAGACCCAGTCGGGAATGATCTTGACTTTGTATGAAGACAAGATTTGATTGAAATATTTTGGGATGTAATTCCTGAGATGGTTTTCATTGTGATTGTGAAATGCCCAGACGGTCGGAGCTTGGGGGGATTACCCAGACGACTGGAGCTTGGGGATGTGATTGTAGGATCGGGAGTTGATCCTATGGTAGTCAGCTTCTCGGATGTGACTGAGCTTGGATGTACCACTCGGATGGGTCTGAGCCTGGGGATGTGTTCGCCCAGATGTGACTGAGCCTGAGGGTTGAGCCCAGAGGTGTCTGTTCCCGAGAGAGTGGCTGGATATTGGCCTACGCGTAGTGCCGCACTTGTGAGTAGTGCAGTTGATGGTTTGATTGTGCACTTGTGAGTAGTGCAGATGTGATTGTGATAGTTTGTGCACTTGTGAGTAGTGCGGATTGATTGATTGACTGTGCACTTGTGATTAGTGCTGATTGATGTTGTTTGTGATGACGTACTAGTATTGAGTACGGGTTTTTGGTCTTCGTGGCCAAGTGATTATGTTTTCACATGTTTTGGCCTGAGAGCCGGGAATTGATGTTTTATAACATGAACTGATTTGGTGAACATGAGTTTTACGGACCATGGGAAAATATGTTTTGGTTTTATCGGTCCACTATTCATACCTGAATGATTTCATACTATTACTCATGTTTTACGATATGCATGCAAGTTTGTGAAAACTGGAGGGTACGAATGTATTTTGGCAAACGTTTTTATAAGAGGTCATTTTTGTCCACTCACACCTTTTCTGTTTTGTGACCCTACAGGCCGCGGTACGACGTTCGGTTCTGATCGTGAGGTAGTGGCACCAGCAGAAATCAGCGCAAACATCCCTTGTCTGGCAAGCACTGAAGGGTAGTTTCGGGCCTTTGGTTGACTTGTCAGACGGGAGCAGGACTGGGCACGATTTTTGACGTCCAGTTGGGACGGGGTCATGTCAAAGTGGTATCAGAGCATTTGGTTATTGATTTCTGTTGTTACGTCATGCCTCCGAGTCGTGCGTCCCGTACACGGTCTGAAGATGGGAGGGATGAGAATAGTGTTAGAGAAGGTCCAGATATTGAGAGAGCTCGATGGTTAGGAGCCACTGTGTTTCGTGGTGATTCGGGCCCGGATGGTGCCGATGATTGGATTACTCGTTTGGAAAGGATTTTTGAAGTCATGATATGTCCCCCGGAGGACATGGTGCCCTTAGCCACTTTTCTTTTGGATGGCTATGCCTACAGGTGGTTGCATAGTTTACAGTTGCCTGGTTGGGATGCCCGTACGTTGGCATGGGATGCATTCCGAGAGCGATTTCTGGATCAATTTTACCCTCGCTCATTTCAGAACGCTAAGGAGGTTGAGTTTCTCCAATTGCAGCCAGGGAAGCTGTCAGTGGTCGATTATGAACAGAATTTTTTGCACTTATCTAGTTTCGCTCCTATGTATGTGGCTACTGAGGAGGATAAGTGTCGACGGTTTGAGCAGGGATTGAGGAATGCGATACGAGGTACTGTAACTGTGGGCTCGTATTCTACCCTGAGGGAATTATCAGATGCTACTATCCGAGTGGAGGCTACTATTTTACCTGTGCCAGAACAATATTTGAGCTCTGGACGACGCCGAGAGCGTCAGGATACTGAACAGATAAGTCAGGAAACAGCGAAGCGAGTTAGCCTTCATTCTCTTGTGTCGCGACCCTCGATGGGTGTTCATTCGAGTGGAACTTCAACCCAGTCGACAAGTAAGCGGCGTGGTGGGGCAAGTCGCATCAGCACTGCCACTTGTCACTTTTGTAGGAAACTTGGACATTTGCGAAGGAACTGCCCCGATCGACTTGTGAGTAGTTCAAAATAAATGTATTGATACTTGTTTTCGCGATACCTTGTAAATAGTTTGTATTGTACACTTGTGTTGTAATATTGTCTCTTGTGTTTTGATTGTGTCGGACTAGTGTTGGTTCGGATGGTTGTTTTTGTTAACGGTTTGGTATGTGGATGGGAATGTTGGGCCCAGAATAAACTTGACCCAAGGATGGGTTTGGATATTGGAATGGACTCAGAGGGAGTCCGTAAATGGTTTTGTGTTTTGGGAAGGATGTGGTTTACCTAGGGGTACTTGCTAGGTGACCGGATATGCCAGTGGTGGCACTGACGTCAGTCGAGTTTGGACTTGGACTCAGTAGGAGTCAGGAGTTGATTTAGTATTCGGGATGAGTTCTGATGTGATTTGAGGGCTCCGGATGAGCCGGTTTTGACTGTGAGTTGTTGAGGCAGGTTTTCTGACCACAGTTGGGTTGGTCATGATAATGTGTTGGTGTGCCTTCATCTACAGATGGACAAGTGATGTGCTCGATGGATGTGTTGACTATCCTAAGAGAAAATTCGTGGTGTTAGGTTTAGTCGACCAGAGTAGACTTGTGACATAAGTGTTAGTAGTGGCCGGAGTTGGTGTGAATCCCGGGAGAACTAGACGTTCTTTCCTGTGGACACGTTGATGTGTCATTTTGAGAGTTGTGATTTGGCGAGGTGTTTTTGGGTAGCATAGGGCAAGGATTGTCGGTGCTAGCTAAACCCTCGGGAGTTTTACTTTTCCCTACGTGGTCTGAGATCGACCGTATTGGTCTATGGGTCAAGTATGCTGAGGTCATACTTCTCGAAAGGGCGACTATCAGGAATGACAAAGGATGATAGACAGAAAGGCCTATTGTGTGTGACGGTGATAGTCAGGAGACTTTGAGATTTCGACCTGGTAGTCGGGTCGGGTGTACGGCTAGAGAGGTAGCCGATATACTAAGCTGAGAGAGTTAAAATTTTGATAACATGAGGATCAGCGGAATCCTGTTATTAATGGAACTCTATGGGATTGGAGTAATACTTGGCATTTGATCATTTAGACTACTGGGGTCCAGTTGTAGGATCATACTTGGCATACGATTTGCTGTATTGTATGAATGATGGTACTTGATACCTAGTGACGGTACATGGGTTGTACCAGTGATGTGTCGATTAATGTGTTGGTGATCGGCTTAGTTCCGATACCATTGGTTTTTTGTTGTGAACGTGAACTGGACATTGAACACGATGCACTGGGCAGAGTGATTCTGATGATTTCATTGATTGTTTGAGCAGGTTTTCTTAGCCATGGTTGGCTAGTGTAACTCTAGTGTTGAGTTGTGTGATCACTGCTAGGCTGGTGTTCAATGTGTTCCAGTTACATCGTCCGATTGAGTGAGTCGGTGGTTAGTGTGACCACGAGTTGCTTTACGAGATGTTATCTTGTCGTGACCTTACCAGCATCTTGGATCGCTAAGGGGGTGACAGTTGTGGATACTGAGATTGGTATTTTGTCGCAGGATTGAGTTTGCCCTGCAAGGTGAGATCATGTTGTTGATCTTATGCTACATTGACGGACGTTGTAGTGCGATGTGTTGTCACTGATTTGTTGATGATTGGAGCTTTACAAGGGTGGTAAAGCTTTGTGGCGACAGTTTGGCTAGTAGTGTCGGCATGGACTGACAAGTGAGTTTTGGTGACTCTCGATGAGAGCGGAGGTCAAGGCACATTAGTGATTACGAGGAATCGTCAAGCTGAAGGAGTCAGCTTAATGGTGACATTGCCAATTTCAGGTGGCCAATTTCACTCGAGGTGGTCGAGTGTAGTTAGTACGACGTGCATCTGTGATGTGACGTCTGAGTGCATACGAGTTCTGCGTTGGCTTGTGGGTGTACAGGTGTACATATGTTGTGAGGCCCATTTGTTTTCCACGAGGTGGATGTGGAATAAAGATAGTTGGAATTTCGGGGACGAAATTCTTTAAGGGGGGAAGGTTGTAATGACCCGTTCCAAATATCGGAATTTAATATTAATTAATTATGGTTTAGAGTGACTAATCTGGGATTAGTTGAGTGAAATCGGACGAAATGTGCAAAATGACCGTTTTGCCCCTAACGTGGCCAAAATGTTGACTTTTAGTTCGGGCGGGCAAACGGACTTTGACCGACGACTGTGACGTATTTCGGGACGTCACGAGTTCATAGACAGGTGGCACGTTCGATTCCGACATTCGAGGAAAAAGTTATGGCGTTCGGAAGTTGAGGGGTATTTTGGTAATTTGGCTAAAAGGGGGCCAAATGTTGACTTTTGACCCGGGAATTCCAATGGACGAGGGCCAAAGACCGTTACGTAGGTCTCGTCGATACAAATCCAACGACAAGCGGCATGCCAAAATCAGAGATTCGACGACGAAGTTATGGTCACGGGAACGGACTCGATTTACCGAACGAACCGGGATTAAAATATTATTTTATTATGAACAGTACCTGGTGACTAAACACACCTGGATGAGTGACAAGTGTCACTCATCCCTTAAATTCAGGCTTAAAACCAGAATCCTTGTCTTAGGGGAAACACAATTATGATGTTTTAATATTAATTAAACTTAATTATATTTAATTCCTCCATTAATCTCTTCTGTTTTCTTAACCTTGTACAATCAACAATCCAATTTTCTTCCAACCTTAATTCCTCTTCCATTTCTGAACCTGAGAGTGAGAAACTGAGTGTTTGTTGAAATTGAATTGATTTGGGAAAAGACGAGGGATTGATTGCGACCTGAGGAACTGGATTTCGGATTTAGAAAGTTTGGAGGGAAATTCGAATAATGAGATTTGAGCCGTGAGGAGTGAAATTGAAGCTCGAGTTAGCTTCCTGAGGTCTGTACTAGTCGATCCACATCAAGAACGGAAGAAATCGAGGCCCAATTGGCTCTGAATTGGGTCTGGTAACAGTGTGCAAGTTCGAGTTTGAGTCGTGGAGTTTGAGCCTTGAATTGATGCAATTGAGTTGGGGAAAGAGTTTACCTGAGTCCATTGAAGCTTCTGGTTGCATCAATTGAAGGAAATCGTTTGACATTGACGACTTTCGAAGATGAACAGTGTTCGGGGTGTTCTTCGAATGTTCATCTTTGATCTTAAGGATTAAGGTAAGTTTTCGTGTAATTGATGTTTCAGACCTCTGATTAGACTTATAACGAAGCTGTGTGAATGTTCAATTGAAGGAATTAATTTTGAATTGTTAGGAAACCAGTAGGGTCTGCTCGCGGGCAAAAGGACCCATTTTGCAGAGAAAACGGGTGAGGACGACGGTACTGTAGCAGGCGCGTGGGTTTCACGCGCAGCCACTCACGGCGGCGCGTGACGGCGCGTACGGCCTAGTTTCAAGGTGAGGTCAACATGACTTTGAATCCTCTCATTGTAACGAACATTTTGACACTGTTTCGAGGAAATCGGATATCGTTTCGTTAATGTTCCGCATATCCGAAGTTTTGTTTTACGTTTAAAATATGTATTTAAATTCCGAAAAAATTGGGGAAAATTATATGAAGTATTTTGAGATGTTATTAACCCTCTATAATGATTTTGGACAGGAGTTGTGATTTCCAGAATTTACGGAAAAACATGCAGCTCGGAAACTGACCGTTTTGGACGGTGTGTGAGTGGACTTTGTTTTCTAACCGTGATGCATGCATATATGTTTTAAATGCCTTATTATATGATTTTATATGCTTTGGCATGGTTGATATTTCAATCCAGTGATTTCTCGATTTTATGGATTATTATATTATTATATTTTGACACGATTTTCGAGAAATTATGAAATTGGTTGAAAATGATGTTTGGACTTGGTTTATGAGTCCGGGATTGAAATTGATTAAAATGATGTTTGGACTCGGTTTATGAGTCATGGTTTGAGATTGATGTATCGACTCGGGAATGAGTCAAGGATCAATTTTATGGATTTTCGTGAAAGTGGCAACTGAGGTTGTGAACGCATGGATTTGCGTGAAAAAGATATTTTGGGCGTGAGACCCAAGTGGATAGTGATTTTGACTTGGTTTTGGAGTCACATGTGAATTTGATGAAGTTGATGATTTGGTTTGATTTCTGGTGATTTTATGATTATTTTAAGCAGTCTTTCAGGCACGTTCTACGAGGAACGTGCAAATGATGTTTTGGGATAGGCCCGGAGTCTAAATGATTTCTAAAAATATATTTTGACTTAGTTGGTGAGTCAATGATGATTTCTGGATTATTTTATTATTTTAAAATGTGATTTAAAAGATTTATGTGTAAATCTTATTTTAGGGCTTAAGACCCAGTCGGGAATGATCTTGACTTTGTATGAAGACAAGATTTGATTGAAATGTTTTGGGATGTAATTCTCGAGATGGTTTTCATTGTGATTGTGAAATGCCCAGACGGTCGGAGCTTGGGGGGATTACCCAGACGATCGGAGCTTGGGAGATGTGATTGTAGGATCGGGAGTTGATCCTATGGTATTCAGCTTCTCGGATGTGACTGAGCCTGGATGTACCACTCGGATGGGTCTGAGCCTGGGGATGTGTTCGCCCAGATGTGACTGAGCCCGAGGGTTGATGTAACGACCCGTCCCGAATATCGGGATTTAATAATATTTAATTGTGATTTACTAATCTGGGATTAGTTGGGCGATTTCGGACGAATTGTGCAAAATGACCGTTTTGCCCCTAGGCGTGGGCAAAACGTTGACTTTTAATTCGGATGGTCAAATGGACTTTGACCGATGACCGTGACGTAGTTCGGGACGTCACGAGTTCATAGACAGGTGGCACGTTCGATTCCGACGTTCGTGGTGAAAGTTATGATGTACGGAAGTTCTTGGGCGTTTTCGTAATTTAAACATAATAAGGGGGAAATGTTGACTTTTTGATAGGGTGGTCCGATGGCCGAGGACCGAGGACTGTTAGGAAGGCCTCGATGCCCTGAGTTCGTAGACAGGCGGCACGCATCAATCGGAGTCCGTATGACCGAATTACGGGTCAAGATGCGTGAGGGGCATTTTGGTAATTTTCTGCACAAGGGCAGAATTGTAATTTCACACGGGGGGTACTGTTTCATTGAACAGCCGTGATTGTGGATGCTTTGTGCGATCGATCCCGTGATTGTTTATCAATTTAATTGAGTTAATTGGGTCAGTTTGAGGTGGAATCGCACATATGTTGGTGCTGGCAATCAATCAAATGAACATGGGCACTGTTTTATCATGTTTTCGGGTCAGTGCAGGGATTTTACACAGTGGACTGAGGGGCACTTTAGGATGCTTTTAAGGGTTCTTTTAGATCGATAGAATGGAGGGTGAGCCGAGAGGATGACTCTGAGATTGAGAATGAGAGGATTGGAGTGAGAATGGTGGAGGAATGCTCAAAAACCCGAAACTGGGTTCTGGGAAATTCAAATTCGAACTTCCAGTTTTAGGCCAGCCCAAGCCTAATTGATGATGGATTGAGCTTTCTGGAACTTCAACGTGTCGAACCAGATCAAATGGAGCAAGCTTTGGGGCTCCTAGGGCCGTGAACGGACGAGGTGGACGGCCGGAAAACTCGAGCTTGAGTTGTGGTGATTGAGGTAATGTCGTGTTCAATTAATCATGCTAATTGGTTTGTGTTAATCCTTATATGCTTCATATGAAGTTAATTTGACAATGGTTGAGGATTGATGGAGTTTTGGTGATTGACCCGTTTTGGGTGATCACGGGTTGATGGCTTGATTAGGGAATGGTTGATGTTGATCGATGTCACAGAACTGAAATTCATATGCTAATGATTGTTTTAGGATCAAGAACGGATTGAATTGATGTCGAATTGGGTGTGATTGAACCGGATCCTATCGCGGGTAATCAGACCCGTTTACCAGACAAACGGGTGAAGATGGTGACTATAGCAGTCACTGTAGCAGGCGCGTGGCTTTCACGCGCAGCCACTCACGGCAGCGCGTGACGGCGCGTGGGCACGAACTTCGAGGTGAGGTCAACATGACTTTTATCCTATTCAATGTAACGAACATTTTGGCATTGGTTTCGTGTCGATCGGATTCCGTTTCAATATTGTTCGGGATGTTTGAAGGTTTTAAATCCATTTTAAAAATACTTAAAAATTCGGGAAAATTACGGGACTTGAATAGGATGTTAATGATGAGGTTAGTAATCCTCTAATGTGATTTGGACAGGATTGGGAGTCCCGGTGATAGTGGTGTGGCCCGGGAAGGCCTATGGCACGCGTATCGAGGCGTTCGGTTAAGCGGTCTGTGAGTGGACATTGGTTTTATAAATTCGATGCATGCATAACTGTTTCATGATTGTTATAATTGTGATTATATGATTTATTTTGGATATCAGTGAATTTATATGTTTTCATGCATTTCGAGACGATTTACGTGTTTGCACGTGAATCGAGGTTTTCTGGATTTGCACTGATTTCCATAAATATGGATGGATATGATTTCATGAAACGGTTACGGATTTGTTAAAATGAATCGGGCCAGGGGCCCAGTTAATTTGTTAATCGGGCCAGGGGCCCAATTGAATTATGAAATTGGGCCAGGGGCCCAGTGAACTTATGAATCGGACAGGAGCCCAGTTGACTTGTATATGTGATTTCGGGTCGGGGACCCTAAAATGGAATTGAATAAACTATTTCGGATTTGATTCAACTATTTGGACTTATGACGGTTTTATGGAAATTCGGGGCAGGGCCCTTGTGATATTTTGGAAATGAATAATTGAATGTGTTCCATAAAACCATCTCGATATGAGGATATTTATATCCTGGTCTCCTCCAAGTGTCAGGGACACTGGAGAAGTCACGGTGCATTACCTGCGAGGGCTCATTATACGGAGCTACCGGACCGTATAGTGATCCAGGAGCAGGATTGCTAGACGTCATGGACGTCAGACATCGGGGATGTCAGAGATATGGACCCGGTGAGACCCCGGGCAGCACGCGTTGCTTAATACCGTGAGATAAGACGTCTGGAACGTCAAGCGTCTAGGACGCTAGGCATCGGGGATGCCGGAGATGGAAAAATAATAAATGAATATTACCGGATTGATGAAATAACTCTTGGATTGACTTTTGGGAATTTGAAACTATGCTTTGGTTTCCGGGCTAAGGCCCTAATGGTTATGTCTAAATAAATATGGGATTATTGGTTTTTGGTGCATGCATATGATTTTACTGAGGGGCATAAATGTCTTATAAATGTTTTTAACAGACTTGTTTATTTTCGTCCACTCACAGCTTTTGTTTTCAATGCCCTTCAGGTTGATTCCGGATACGACTGCAGCAGAGACTTGAGCATCGCACACCTCCTCCATCGATCCTTACGCACTCTGGAAGCTCGTTTGGGTAATGGCAATCGGTTATCCCTTGTCTGACGCCTCTTGTCAGACGGGACCATGACACATTCCATGGTAATCCCGGGGGGATTGGGATGGGTCGTGTGAAGTGGTATCAGAGCAGGTTTTGCTCTTTTGTGCGCGAAGGACGAGGGTGTGATGTCTCTTTGGGCTGCAGTTCCGTTGTCAACCTGATAGATAGTTTTGGTGGATTGGGTGTGTTTGGCCCGATACGCCGTGCATTGTTGTGTTTCAACCCAAGTGGGGTTGTATACGATTAACTGGTAATGTGGGACCGTCGGTTCGGTCACGTGATGATGGATTGTTGTGCCACTGGGCACAGCCGGGTTCGGGGAACCCCATTGGAATAATATTATGGAAATGCGAAACTCAGTTGAGTATTGGTCTGAGTTGTGGACCCTGGTAGTGTTGGCTAGTGTACGGGGTTTTGGTGCATCGGAGTTAGCCGATGACCTTCGTGGTGGAAGCCACGATGGAACCCACGTTGAGTTGACAATTGGATTGGATTGGACGTCTATACGATGTCAGGACCGCGGGGTCGGTCTGGTTGTGGATTTTACTACAGAGGGTAGTTGGGTTCGGTGGAACCCTAGGGTGTGATTTTGGAGCCCTAAATTATAATTGATGGACCGAAAGGTGAACCTTAAGTGAGAACTTGTGCTGCGACGAGCGGCTGAGGTCATGGATGACCATGTGGATGACTCTAGTGAGTCTTGTGGGTTCGATCTACGGATACGGTTAAGAGATAATATATGGAATCCCGTGTTGGATCGAATATTAGTGTGATGTGTGGATACGGATCTTGACAACGATGACTGTTGGTCGACAGTTTTGTCAAGATGACTGGCTATCGAGGGTATTTAGTGTGGCTTTCACACTTGAGGATCAGGGGATGTTCAGGGAACGTCCATTATCCTGATGTGCCAGTGGTCAAATTAGACTTACCCATAGTTGTGGGGTACGAGTGGTGTTACGGGATCGTCGTTCGGAATGAACGGAGATCCAGGGTAACAAATTTGCACACTATGTGCTAGCATGGATGTTCGTGTGCTATGTATGGATGTTGGTATGGTGATACCTATATGCCAATACTAGTATGGATGCCTGTGTGCTGATACTGGTATTGATGATGGTGCGTTGGTGCTGGTACTAGCGCTGGTGCTAGTGACAGTAATTGTGATGACGATGAGCCACCAGTTGGGGTGTGACTCTGTCATGATGAACAGATGATTGGTATCTGCGACTCAGTGGTGGTTGAGTCTTGGACTGGATGGGATCCAGTGGAGGTTGTGTCGTGGTCGGATGAGTTCCGACAGATATACGATGACTTGTGATGAACGGATAAAATGGTATGATTGAAACTTGGGGAATCTAGGGACGATGTTCCCTACGTCATGAGAATCAGTGGATTTGGGGAGTTGTTGTCAACTCCGAGATTGGTAAGATTGTTTACCTCTAATATCCTCAGAGGGTGCAAGGGAATTATTGAAATTTGGAAAGTCGGGGAAACCATTCGTGGTATTGATGTGTGATGTTGTGATTGTGAATCACTTGGAACCTGAGGATTGAACCTGTAAAGGTTGAGATGAGAGACGAAGGCAGTATGGTATGCACATTCAGGTAGAGTTGAGGAAATTTCCGTTCGGAATCGGGATGTGTGCATACATGAGTATTGGCAGACGTGAGGTCCGAGTAATGAATTGATTTTGGACAAGTGGTGGTCCAAGTAAGGTAAGGACGTGGGCAGTCCAGTGGTTGGACTTGACATCTCATTGGGAGCATGTCTGCTTCCAACATGGTTGGAACTCCCGTTTCGGGGAGAGTTGTGATTGGGAGACGAGAGGAGTGCTCGTTTCCACACCGGTGATTGGTATTCCGAAGTCTTTGGGGGTTGACTTCTTATTTCCAGCCGTGGCAGAGGATGATTGTTGCTACCAGTACGTTGAGTGTGTATTGGTTGGTGGACCCATGTTTGGCTTGGGGTCATTGGACACGAGCAGTTGTGTATGATTTTGGATTTGGTGGTGAAATGCGGGGTCATCTTTCCACCAAGGGAAATTTGGTGAATGATTCAATGAGGGTGTAAGACCCTACGATCAGCTTTCAGATGGATTGCTTGCTATGTGAGCATGTGTGGATCCTAGGTGGATCTGATTTGTGATGTTGTCGACTTTGGTCGATGTGACGATCTAGGATCGTGATGTTACTTGTCGGGTGACGTAACGATGGATATGGATTGTGATCGTGATGATCCAGATTGGGTGAGAGTTTATCACTCTTACCTTGGTATGAGTCGTAAATGACGGGACTGAACTTCTTTTCGGAGTGAGTCCATATGGTTTACTACTTGGTTGAGTAGGTTTCCGATGTGGTCGGATTTTGTCAACCTTTGACGTGTGGATATTGGGATTGGCTTCCCTCTGAAGTCAATCGAGGGTATTAAGCAGGTAACCGATAGATTCGGTTATGTTACGTCTTGATGGACGTGAACGAGATTTTGGGTTTTGGAATCGAATTTCTGGGTGACGATTCAGGATTCGATTGCGAAGCTCGAAAATGGATTACTGGATTTGGGTGCGGAATGATTATTCCAATGCTAGCTTACGGAATAATGATTTCGGATTCGGATTTGGACATGGATTAAAAATATGATGTTTGGGTTCGGATTCGGAATTTCTTACGAAATTGTGAATTCGGATTCGGAATTGGAACTAGATGACGGGTGGAGTTCGTTTTGTCTCATGTTGGTTTGGGCATGATTGAACCGGATCCTATCGCGGGTAATCAGACCCGTTTACCAGACAAACGGGTGAAGATGGTGACTGTAGCAGTCACTGTAGCAAGCGCGTGGCTTTCACGCGCAGCCACTCACGGCGGCGCGTGACGGCGCGTGGGCACGAACTTCGAGGTGAGGTCAACATGACTTTTATCCTATTCAATGTAACGAACATTTTGGCATTGGTTTCGTGTCGATCGGATTCCGTTTCAATATTGTTCGGGATGTCCGAAGGTTTTAAATCCAATTTAAAAATACTTAAAAATTCGGGAAAATTACGGGACTTGAATAGGATGTTAATGATGAGGTTAGTAATCCTCTAATGTGATTTGGACAGGATTGGGAGTCCCAGTGATAGTGGTGTGGCCCGGGAAGGCCTATGGGACGCGTATCGAGGCGTTCGGTTAAACGGTCTGTGAGTGGACATTGGTTTTATAAATTCGATGCATGCATAACTGTTTCATGATTGTTATAATTGTGATTATATGATTTATTTTGGATATCACTGAATTTATATGTTTTCACGCATTTCGAGACGATTTACGTGTTTGCACGTGAATCGAGGTTTTCTGGATTTGCACTGATTTCCATAAATATGGATGGATATGATTTCATGAAACGGTTACGGATTTGTTAAAATGAATCGGGCCAGGGGCCCAGTTAATTTGTTAATCGGGCCAAGGGCCCAATTGAATTATGAAATCGGGCCAGGGGCCCAGTTAACTTATGAATCGGACCAGGAGCCCAGTTGACTTGTATATGTGATTTCGTGTCGGGGACCCTAAAATGGAATTGAATAAACTATTTCGGATTTGATTCAACTATTTGGACTTATGACGGTTTTATGGAAATTCGGGGCAGGGCCCTTGTGATATTTTGGAAATGAATAATTGAATGTGTTTCATAAAACCATCTCGATATGAGGATATTTATATCCTGGTCTCCTCCAAGTGTCGGGGACACTGGAGAAGTCACGGTGCATTGCCTGCGAGGGCTCATTATACGGAGCTACCGGACCGTATAGTGATCCAGGAGCAGGATTGCTAGACGTCATGGACGTTAGACATCGGGGATGTCAGAGATATGGACCCGGTGAGACCCCGGGCAGCACGCGTTGCTTAATACCGTGAGATATGACGTCTGGAACGTCAAGCGCCTAGGACGCTAGGCATCGGGGATGCCGGAGATGGAAAAATAATAAATGAATATTACCGGATTGATGAAATAACTCTTGGATTGACTTTTGGGAATTTGAAACTATGCTTTGGTTTCCGGGCTAAGGCCCTAATGGTTATGTCTAAATAAATATGGGATTATTGGTTTTTGGTGCATGCATATGATTTTACTGAGGGGCATAAATGTCTTATAAATGTTTTTAACAGACTTGTTTATTTTCGTCCACTCACAGCTTTTGTTTTCAATGCCCTTCAGGTTGATTCCGGATACGACTACAGCAGAGACTTGAGCATCGCACACCTCCTCCATCGTTCCTTACGCACTCTGGAAGCTCGTTTGGGTAATGGCAATCGGTTATCCCTTGTCTGACGCCTCTTGTCAGATGGGAGCATGACACATTCCATGGTAATCCCGAGGGGATTGGGATGGGTCGTGTCAGTTGAGCCCAGAGGTGTCTGTTCCCGAGAGGGTGGCTGGATATTGGCCTACGCGTAGTGCCGCACTTGTGAGTAGTGCAGTTGATGGTTTGATTGTGCACTTGTGAGTAGTGCAGATGTGATTGTGATAGTTTGTGCACTTGTGAGTAGTGCGGATTGATTGATTAACTGTGCACTTGTGATTAGTGCTGATTGATGTTGTTTGTGATGACGTACTAGTATTGAGTACGGGTTTTTGGTCTTTGTGGCCAAGTGATTATGTTTTCACATGTTTTGGCCTGAGAGCCGGGAATTGATGTTTTATAACATGAACTGATTTGGTGAACATGAGTTTTACGGATCATGGGAAAATATTTTTTGGTTTTATCGGTCAACTGTTAATAGCTGAATGATTTCATACTATTACTCATGTTTTACGATATGCATGCAAGTTTGTGAAAACTGGAGGGTAAGAATGTATTTTGACAAACGTTTTTATAAGAGGTCATTTTTGTCCACTCACACCTTTTCTGTTTTGTGACCCTCCAGACCGTCGTACGACGTTCGGTTCTGATCGTGAGGCAGTGGCACCAGCAGAAATCAGCTCAAACATCCCTTGTCTAGCAAGCACTGAAGGGTAGTTTCGGGCCTTTGGTTGACTTGTCAGACGGGAGCAGGACCGGACACAGTTTTTGACGTCCAGTTGGGACGGGGTCCTGTCAAAGTGGTATCAGAGCATTTGGTTATTGATTTCTGTTGTTACGTCATGCCTCCGAGTCGTGCGTCCCGTACACGGTCTGAAGATGGGAGGGATGAGAATAGTGTTAGAGAAGGTCCAGATATTGAGAGAGCTCGACGGTTAGGAGCCACTGTGTTTCGTAGTGATTCGGGCCCGGATGGTGCCGATGATTGGATTACTCGTTTGGAAAGGATTTTTAAAGTCATGATATGTCCCCCAGAGGACATGGTGCCCTTATCCACTTTTCTTTTGGATGGCTATGCCTACAGGTGGTTGCATAGTTTACAGTTGACTGGTTGGGATGCTCGTACGTTGGCATGGGATGCATTCCGAGAGCGATTTCTGGATCAGTTTTACCCTCGCTCATTTCGGAACGCTAAGGAGGTTGAGTTTCTCTAATTGCAGCAAGGGAAGCTGTCAGTGGTCGATTATGAACAGCAATTTTTGCACTTATCTAGTTTCGCTCCTCTGTATGTGGCTACTGAGGAGGATAAGTGTCGACGGTTTGAGCAGGGATTGAGGAATGCGATACGAGGTGCTGTAACTGTGGGCTCGTATTCTACCCTGAGGGAATTATCAGATGCTACTATCCGAGTGGAGGCTACTATTTTACATGTGCCAGAACAATATTTGAGCTCTGGACGACGCCGAGAGCGTCAGGATACTGAACAGATAAGTCAGGAAACAGCGAAGCGAGTTAGCCCAGAATAAACTTGACCCAAGGATGGGTTTGGATATTGGATTGGACTCAGAGGGAGTCCGTAAATGGTTTTGTGTTTTGGAAAGGATGTGGTTTACCTAGGGGTACTTGCTAGGTGACCGGATATGCCAGTGGTGGCACTGACATCAGTCGAGTTTGGACTTGGACTCAGTAGGAGTCAGGAGTTGATTTAGGATTCAGGATGAGTCCTGATGTGATTTGAGGGCTCCGGATGAGCCGGTTTTGACTGTGAGTTGTTGAGGCAGGTTTTCTGACCACAGTTGGGTTGGTCATGATCATGTGTTGGTGTGCCTTCATCTACGGATGGACAAGTGATGTGCTCGATGGATGTGTTGACTATCCTAAGAGAAAATTCGTGGTGTTAGGTTTAGTCGACCAAAGTAGACTTGTGACATAAGTGTTAGTAGTGGCCGGAGTTAGTGTGAATCCCGGGTGAACGAGACGTTCTTTCCTGTGGACACGTTGATGTGTCATTTTGAGAGTAGTGATTTGGCGAGATTTTTTTGGGTAGCATAGGGCAAGGATTGTCGGTGCTAGCTAAACCCTCAGGAGTTTTACTTTTCCCTACGTGGTCTGGGATCGACCGTATTGGTCTATGGGTCGAGTATGCTGAGGTCATACTTCTGGAAAGGGCGACTATCAGGAATGACAAAGGATGATAGACAGAAAGGCCTATTGTGTGTGACGGTGATAGTCGGGATACTTTGAGATTTCGACCTTGTAGTCGGGTCGGGTGTACGGCTAGAGAGGTAGCCGATATACTAAGCTGAGAGAGTTAAAATTTTTATAATCCGGGTCTTTAAACCCAATAACCAGATCCAACAAATCCAATCAAAAACCGTTTGAAAACCGTTTTCCATTTCCGAATCTGAATCCGCAATTTCATTCGGATCCCAAATCCAAACCCAAAACTCATATCCATCTCCTTTCCAGATCCGAGTCTGCTACCATCATTCCGTAAGCCAGCATCCGGAATAACCATTCCGAACCCAAACCCAGAATCCACTTCCAAGTCCCAAATCGAATCCTAAATCGTCATCCGGAATTCCGATTCAAAACCCGAAATCACGTTTCACAAAACCACTGTTTGAACTGGGCTTCAAGCCCGAAAAAACTTTCCAAAAGCCTTTTTACTTTCATTGAAATCAAATCGTATTTCAAATCTCGAAAAACGTGCACAAACCGTAAACCATCACAATCATAAATTAAATTATAGAATCAAGTATAGAAAACATATAAAAACATATATGCATGCATCAAGAGTTAGAAAGCAAAGTCCACTCACAGACCATTCTGTCGTCGCCTCGATACGCGCGCACTTACGCTGTTCCCGACCATTCCGCGATCCTCAGCTTTCCCGAAGCTGTTCAAATCCCATAACGAGGTCACTAACGACTTAATTAAGCTTCTATTAAAGCCCCATAATTTTCCCGTATTTTTAACTATTTTGAACCGAGCCTTAAAACCTTCGGATAGTCCGAAACATATCGAGACGATGTTCGATTGACTCGAAACCAGCGCCAAAATGTTCGTTACATCGAACACTTTAAAATTCGTGTTGGAAACTTCCCCAAAAGGGTCCTCACACGCCCTCACCCACCGCCCAAAGGGGCTGCGCTTGGGAGCCACGCGCCTACTGTTCATTGTCTTAAACCTTGGTCAGACCGAGTCTGAACCGGTCCAGGTCGACCCGGTCCAATGCTGAACCGGCGTGAACGGTTTTGTCCAATTCCTCTTTATTTTTAATCCGTTTTTATTCCTAATTAATCTACTATTTTCGTCCTTCCTTTTCCAATCAATCCATACAATAAAATCGTGAAAAGGAGACCAATAATTACCTTCCCACATCATCTGGTCGAACCGGCCATAAACCAACCTGAATTCTGGCCTCCCTCGATTACCTCAGGTCTTTTCGCCAATCTTGATCGATTTCAAATCATCATCAGGTCCTCACCTAAAGCAGAAAGATAATTAATAGCCTGTAATTTGCACTTCACCATTTTACTTGGAAAAATAACTTTCACGGCCAGTACCACTTACCACCCTTTCTAGACCTCGAAAAACAACTTAGGGGCTTCCCAGGGATGTTTACCAAATCATCACGAACCTTTTTGAACCTCAACAGAGGAGCTTACGGGTTGATCCTCCTCCGACCACCGCCGTGCACGACGGCACCCAGAGCTCCACCACCTTGTTCCACGTCCAAATCTCTTCGTTTTTGTTCACCTAGCATCGTCACTTTGGGGACAGTTAGGGGTTTGAATTCCTCACCAACATTGTCACTCTGTTTTTCCCTCGAACACCCCAACCGTGCAACAAAACATAAACCCGTTAATTAAAAGGTGCTGAGTCGGTTGGCCAAGTTTCCACAGCCCTCTAGAGAAGGGACACTTGTCCAAATCTCAGCAAAACAACCAACCCTAGGCAACCTCATGTTTAGTGATCCATGGGCACAAATCCTAATGCCTGAAAAGACCAAAATACCCCTACCCTTGTAAATTACCATTTTGCCCTTCGCCGTTCTAGACCCATAACTCACTCGTCCTACGTTCGATGAACGCATGCCGCCTGTCGTGGAACTCAGGATGACGAGATCTACCTAACGGTCCTCGGTCTACGTGTAAAAACCCTATCGTACAAAAAGTTAACTTTTCCCCCTATTTTAACCAAATTACGAAAGTACCCTCAACCTTCCGAACATCATAACTTCCTCCTCGGATATCGGAATCGGGCGTGCCACCTGTTTACGGACTCGTGACGTCCCAAACTATGTCACAGTTGTCGGTCAATGCCCAATCGACCGCCCGAACTAAAAGTCAACTTTTTCCCATTCTAAGGGCAAAATCGTCATTCTGCGCTACAGTCCAACAGTAACCATCTAATTACCGCTTAACCTGGTGAATCCGTCACTAACCACTTTACTAATCCCGGCTCTCGGGACGGGTCGTTACACTTTCAGTATGTATGTCATGCACGTGCAAGTTTGCAACCCGACCCTTCATTTCTTTCGTGGACTTATTTGTATATACTCGCTACAAGAATTCATGGCTTTGGCGATAAAAGTTTATCCGGTAAAATTAAAAAGTCAGCCAAAGTACTATTACTGCAAAAGTTAATATTTTTGGTAATTTTCAAAAGGAGATTTTGGTTATAACATGAAGCTTTGAGTTATGCCAGCAAAAGTATTCCTAGTGAAATTTTTTTTTAGTAAAATAATTTTGCGTGAATTTATGTGGTCAGATTGTCTTTAAAAATAAATAAAAAAGAATTCGAACAATTCTCCGATCATTTCAAATGGAGTCCTTTTATGCTTTGGTGAGGAAACAACTGGTTCCGCGTGCGAAGCCTTTCCGTATGCTAGCAAGGAGTTCCACTAGCATGCACAAGACCCAATCTCACACCGCGACTCCTCCATCTTCCACTCGATAACCTCATCCCTCTGCAGTGCCAAGCCAAAGAAATTGATACAACCAACTAGACTAAGTTAATCGTCTCATTGTCTGATTCGCTCTTCTTTTTTGTAATTTTACATGTTTTTCTTCTACGAGTATTGAAACTCAGGCCTTATTGAAAATCTAAAAGCCAAGAGAAGAAGCCATATACGAAGAGGAAGAGGAGGAAACGGGTAAGGGTACCTGGCGGGTTTACCCTTGCCCTGCCCTGATTAGCAATGGGTAATTTTTACCTGAGAATATCTCTACCCATATAACAATTACTCATAGGTACCCACACCCATGGGTATTCTTGTCCATCCCTAGGTAGCAGTCTACCACCATGTTAACCAAATGAAAGAAGATGTGATTACCTATGAACTATCCTAAGAAATGATTGAGATGCCTACCAGCCATGAAGAAGACATATGTGTCTTTTCATAATCTACATGCTTCAAGAAAATAATCTTCTCCAATCCATCTAGAGAGATGATGGAACATTTATGACCCATTTTCATTACAGCCTATCCAGAAAGGATCTCGATCAACAAAATAATGACTAATGGAGAGGTTTCCATCAATGTACTACCATCTAGAATGCTAGAAAATTTAGGAAGAACCATTCACGGTTATTTGCAGAACACGACAATAATGTTAACTTTACTAGAACCATCATTAAGACTTTCGGATCTTACCTTTGGAGATCACGATTGAGTCCAAAACATTGACACTAGCTTTCTTTGTTAATAGCACTGGTAGCTAAAACATGCTCTTGAGAAGGAACTGGATTCATAAACATTGTGTATCATGTCCATTTTGCACCAGAAAATCTTCAATTGGAATTCTGACGGGACTGCCTTTGAAGGAGGTCTTTGGAAATTCAAGCAGATTCAAATCTTTTTATGGCTAATCCTACTGTAGCTAAAGAAATTTTCTATGATCCCAAACTAGGGAGCATTAGACTAACTAGAGAAGATAAGAACAGTCACCCTACCAAGTTGACCGCTCATAAGCTACTTGAACCAGGGCTTCCAATATTTAAAAAATGGGAAATGCCTATCATGACATTGGGATTTTATGATGAATAGTACACCTCATAAGAAACAGAACAATAGGGGGCAATCAAGCCTATAAAAAAATTGCTAGTAAATTTTGAAGAACAACTTAATATACGAGTTTCCCAACCAACAAAGAAAAGAAATAACTAAAAGTTTCAAAAGAATAGAAGTTGAAATTATCAACTATTAACATGGCAGAATTCATTCAAGATATCGATGAGGAAGATGAAGAAGGCAACATCTTGCCATAAATAATCAAGTCTTGTTCAACTGAGGTAGATAAACCTTCTTTTGAAACCAAGATCCTTTGGCGGAAGTTAGCTTCAAAATCAAGGAAGATTCTCAACCAACCTATATCAACGGGATCTTGGAAGAACCATTAAAGAGAAAAATGATAGCACTTCTGAGGAGTTCAAAGACTACATTACATGGTATTACATGGAAATTCCAGGAATAGACAGACAGCTTGTCAAGCATAGATTTTCTACCAAGGAGGCTACAAGCCTAACTACCAAGCAAGAAGAAGAATGTCAGTGGAAACCGAGCATAAGGTCAAAAAAGAGATTAGCGAACTTCTCAAAGCCACGCTTTATTTGAACTAATAAATATGTAGAACATGTGTTTAACATTGTGTCTTCCATCAAGATCAACACAGGGCAGATCAGAACCTGCGTAGATTATCATGACTTAAACGAGGCTAGACCAAAGGGTGAATATTCAAAGCGAATGACTGATATGCTAATAGATGGACCTTTTCAAATTCAATATATGTCTTGTATCTACTATAATGTGGGATACAATCAAATCTTTGTAGCAATAAATCTGTTTCCAACGACTTGGAAACCTAGGGGCATTCGAATACATCGTCATGTTATTTAGGTTGAAGAGTGCTAGAGCCACACACCAGCGAATAATGAATTCCATCTTTCACGAGATGATTAGAAAAAAAAACCTGGAAGTCTACATAGATGAAGTGGTGGTAAAGTCTCAAGATAGATAGAAGCACAATGAAGATCTCAGAAAAGCCTTTCAAAAAATGAGACAATACAAATTGAATGAACCCGAAGAAGTGTGCTTTAAGGGTTCAAGGGGGAAATTTCTTGCAATCCCTAGTTCACGAGAGAGGGATAAGGTGGATAGAAATAAAGTCAAAGAAATCATGGACTCACCTCCGCCCAAGAACAAAAAGAAACTTCAAAGCTTGCTCGGAAAGGTTAATTTCCTCAACATATTCATAGCCAATCTATCAGGAAAATCCAGCCTTTTCCTTGTTAATGAAGATCAAGACACAGAAGAATTTAAATGGGATGAAAATCATCAAATAGCTTTTAAAGAGCTCAAAATCTATCCAAACCATTGTTCCTGATGCCACCTAAGAAGGGGAAGCCTTTAAAGCTATACACAAGACAATGAGGAAGGAAAAGAGAAAGCAATCTATTGTCTAAGTAGAACAGTAACAGAAATTAAGGATGGATTGGAGAAATTGTGCCTTGCACTGTACTTCATATCCGTTAAACTAAGGCATTACATGTTACCTTCACTATTAAGATAAATGCTCAGACAAATATATTGAAATACATGTTATCACGATCTATTGAGCAAGATCTGATAGGCAAGTGGACCTTAGCTTTATCAGAATTCAACTTCTCATATCTACTGCATAAGGTAGTTAAAGGCCAAGCTATTGTTGATTTCTTAACAAAATACCCTAGCCGAGATATCGAAGAAGAGTTGATGCTTCAAATCAAAATGCTATCGATATCTCCATGAAAGTTGTACTTTAAACGGATCTAGAACTAAAGAATCAGCAAATGCAATATGTTAGGCTGATCCCGAAGGAATTCACCATTAGTTCTCATTCGAATTAGATTGGAAGAGCATAACAAACAATCAAGCAGATTACAAGGCTTTGACCATTGAGTGGAAATCATGATTGAGATGGGAGCCTGCCAAGTAGAGATTTATGGGGATTCAGAGTTGGTGGTAAACTAAATTACAAGTACATACATGTGCATGAACCTTTGCTTAGCAAGTTACTTCATAAAATTCGCTACATTGGCGCGAAAAATCATTATCCTAACTATTGTACCCATCCAGCAACAAGAAAAATTGGTAGCCAATGAAATGGCCAGTGCCGGTCCAAACATACAGGGGCCTAGGGCAATAGTAAAAAATGGGCCCTTAATTTATATACTTAATTATTAAAAATAATTTTTTTTATGAGTACATATCAACCAAATTGTTAAACAACTTCTTTTCGCCTTAATTATCTTCCTTAAAATGTAGGCATGAATTTGTTTCCATTGATCCAGGGTAGCTTGTATTGCACAAGCACCATGCACAATGATAAGAATCGCAGCATCAAGAATTATTGGTTCTTTTTCCCTTAATTCACGTAAGAGTTCAAATACAGCTTCGCATTTATGTGATTTGATATCCAGAAAACAAAATTACTCATATAACAGTAATATTTTCAGTCAACGAATCAAAAAGCCTCTGTGCTTTGACTAGGTTACCATGAGAGATATAAACCATAATCATTGAAGTGACAAAAAAGTAATTTTCTAACCTCATTGCCGCATGGATTGAGTTTGCATACCTTATATTGACATACTTGCAGTAGACATCAACAATTCCACTGCGTATAAATAGATTTGAAGTCATCCCATTCTTCAAGACCCATGCATGGACTTCCTTTGCAAGTTCGGAGCTCCTTAAACCAAAGAAATCAGTTAAAACACTAGCAAAAGTGTGGTCATTCCACCTAAATCAATTCTCTGACATACAAACAAGCAGTCAAAACACTAGCAAAAGTGTGGTTATTCAGCCTAAATCCATCCTCCGAAATACGAACAAACAAATTCAATATCTCTTCTTCAAAACCATTATAGTCATATACTGCAATCATTTTGTTCCAAGACACATGATCATTCCGCTCCGATTGTTTCCAAAATAAATTAGCTGCCATATCCAATTTTCCTTCCCTCCAACAAGACGTCGCCATTGCATTCTTTGAAACCAATTCAACCCCCCCTCTATATCCACTAAACACCTGCCACACTTCTTCAAGGGCAAAATCCTCATACCCCTCCGCGCTGATATACCCAGATAACATCGAATTCTAAGTAACCAGATCCTTGTATGAAGCAACGTTGAATAAATGGCAGGCACGACTCAAGTTTTGAGTTTTGATATAAACGGAGATTATGGCATTCCAAGAGAAGACATTTCGTTGGGGCATTTGATCGAACATCTTCTAGTCATCTATATTAAGGTCATGTTTGGAGTAGAAGCAAATGAGTTGATTGGAGTTGAAATGGTGAGTGTAATATCGGCTTTTACGGCTTGAGCGTGATATGTGAGACCGTCTTTCAGAAACTGCATTTATACAGTTTCCTTATTAGTATTAAATAATATAAATCAAGAGATATTGTTATTAAGAAGGGAATAAAGGTAATTCTGAATGGAATTTTAGTTCCTTCATCTTCTCTTCCGTAGGTGATTGAATGAAGAAGGGAATACCCCAATTAATTAATGGAAATTTGACAAAAAAACTCATAATTTGGAAAGAAAAAATCAGAAATTCATCGGACCACATATGAAAGATCAAAGGAATTCAAAGGAGGAAAAGGAAAAATAAAACTTACGTGTAAAGTCGGAAGCTTGAATCGGAGCGAGACACAAGTCAGAACAATAGAGAGAGACTACGAAGTAGAAATCGATTGAAACATTAATGGATTGAAACACTAATTGATTGAAACATTGGACTCCATGCCACAATTATGGAAGAAATCGGATTGAGAGGGCCCTTTATTGAACGGCAGTCGACATTCCGCATCTCAAATTTGATATGTTCTCCTTCTTCTTCTCTTTATTTTTTTTCAATAAAATTTTGAAAAATTTGGACCCTTTATTTTTTTTCAATATAAGAAAATTTTGGAAAATTTGGGCCCTCCATTATTTTGGGCCCAGGGCTTAGGCCCCTCTTGCCCCCTATAATGGTCGGCGCTGGAAATGGGCCAAGTATGATCTAGAGTCCTACTGCAAGAAAGACAATTAGAAAAACAAATCAAAGTTGAAAGAAGGTATCTGCCTTCCTTCTTGGACAAAGATGTCAATTTTGAAATTTTGGATATCAAGGTTGAATCCGATGATTGGAGAACACTTTTTATCAAGTACTTAAAGTACCTATCCAACGAAGAAGGGAGTTTTAGAAATAAGCACGCCACTACACCTTGTGGGGACTAGACCTGGTAATTCTTACGATGTACATTATCTTGATGTATCAGTCTGAAGAAAGTGATGGTTGTGGTGGGAGAAGTACGAAGGAGTATATAGGGGCACAGTAAGCAAGCCCATAGATGAAATGGCTTATACAAAGACATGGCTACTATTGGCCAGACATCTAATCTGATTGTTATGATTATACTAAGGGATGTGACGCATGTCAAAGACACGGCTTATGTGTATGATGAGCCGCTACTCATCCAATCAAGCAGCCAAGTCGTCCCTTGATGCGTCAGTTTAGAAAGAACACATGAGAACCTAGCCATGTCGTACGACATCAATCTGCATGCTGCTGGCTCCTGCCAACATCTATCTACTAGTGTTACGCATGTAGCAGATAAGCAGTGCAACTTTCTCTCGCTGACGTTAACCTACGTGTTGACATTTTCCTTTCATCTGCAAATCTGCTCATAAGCCCACTACAGATTCCTCTTCTTACTTGAATGTGTTAAATGCAACCAAAGTCATCACCTACAAAAAAAAATCAAGAGCAGGAAAAAAGAAGAACAAACATATTTTCCTCAATTGTTGCAAAAATAGAGGGGGCAAGGAAGAAAAATAAAAAATTCATCACTTCTACAATTGAACTAGCAAGGAAAAATGAAGATAATTTTGTTTTCTTCCTTCGGCTCTCAAGGACACTCTTTGG
Organism: Prinsepia uniflora; assembly: GCA_032719365.1. Taxonomy (NCBI): domain Eukaryota; kingdom Viridiplantae; phylum Streptophyta; class Magnoliopsida; order Rosales; family Rosaceae; genus Prinsepia; species Prinsepia uniflora. The sequence continues at coordinate 62,496,956 of CM064873.1, read as the reverse complement.
CCAAGCCTTGATGATTCTCAACCACACAACATGAGGAAATTTTGTGAATGGAGTCACACTCAAATAACAAAAACACCTCATTTTCATGGGGCTTCAGAGTCAACTCGAATCAAAACCCTAATTTTTAGTGGACTTCAAGATTCAACCCAAAAGTAAGACTTCAAGCCCAAACTTCCAATTTTAAATTGGAACGACATCTAGTGCCCATCATATCTCAACAATGATATGAGAAGTATTCAAGGTAAAGTGGAGTCTTAATCTCATAAAAAATGGTTCACTGGGTAATTTGTAGGTGATAATTTTGTTTTCTTCCTTCGGCTCTCAAGGACACTCTTTGGCCAAGCCTTGATGATTCTCAGCCACACAACATGAGGAAATTTTGTGAATGGAGTCTACTGTAACCCACACTCAAATAACAAAAACACCTCATTTTCATGGGGCTTCAGAGTCAACTCGAATCAAAACCCTAATTTTTAGTGGACTTCAAGATTCAACCCAAAAGTAAGACTTCAAGCCCAAACTTCCAATTTTAAATTGGAACGACATCTAGTGCCCATCATATCTCAACAATGATATGAACAGTATTCAAGGTAAAGTGGAGTCTTAATCTCATAAAAAATGGTTCACTGGGTCTGCAAAAAAAAAAATTGCATCCTAAGGGGTTCCCTAAATTTTTAAGCGATGTGGGGACATTTTTGGAATCATAAATCATGGAGGTGCCATGCGGCCAATAATGTAACAACCTAAACTTTTAGAAAAATGAAAATTCGGAAAATTAAATGTGAAATGACCATTTTGCCCCTAGACAGGGAAAAATGTTGACTTTTGACCCGGGATATTATTTGGACTTTGACGAAGACCCATTATGTAGATCGAGACTTCACGAGTCCGGTGACAAGCGACACGTCAAAATCGGGCGTCGGACGAGAAATTTACGGGTCACGGAAGAAAATACATATTATTCATATTTTTCGAGATGTGTACAATTGGTAGATTTCGTTGGTTCAAAAAATCCTAAGTGGACCAAGGGATCATCCCATTGGCCCATTAATCCAAATTCATGCATCATCCATATCTTCATTTCCTTCCTTCATCCTTCACCTGAAACCCACAAACACCCCACACACCACCAGTCCATCACCTTGGTTTCTTGAAAGTGAAACAAAGAGACTGCGAAAGTGATCTGAGACGAAGGGGAAGGCACAAACGGCAAGAACAACCACGTACAGTGGCTGGAAAACCGAGAAGGTAAGCCGTAGGAATCCAAAGTTGGTTTTTGAGATTTAGGCTTATGTAACACGATTTGAGGCCAGGGTTTTGATCCTTGAACCTGTGTGATTCTATAGGAACCAAAAAGGGACGAGTTGGTGGCTAGATTGGACCTGGGTGGATGTTTGAAAATTGGTCGTGAAATATCAAGATCGAACAAGTACGTTCAGCCCTTGTTTGATGTTTTTGAGTCCATATATCAATTGTTGGGTTCATTTCGAGCACGTAGGAAGAAAAATGGAGTGAAAAGGTTGAGAAATGAGGGAGATATCGTCGGGTCAAGCTCGTGGGTCGAACGACCCGTTACAGACAAACGGGTCGACTCAGTCAGATGTAGGGATGATGGCATGGTAATTCACGTCATCAACTGTCAGACCTGTCAATCCACATGGAAAATCAAGTGATGCCATGTGGCATGTTGTTAGGCCCAGTTAGTAGCTGATGTGTCAAGTCCACATCAGCCATGTCAGACCACGTGGACCAATAGGGTGATGCCATGTGGCAACTTTTCAGGGAGTGTCAGGGTGACGTGGCAGTCCACGTCAGATATATCAGACCACGTGGACTAGTGAAAAGGTGCCACGTAGCAGGGTGTCAGACCCTATCAAGTTTACGTGGCAGCTGAAATGGCAGGTCTAGTCAGTACTGTCAGACCACGTGGACCAGTGTGGTGGTGCCACATGACAGGCTGTTAGAGGCGTCAGACCTGTCAGATATCAGGTTGACGCCAGCATGACGTCAGCCGTTGACTGGCGTTGACTGGCGATGACCGTCATTGACTTAACTTTGACCGGCGCGTGGGGGCTTGTGAACATGAATTTCAAGGTCAAACCAATTTTGTTCAAAAGGTTTCGACGATCTGAATCCAATTGTGGTGATATCATGTCTATCGGAGACCGTTTGTTAGGTCATTTAGGGGTTTTAGCCTTAGGAAGCGTGTTCAGGACACGTTTCTAGTATCAGGCTTAGTGAGGGTTTGTTATATATACTTGTATAGAAAATTAGTGACCCTTATATGTGATTTGGACAGACCTAGAGATCTTAGACAAGCTCGATGTGAGATTACGGTACAGATATTGAGCGCGTAGCGTGGACCGAGAGTGAGTGAACTTTTGTTTTATAACTGAATTGCATGCATAACTATTTTAAATGCTTTACTATATGATTTAAGTTGAAATCATTTGATATCGTTATTGATGATGTTTCGGATTTAATCATCGGTTTTGAAATATTTTACTGATTTATGTGAAATTGATGTTTTGGGCTTGAGACCTGATTGAATAAATGGTTTGACTTAGATTTAGAGTCAAACGGAAATTTGAAAGAAAGATTTCATTTAAAATGGATTTAAATGGCGATCTGGTATGATCAGTTTGGATAAATCGGAATTTATAAATGAGTTCTAGACACGATTTTCTAATGGTTTCGTGGAAAAGACTTGTGAAAGTTATGTCTCGGAAAAGACTTCGTGATTGTTCAACGTATACCATTCTCTGTGAGTTGGATAGTCTCCTCCAGACATCGAGGATCTTGGAGTAGTCACGGTGCACTGTCTGGAATGAGTAGCTCCGAAGAGAGGCTCAGGTTCAGGAGTACGAGTTTATGATATCACCCCGGACATGATAGATTCGGGGAAGGCACCCCATGATGATATCACCCCGGATTTCGTTGAGTTGGATCCGAGGGAGGTACTCGGAGATGAGACCCCGAGTTGCACGCGTAGCATTGAAAATCGTGACTAGTATTGGTTATAGACATCACAGATGTCGAGGATTTGTTATATTGTGTTTTATTGATATGTGTGTCCAGAGATATATATATATATATATATATATGATTTGAACTGTTTTCATACGATTTGATTTAAATGCATACATGTTTGTAAAGCAGAGGGGAAAATGTATTGTTCTTAAATCATATTTCAAAAATGTTTATTTTTTGTCCACTCACACTTTGACTGTTTTATTGGTCCTCCAAACTGTGACACAAAGGCAGGGGCTGACACTAAGGCTGAGGCATAGCCAGTACCGTTGCGCACCTGAATACCTTTTGGGGTAGGTTTTGGTACTTTTATTGTACTGACATATATGCTCGGTTATGTATATAGATACGCATCCCTTGTCTAACAATGTTGTAGTTGAACTCTGTTTTCTTTTAAACCCATAAAGGGTCTTTTCGGTATTTTGAGTATGATTATCAAACGGGAGCAGAGCTCATCCCACGATAATCACAGTGGGATCGGGATGGGCCCTGTCACATAATCCTCATAATGTCAATATTACCCTGTCATAGACTACGACCACATGTCACAGTCTCGGCATTAATTTAATAAATTTATCAATTGAATATATTAATTAATTAGATCAATGCTCATAATAAATAACCACGTCCATTATTTATATAGTTAATAACAAATGATTTCTCTTAATAGAATCACCTATTTAGCACTATTTCTTTCAGTCAACCAGACGATCATGTGACTCTAAATGTTTCAATATAAATAAAGGATCTCAACTCACTTCTAAAGATAATTCAAAAATTCATACAAAAAACATGCCGGTTTATTTTCTCGATTAAATTGACTTAGGTATCAGAGCGTTCTTGGTTGAACCACTCCCCGCCAAGAATTCAACGATAACCCCGTTTATCTCTTTCTACTATGTGTAGGGATTGATAAAGAATTTTACAAGTTTGGACAATTTCTACATCAACAAAACCATGGCCAAAACTATAGTGAATTGGATAGTCTCTTATGCCAAAGTGCAATTAACACAACTTTTAGAGCCAAATAATCAATCATGAAGCCATTCATCCTGTGTTTTCTCTTCCTTGTTAGCATGGTGGTGCTCAACACTGAGGCGAAATGTAGATCAATCAACCTTAATCTCAAAGTTGTCGACCCATCTAAAAGATCAGGAGGACCGCATCCTGGTTGTAATCCTACCCCTCAAGCCCCTTCTCAATCCGCTAACCCCTATATGCGTGGTTGGTCCAGAAGTAATCGAAGTCATTGTAGTAGTTGAAGATTGTTTGTAACATCTCCCTAATACAACATCCACACCAACTTCTACATTTCATTTTTGGAAAAAATTTGTCAAAAAATAATGTTTCAAATCCCTCTAGTAGCCTCTACATCTATAAAGTCAATTTTGGCCAAATAAATATGGCTTGCTAACTACTAATAACTTTTAAGCAATTTAAAGTTAAACTTGGTTAAATTTATAGGTAGTGAAATGCCTAAATCAATGTACTTATTTTATTGAAATTAGGGTTTAGGAAGTGATATGTAAGTATTGTATAGATTCAGATAATGTTCATACAATAGAATTGTGAATGTAAATTGACGATATCGAAGTCATTGTAGTAGTTGAAGATTGTTTGTAACATCTCCCTAATACAACATCCACACCAACTTCTACACTTCATTTTTGGAAAAAATTTGTCAAAAAATAATGTTTCAAATCCCTCTAGTAGCCTCTACATCTATAAAGTCAAATTTGGCCAAATAAATATGGCTTGCTAACTACTAATAACTTTTAAGCAATTTAAAGTTAAACTTGGTTAAATTTATAGGTAGTGAAATGCCTAAATCAATGTACTTATTTTATTGAAATTAGGGTTTAGGAAGTGATATGTAAGTATTGTATAGATTCAGATAATGTTCATACAATAGAATTGTGAATGTAGGTTGACGATATCGAAGTCATTGTAGTAGTTGAAGATTGTTTGTAACATCTCCCTAATACAACATCCACACCAACTTCTACATTTCATTTTTGGAAAAAATTTATCAAAAAATAATGTTTCAAATCCCTCTAGTAGCCTCTACATCTATAAAGTCAAATTTGGCCAAATAAATATGGCTTGCTAACTACTAATAACTTTTAAGCAATTTAAAGTTAAACTTGGTTAAATTTATAGGTAGTGAAATGCCTAAATCAATGTACTTATTTTATTGAAATTAGGGTTTAGGAAGTGATACGTAAGTATTGTATAGATTCAGATAATGTTCATACAATAGAATTGTGAATGTAGATTGACGATATCGAAGTCATTGTAGTAGTTGAAGATTGTTTGTAACATCTCCCTAATACAACATCCACACCAACTTCTACATTTCATTTTTGGAAAAAATTTGTCAAAAAATAATGTTTCAAATCCCTCTAGTAGCCTCTACATCTATAAAGTCAAATTTGGCCAAATAAATATGGCTTGCTAACTACTAATAACTTTTAAGCAATTTAAAGTTAAACTTGGTTAAATTTATAGGTAGTGAAATGCCTAAATCAATGTACTTATTTTATTGAAATTAGGGTTTAGAAAGTGATATGTAATTACTGTATAGATTCAGATAATGTTCATACAATAGAATTGTGAATGTAGATTGACGATATCGAAGTCATTGTAGTAGTTGAAGATTGTTTGTAACATCTCCCTAATACAGCATCCACACCAACTTCTACATTTCATTTTTGGAAAAAATTTGTCAAAAAATAATGTTTCAAATCCCTCTAGTAGCCTCTACATCTATAAAGTCAAATTTGGCCAAATAAATATGGCTTGCTAACTACTAATAACTTTTAAGCAATTTAAAGTTAAACTTGGTTAAATTTATAGGTAGTGAAATGCCTAAATCAATGTACTTATTTTATTGAAATTAGGGTTTAGGAAGTGATATGTAAGTATTGTATAGATTCAGACAATGTTCATACAATAGAATTGTGAATGTAGATTGACGATATCGAAGTCATTGTAGTAGTTGAAGATTGTTTGTAACATCTCCCTAATACAGCATCCACACCAACTTCTACATTTCATTTTTGGAAAAAATTTGTCAAAAAATAATGTTTCAAATCCCTCTAGTAGCCTCTACATCTATAAAGTCAAATTTGGCCAAATAAATATGGTTTGCTAACTACTAATAACTTTTAAGCAATTTAAAGTTAAACTTGGTTAAATTTATAGGTAGTGAAATGCCTAAATCAATGTACTTATTTTATTGAAATTAAGGTTTAGAAAGTGATATGTAAGTATTGTATAGATTCAGATAATGTTCATACGATAGAATTGTGAATGTTGATTGACGATGTCTGAAAATTCTTTGGGCTTCGTTTGTTTCCTTAGAAATCTGAGTCCAGCAATATGAAATATGGGGCATCCACAGGAGACAGGCTCCAAAAGCAGAAGGCGGGCCGACAAAGCCAACTTTATTCTCTGCACTTTGAATAAGAAACAGAACTTTTCATAGGTTCTTCATCCTTTTTATTAAGGGAATTTAAAGGTGATTAGATACCATGTCATGTGGTACTCACAATCTTTGTATGTCATCTACAAAATCCTCATCCGTCAGCAGAAATCGCTTGCGGTGAAGCATATGTGATGTGCTCGAGGAGAGACGAAGCCATACATACGCCGCATGCGCATGTTAGCATTTGCTTTATCTGCTGGAAAAGTAAACTTGGCAACAGAAGATTTACAACCCAATTGAACAAGATTCATCTTTTCTCAATAGAATACATCCAAGTCGAACCTTGGTTAAAAGACCAATATGCGTTGATAATAAAATCGACGCAATATCAACCAACCCTGTATATGTTTTATCTTACAATGGGGCAGAGCATATTAATAGAAAAAAATGCATTCCAACAAGCATGCATTAACTATAACTAAAAGTGCAAAAGTGGATCAAATTTAAAACAGAAATCTCCATATAGCCGTTGGCACTTGGCATGAAATAATGTTTGCAAACTATTAAATTAAGAACAATGAAAAAGAAGTACATAGCAAGGAACAAGACTCACATTTTTTTTTTTTAAAAAAAAGCAAGGAATAAGACAATAAAAGTAGCCGTTGGAGTGTGACATACTGTCTGTGCGTGAGTCGGGGACCCATTTTAATCTCAAAGGAGTCTGTTCCAAACTTGCCTATCTAACAAAAGGCCCACTCCTTTGGAAAGAAACATGGTGAACCAAGAATATAGATTTTCTTCTGGCTTCTGAAGCCTAAAAGAGAATAAATAAATCACATCAATCTTAAAGTAGATTGAATGTTGAGAATGAAAGGGGGAGGTGGGAGCCTAAATAAAATAACTCTTGTAAGAAGAACATAGCAGCGTTACTCGTCCGGTGCTCATAGTTTCGCACCTGGGTACTTGCAGGATCCATAACCTGAAACACACACAGAATTCATAAGCAAAAGCAGAAAACCAAGCACAATGTTATTTGCGAATTTTTTTTCACACCCTTTGTCTAGCTAATGCATATACTTCTTACAAACATTTCAATTTCTTTGAACAACTCTCTTATGGCCAATTGCATATAGTTTCAGGAGCCTAACAATTGAACCAATCATCAAAACTCAATATATCTTTCAGGATTTTTCTTTTCTCATCGTGTTTTTGTTTACCCAAAAAACGAAAATTCAAACCCACATCTCCATTATTCAACAAGTTTCATGTGCCCTTTAAATTGTACCCCAAAACATTTGTACATACGTAATTTGGGTAAATGACAAAGCAAAATTGTCAAATTAATAAAAGAATTATGAATGGTACAAAATAAGGAAGAAAAATGAGGAAATTGCTTACTTGGGTCCTTGATGGTTTGAGTAGCGAGCCCTCCAAAGTAACAGCTTCCACCGGCCTTCCTAAACTGTGCCCAATACGCACTAAACGCATAGCTTGCATGCGAAACAATCGAATTCGGCTTATAGCACTTTCCTCCGGGTTGAATCGGGTCACAGGTTTTATTCCCCTGCGAGCAGGCATACGATAACGCCGACGCCAGCGCCGTCTTATTGGCTCCTTTCGACACCAAGCACCAAATCGGCCCTTTATAAGGCTCGTTATTCGTCGCAGCCGGCAGCGGCTTGTAAGCCGATTCGGGCGTCTTCCCACTCAGGTCAATAGGGTAAACGCTCGACCCGTTCGGGTAGAGCAACCCGAAATTCCGCTCCGTGCTGGGACCCGGTTTAGTGTTCTCATTGAATAGAGCGAAAATGAAACTCGGAATCACTATACCCGGTCGAGCCGGTGTGCCTACAGCCGGTTTCGCATTGAACTTTTTCACGACGTTTCGATTGTAAGTGGCGGCGTTGTGGATGTTGGCGCCAATCTGGTCGTAGTCGCCGCCGCTGGGCCAACCCGTTTCGGCGATCCAAATTCTGATATCCGGATACCCCAATCGCTTCATTGCGAAAATTAAAGCGTCCACCATTTGATCGAAGAGGTTGTGGTACGTTAAGCCGGAAACCGGGTCGGTGACTGTTATGTTCTTGGCATCGAAAAGAGCGTAATCCAAATTGATGTGGGTCGGGTCGGAAGACCAAGGGAAATAAGTGTAGACATCGACGAAGAAGAAAGACTTGGTTTTATTCACGAATTTTAGCATGGGTTTGATGACCGACGATGAAATATCGGACCGGAACGTACCGTTTGATGGTGGGAACGACGATTCGAGGATGTCCATGGCCAATGGAGTTCCTACTTTGACTTTCGTGATCCGATGGGTCTTCAGGGCAGCTTTGATTTTGCGCATTGCAGGTACAAGGTTGAGCCAGATTTGCTTATCTGGTTGGCTGAGGATTTCGTTTCCTACAAGAAGGTACCGGATCAGCGTCTCGGGATAAAAAGGTACGACATTGGCGTGGACCCATTGATTTGCGAGTGTTTGATTTGAGGATATGTTGTTGATGAGCTCGTTGGGGACCATGATTGAGACTTGGAGGTCTGTATTTCTGAGAGCATTGAGGATTTTGGGGTTGGCATCGTAGAGTTTGACTCGCTTGGCTTTGAGGGAATGGATGAGCTTCACCGACACTGATGGAGCTGGGAGGTTGTTGCCCAGCTGGCCATAGTTCACACCCACCTTGGCTGAGAACTCTGCATCTGTAAAAACAAACAAAAGGGGTCAGAGTAAAGCCAGAATGAACCAGTTACAAACCCCATGTCGCAATTTCTGAAATTCGGAAAGAAACTTACTGGAAATGGAAGCTAAGAAGCAGAGGATGAGCAGGGGAACAAAACCCAGCTCCATGGCTGCTCTGCTTCAGCTCAGAATTGATAAAATAAAAATAAAAATATAATCTTTTTAATAAATGTTTGAGTCTGAAGCAGAAACAGATGATATGAAGCTCAAAGATTGGGTCATTCAGGAGAATCTGACCAAGAGAAATGAATTTGAGGAGGGAACTCAGAGAAGATTTTTTTTTTTTTTTGGTCAACGAACTCAGAGAGGATTGGGAATATAACTTTTTCAGAAAAGATAAAAGGAAAGAAGAAAGGGTATAGTGGGACAGATACAGACTTTTGAAACAGAGAGATAATACCAGTACAGAAGTAAATGAGATATCATCAAGAGTATTGGTGAATACTTTATATAGAGATTGAAAATTTATACCCAACTGAATCAGGAAATTATCTATAAAGAAGATAGCTACGCAAACTAAATTTAATATAAACAAATGTTTGTAATTTTTTAAAAAACAACCATAATCATTAACAAAATTTAAATAAATTGATTAAATACGTCAGAAAATCATTGATGAAAGTATGCAGCGGAGAATTCGATTTCACTTTTGAAATCAAGTTTGATACATTCGGATAATGTCATCATTAGAAGGGTGTATCTACCTAATTATTACTCAAAAATAAAAAGATATTCAATATAAAAGTGTTCAAAATAGAGCAATAATTAAAATGTTTTATTATGGAATTAAAGTAGATTGATTTAATAAAACTAGGGAAATCTTTTATTTAAAACAGAAAATGTATAACAAACAATAAAGAAAATATCTAACACAAGTAGTATATCATAGAAAATAATATCGTAAGTACTTACTTAAGAAACAGTAAATAAAATCTAGCAAATATCTTAGCAGTATTCCGTTCAATGTTTGCCCTCCGGGTGGGTAATGGAGTACCGCATTCCGTTGCCTCGTGGTTATGTAATATATATATATATATATATATATATATATATATAATTTTTTAATAATTAAATATTTATACTAGGAGTGGTTGCGGTTCGGTAACCGCGACTTTTTGCCCAAACCGCAAACCGACCGACTATTTGCGGTACGGTGATTTTTGAAACCGCAAACCGACCGTGTTTTGCGGTTTACCGCAAACCGCATTGCGGTAAACCGCAAAATGCGGTTGGTTACCGTGAATTAGCGGTTTAAAACCGCAAGTTCTTTTTGTGTCATAAAAATCCAACTTCTCAAGCATCACAACCTAAAGAAATTTAAAGTTCAATTCCAAGCATTCTAATTAAAGTTAAAACTTCTCAGGTATTCAAATTCCAAATTCTTTAAAGTTACAAACGAAAAGGAAACTACAATGCAAAATGAATTAAAGTTACAACCCAAAAGAAAATTCAATTTAAAGTTAATTAAAGTTACAAACTAAAAGGAGAATGCAATGCACCAAGATTTCTTGAAGTGTAATTAAGAAAACCCATCAGATTGAATGGGTTGATAATACTCTTCTTCTAGACTAATTAGCCGTCCCATAAATGAAAGAGGTTCAAGTTGATTATATCATTATCATCAATCTATTCCACACACTAACATTAAGATGACGCCAAAACCAAATACAAAAATGCAGAACTTACCTCTGCAAAACCAAATGCTCCAAGCTATCAAAACAGAAATCTCCAAACCATTAATTCACTTCAGCAACAATCCTTGCAAAAATCAAATTTGACATTAGAAATTCCCAATTAAAACCTAAATTTCGAAACCCTAACTTTGAAACAATCAATTTCAGAAATTAGGAACACAATAATTTACCTCCAAATTAACCAAGACATACTTGAGAGAGGCTGAGAGCGGCTGTTGAACTTGACAGTGGTGGCCGGTGGGTTTGAGTGAAGCTTGAGACACAGAGAGAGAGATAGAGAGCTTGAGTTGAGTGAGCGTGGTGGAGGTTGAGTTGAGAGAGAAGAGACAAAACTTAGATTGATTGAGAGAGAGGAGGAGATGAGTTCGATTTGGGTCTGTGAGAGAGAAGTCGATTATGAGAGTTGAGAGAGAGAGAGAGAGAGAGAGAGAGAGACGAATGAGAATCAGAGAGTTGAGATGAGAGAGTGAGATCGCATATGGAGAGAAGTGAGGCTTAGGTCTGATTGCATCAACGGCTACGATTAATGGGTGTGAATAGAAAATAAATATTGTATGAAATATGTTGTATGAAATATATTTTACATAGAATATAAGTATATTATATTCAAAATAATATATTATAGACAATATTATTTAAAATATATTCTCGATTTGCGGTAACCACAAATTTTGAAAATTAAATACCGCAACCGCAACCGCAAATGTGGTTGGTTTTAAATACCGCAAATGCGGTTCGGTTTACCGCAATTGCGGTTTCATTACGGTAAAGTATCGGTCAGTTTTTGCGGTTTTGCGGTTTTTCGGTATAAAATGCCACCCCTAATTTATACTAAGAAAGAGCCCCGGAGAACCAGCAACAAAGAGCCACCAAGGTTTCAACTTCAAAATAGTGGGAAATTATACCATTGGGACTTTCCAAAACGAAACAGCCATAACGTTTAAATTGGAAGCCTAAAAATAATCTGTACATGTCTGGTTTCTAATTAAATTTACAATATGATGAAAGATAACTATAGAATGCTTCATTGCAAGCCTATATGAAGTTGTCATCATATAGAATGTAATGATTCGTAACATCGGAAAATGTACTTTGGAAACATTTAATGTAAATTGACCATTTTGCCCTTATGTTAAGTTAACTTTTTCCCTAGAATGTCGTTTGATTCATCGTGAATACTGTTGTGTTAGTCTTGGAATTCTAAATCCGTAGATAGGGTAGCATGCTGAAATTAGAGTTCGTTTGGGCATGCTACGTGTTTAGAATTACTAGGGGCATTTTGGTAATTTTATGAGGAATATATTTTTGGGTCATATTTACCACTTTTTTTTTCCTTATCTTTTTGGGATTGTTCCACCGACTTGGGAATGGGGGATTATATAAGGAGATTGTGTGTGTGTGTGTGTGTGTGAGAGAGTGAGAGAGAGAGAGAGAGAGAGAGAGAGAGAGAGAGAGAGAGAGAAGAGAGAGAGAGAGAGAGAGAGAGAGAGAGAGTTTATGTAAGTTGTTTTAGTGTGAAAACTTGAGTGAAACACCCCCAACCTGAAAAGCTCTAGCAGTAACCACCAAAAACTAAGAGAAATATAGAGGAGAAAAGAGAGATTTAGAGGAAAGAGAGAGGGAGGAAGCAACAAAGAAACATAGACCAAAAAATCCAACCAAGAACAATTGTGAGCATTCAGGTCGTTTGGGAACGTTCAAACTTCAAAACATTAATCCTAATAAGTTACTCAAGTTTTCAGAGGCCTAAAACATTAAGAAGAATCAGGTGTAGTACGTTGGGAGGCTTGGAAACCGAGAAGGAAGTTTGGCCAAAACTTCGAAGGTAAGAATCTTAAGTTTTAATTCGTTTTAGCTAACTTCGAGTATGTGAATCAATTTCTGGGTGGAAATAGAAGAATTTAGGTTCTTGAAGCATTGAAAATGGTAGAAAAAAGAAAGAGTTAAGGCCACGTCAACCTGCTAGGTCAAAAAACCCGAAATCAGATATTCGCATCGACCCATTGCGAGGTAGAGGACGATGACGTGGCATAGTGGACATGGCTACTGACATGTCATGCCACGTGTCAGGCCACATGTCATGCCGCATGTTGCCCCGTGTCATGCCATGTGTCACCATGTGGGGTGTAACGACCCATACCGAATTCCAGGATTAGATTAGTAACTAATCATGATTAGTGAGGTTAATTGGTGATTAGTTGGGCGAAATCGGACGAACGATGCAAAATGACCGTTTTGCCCCTAGTCGTGGGTAAAACGTTGACTTTTAATTCGGGCAGTCAAATGGACTTGACCGATGACCGTGACGTAGTTTGGGACGTCACGAGTTCATTGACGGGTGGCACGGTCGATTTCGACGTTCGAGGTGAAAGTTATGACGTTCGGAAGTCCAAGGGCATTTTCGTAATTTGGACGAAAAGGGGGGAAATGTTGACTTTTTTGACCGTGAGGTCCGATGGCCAAGGACCGAGGACCGTTAGGAAGGTCTCGATGCCCTGAGTTCGTAGACAGGCAGCACACGTCAATCGGAGTTCGAATGACCAAGTTACGGGTCTAGACGCGTGAGAGGCATTTTGGTAATTTGTCAATTGGAGGGAAAATGGTAATTTTGGCTGTTGCATTTGAAACAACCGTGAGTGGGGAGCCGTGGAACAGAGTGATGAAATTGTTTAAGCTTGTTATCAGTCCAAGGGATTGTTTAATTGTGTTAGTGACATTGGGGGGAGTTGTTTAACCCTGTTTTGAAGTTTGAGGCTGAGTGGGAGCATGGCATGCTCTGGACTGGGAGAAACTCAGAGCACGGGCAACCATTTTGTTTCAGTTTTGGGTCAGTTGTGGGGGACAATTCACAGAGGCACTGAGGGGTTTTTCCACGGGCTGTTTGATTATAGGGACTGAGAGTGAGCTGAGTGAATCATTTTGGAGAGAAAACGGGCTGAGGAGACTTGAGGGATTCTGAAACCGTGAAAATCAAAAAATGGAGGGAAAATTTAGAGTTTAATCTCTGAGGGTTGTTGGACCAAACGAAGGAAGGTTTGAGTCCTCTAAGAGTGATTGGAACTGAATCCCATCAAATTCGAGAGGAACCAGCCACTGTTGGGCTAGAACGGAGGTTCCTGTTTCAGTGAAGTTGCAGAGACTTGGACGATCACTTCCAGGTAATTTCTTGTCAAATTGATCGTTTGTTTCAGTTCGTATTAGCCTTAGGAAGCTTAATGGGAAGTTAATTTGGTTATGGTCCTGAAAACAGTAAGTTCTGGGGATCGACCCGTTTGGGTGATCACGGGTCGAAGGTTAGTTTAATGGGGCTGTTAAGGATAATTAAGGACATGGAACTCTAATTGGATGGTTAATGATCATGTTAGGATCAAAAACGGATGGAATCGAGTTGGAATTGATGGAATCCCAGCCGGGTCACGCCGCGGGCCAACCGGACCCGTTTATCAGTCAGTCGGGTTGGGGCGATGACTGTAGCTTATACTGTAGCTGGCGCGTGGGTGTCACGCGCAGCCACTCACGGCGGCACGTGACGACGCATTGGAGGGTTTTTCAAGGTGAGTTCAAAACGACTTTTATCCTATACAATGTAACGAACCTTTTAGCGTTGGTTTCGTGTAAATCGAACACCGTTCAGACATTGTTCGGGATGTCCTAAAGTTTTAAATCGAGTTTAAAAATAGTTGAAAATTCGGGAAAATTACGGGACTTGAATAGGATGTTAATGAAGAGGTTAGTAACCCTCTAATGTGATATGAATAGGTTTGGGAGTCCCGGTGTTAGTGACGAGGCCCGGGAAGGCCGATGGCACGCGTATCGAGGCGCATGGTTAAACGGTCTGTGAGTGGACATTAGTTTTATAAATTCTATGCATGCATAACTGTTTCATGATGATTATATTTGTGATTATATGATTTGATTTGGATATTGGTGAATTAATATGACTTCACGCATTTCGAGGCGATTACGTGTTTGCACGTAAATCGAGGTTTTCCAGTTTTGCACTAATTTCCATATTTATGGTTTGTTTTTCATTTCATGAAACGGTTCTAGACTTGATAAAGTAAACTCGGGCTAAGACCCATTTGAGTTTTAATATCGGGCCGGGGGCCTAGTTGATTACGAAATCGGACCAGGGGCCCAGTTGATTTATATATGTGATTTCGGGGTCGGGTACCCTAAAATGGAATTGAATAAATGATTTTCGATTTAATAAACCAAGTATTTGGACTTGTGATGGTTTTATGGAAATTCAGGGCAGGGCCCTTGTGGTATTTTGGAAATGAAAGATAAACTGTTTTCCATAAACCATCTCGATATGAGGATATGTAATGGTCTCCTCCAGGTGTCTAGGACACTGGGGAAGTCACGGTGCATTGCCTGCGAGGGGTCATTGTACGGAGTAGCCGGACCGTATGATGACTCAGGAGCAGAATTGCTATGATTAGACGTCTGGGACGTCAGACATCTGGGATGTCAGAGATATGGACTCGGTGAGACCCCGGGCAGCACGCGTCGCTTAAATACCGTGAGATATGACGTCTGGGATGCTAGACATCTGGGATGCCGGAGATGGTAATGGGGTGTATGTATACCACTGGATTTATGAAATGCCTTTTGGTTGAAACGGTGTTTATGGTTTCTAGGCTAAGGCCCTAACGGTTATTTCTAATAAATATTTGATTTCTGTTTTTGATGCATGCATACGTTTTTACTGAGGGGCATAAATGTCTTATAAAATGTATTTTATGAACTTGTTTATTTTCGTGCACTCACAGCCTTTATTGTCATAACAGGACTTATGGTCCGAATTGTCACATTGAAATCCTCAAATCGTACTTCACAAAACATATTCAAATCATCATTAAACACAGGGCATGTATAATCATACCAAGTCACTTTATTAAATCCTCTTCCATTCCTGAATTCGAATTCGCAATAATGATTCTGTAAGCTAGCATCCGGAACATCATCCCGAACCCAAACCAAGAATCCGTTTCCAAACTTCCGAAAACCGAAATCTCGTTCATCAAAATTACTTTTATGCCCCGTGCATCAAGCCCGATATCACCTTCTCCAAAATCCATTTTAAATCCTTGAAATCACATCATTTTTCAAATCTTATTATTAAAACCTCAAAACGACAATCATAATTACCAAAATCACGGTCCAATCACAACATACTCGAAATCTCGTAAAACGTGCAAATCCGGGACATTCCCGAAAAACGTGTCAAAACCGTAAACCATACTCACAACCGCAATCAAAACATCTTAAAAACATGATACGCACAAGTCATATAAAATCTTTCGTTAAACTCTCATCCAAAACATACAGGAAACCATAATCTCGAAATACGTGCAATTTCGTGTGCATATCAAAAATACGTATAAATACGGAAATCGAAATCAATCACAATTCATAATCATAATCATAGAAATCATAGAAATATTTATGCATGCATTAAATTTTGAAAGCAACGTCCACTCACACACCGTTCTTAATGCTCAGTTTCGCGCTGCACGCGTTTCTGTAATTTCCGCCAAATTCCAGAAGTCTCAAATCCTGTCCGAAATCATACTTTAGTGTCACTAAGGACTCAAATAATATCATACTAATTTCCCATAATTTTCTGGGAATTAATCGGTAATTAAAAATGTAACCTAAACCTTTGGACCCTCGAAACCACATTGAAACGATGTCCGATAATCTCGAAACCAACGTTAAAATGTTCGTTACATTGCATAGGATCAAAGTCATTTTGAACTCACCATGAAAAACCGTCGCACGCGCTGTCACGCGCCGACGTGAGTGGCTGCGCGTGACACCCACGCGCCAGCTACAGTCGTCGTCCTCACCCGATTCCACTGTAAAACAGGTCTGCGACCGCGTGTCTTGACCTGATTCGATTCCTGTGATAAACCACACAATTCCTTCAATTAATCCATTAGATAGACTCGTAACATCCTTAATTTGAGGTCTATGTCACTTATTCAAGTCGACACGACCTAGAACCAACTCAAACGAACACGGGTCCTATACGGGTTCAAAGTTCCAAATCATCACACAAGCATCGTTTCTTCCAATTGATTAGTCAGGAAGCTTCGTATACTCACCCTAAAGATGATTTCGCAATTAATTTCACAAGAACTCACCTTAAACACCACGACTCCACGCCCAATTTTTCTAGCCATCCACCACGTCCGTCCATGGCTCCGGGAGCTTCGAAAATGGCCACACTTGATTTGGATCGACTCATTAAGGTTCCATGAAGCTTATTCGGACCTCAATTAGGCTTGGGCTGGCCTAAAACCGAAATTCGAATTTGAATTTATCAAAAACCAATTTCGTGTTTTTGAACATTCCCTCACCAATTTCCTCTCATTTCCTCAGCTCTCAGTCACACAAAATGGATCTCTCTCACTCCCATTACTCTCAATTAACTGAATTGTGACCCAACACCCGTGGGAATCTCACTCAGACTCACTGAGTCTCTGTTTCCCGCAAAACAGACCCAGACCAAATTTAAAATCCTTCCCATGCTCTGTTTCTGCCCAAACCAAGCTTCAATGCCTCCAAATCCACGCACACTACAACATTTTTTATTAAGGTTCCCCACCATCACACTGAGCACAAGCCTCCACTATCTCTGTTTTTCACTTCCCACCACACCAAGCAATTTAAAACTCAACCCGTGCACTCTCCCTTCACAGCACACACAACACTCTTACTTAATTAAGTTCCCACTATGACACTTGTGCCTCTAATCCCACCAATGTCCCTTGATTCTGTTAAACAAGCTCTTAACAGATTAAACAATCCACCCCCGTGCACTGATCATGTTCCCCATACACGACTGTTCGAAGCAGCAGCCCAAAATTACCATTTTACCCTTCTTATGACAAATTACCAAAATGCCCCTCATGCATCTAGACCCGTAGCTTGGTCATTCAGACTCCGATCGACGCGTTCCGCCTGTCTATGAACTCGTAACGTCCCAAACTACGTCACGGTCATCGGTCAAAGTCCATTTGACCGCCCGAATTAAAATTCAACGTTTTACCCACGACTAGGGGCAAAATGGTGATTTTGCATCGTTCGTCCGATTTCGCCCAACTAATCACCGATTAACCCTGCTACTCATGATTAGTTACTAACTTAATCCCGAATTCCGGGACGGCTCGTTACAATCTTCCCCCCTTAAAGAATTTCTTCCTCGAAATTCCAACCGATCAGATCTCAACCGTTCAACATTTCGACCTCGCAACACGTGTACACTCATACACCAGCTAAACTCATCTGCACTCAGAGGTCCCATCACAGTCTCACGTCGTACCAACCACATTCGACCACCTCGAGTGAAATTGATCACCTGACGTTTGTTCCCACCGGGAGTCACCAAATCTCACTTGTCCGTCCATGCCGACGCTACCAGCCAAACTGTCACCACTAAGCTTTACCACCCTAGTAAGGCTCCAATCATCAGCCAAACGGTGTCATCACCTTGTACTACGACTCACTCGATGTAGCGCAAGACCAACAACATGATCTCATCTCGTAGGGCAAGCCCAATCCTGCGACATATATAAAGCTCAATGTCCAAAATTGTCAACTCCCTCAGCGAACCCTGACGCTAGAAAAGTCACGGTGTGATAACATCACGCAAGGCCACTCGTAGTTACAATAACCACCGACTCACTCTACCTGAGTATACGTATACGGTCCTCTTACACTAGAATACCAGACAAGTAGTGATCGCTCATTCCTATACTAGGGTTTCGCTAGCCATCCGTGGTTAAGAGCACCTGCTCCCAAAATCACTGAACCAACAAAATCACTTTGCCCAGTTCAAGTTCACAACCAAATCCAATGACGTCGGCACTAAGCCGATTACCAACATGTACAACCACACACCACTGGATGCCTCCCATGTACCGTCGCCAGGTACCACTCGGCCTGCCCAGTACCGATTCTCGTACATCGTACAGGGTACGTACATCCATCCTCCAAAACGTCTACTACAAGGCTCACAATCACACACGATCTGATGCTGGGGTTCCTTCGTCCAATCCCACACTAGACAAATCACTCATTCCAACTCAACATCCATCCTGAGTCCCATGGTCACCCGACCAGTAACCCAACATCTACTCCCAAATACGTCATCCAAAATGTACCAATCCAAGCACGCTCATCAAGGCGTGTACAGTCATGCCGAGTGAGCATCTAACCTCACTCACAACTACCGGGGCGTACCAACTCCGAATCCATCAGATACTCGCTCAACGATTACCCCGTCACATTCGATCAACTTCGAAAGGAAGCCAATCCCATCATTCACGATTCAAACCCTCGAGTCAAATATAAACATTCCAACTCGCTCGAGTACGGATTAACTTCGAAAAGAAGCTCGGTCCAACTATTCCCAAATCCAAATATCTATAACAGAGCGATAGGCTCATCACCTAACCTGATCCAAACGACCACTATTCAATCTGTCACCACGTCACTCGACTGGTATCACCACGATCCTAGATCGGCACCAGGTCCAATGTCCACAACATCACACTCTAGATCCACCTAGGATCCACCCGACACTCCTCCACTAATTCCTCATCCAATCATTCATTCAACAATGAATCACATCAAAACTGCGAGTCTCCTCCAATTACCTCACATCGATCCTTGTCATTCCACCTAGGAGAAATCAAGGATGATCCAATACGATGTCATCAACATCCATCCTGTGTGAGTGCAATCACAACTCCCTGCACCCACCAAGCCAAGTAATCCAACATCGTCTGCCACCAAGCAGAAAATGAGAAACCTCATGTACCTAACTTCGAGGTATGCAACTCCTCCTGTTGACCCCAAAACACACATGGGCCCACCAACCACTACACGCTCTACGTACTGGTAACCACAATCAACGTCTGCCAGGGCAGAGAATAAGAAGTCAACCCTAATGACTTCAGAATACCTATTACCAATGCGGAAACGAGCACTCCCTTCGTCCCACCACCACAACTCTCCTTGGAACTAAGATTCCAACCATGTTGGGAACAGACACGCTCCCAAGGAGATGTCAAGTCCAACCACTAGACTTCCTACATCCGCAACTCACTTGGACAACCACGTGTCCGCAATCAATCCAATACCCGGACCTCATGTCCCTTAATAACTATTTCTGCACGAACACCGATTTCGATTGGGAATTACTCAACTCTTGTCACCTCATCACTGATGGGACTTATCCCAATACCTCACAATCTCCGCTGGATTCCATTCAGTCCATGACTCAACCACTACTGAATCTCGAATACCGAACATATGTTCATCATGACAGAGTCACATCCCAACTCGTGGCTCATCACAATCTCCATCACCGACACCAGCACCAGCGCTAGTATAAGCACCAACCTAAAAACATCCACAATAGCACACAGTGTGCAATACATCCGAACATCCACGCGCCAGCTACAGTGCCAGCTACAGTCGTCGTCCTCACCCGATTCCACTGTAAAACGGGTCTGCGACCGCGTGTCTTGACCTGATTCGATTCCTGTGATAAACCACACAATTCCTTCAATTAATCCATCAGATAGACTCGTAATATCCTTAATTTGATGTATTTGTCACTCATTCAAGTCGACACGGCCTAGAACCAAATCAAACGAACACGGGTCCTATACGGGTTCAAAGTACCAAATCATCACACAAGCATCGTTTCTTCCAATTGATTAGTCAGGAAGCTTCGTATACTCACCCTAAAGATGATTTCGCAATTAATTTCACAAGAACTCACCTCAAACACCACGACTCCACGCTCAATTTTTCTGGCCATCCACCACGTCCGTCCATGGCTCTGGGAGCTTCGAAAATGGCCAGACTTGATTTGGATCGACTCATTAAGGTTCTAGGAAGCTTATTCGGACCTCAATTAGGCTTGGGCTGGCCTAAAACCGAAATTCGAATTTGAATTTATTAAAACCAGTTTCGGGTTTTTGAACATTCCCTCACCAATTACCTCTCATTTCCTCAGCTCTCAGTCACACAAAATGGATCTCTCTCACTCCCATTACTCTCAGTTAACTGAATTCTGACCCAACACCCGTGGGAATCTCACTCAGACTCACTGAGTCTCTGTTTCCCGCAAAACAGACCCAGACCAAATTTAAAATCCTTCCCTTGCTCTGTTTCTGCCCAAACCAAGCTTCAATGCCTCCAAATCCGCGCACACTACAACATTTTTTATTAAGGTTCCCCACCATCACACAATCTCACACTGAGCACAAGCCTTCACTGTCTCTGTTTTTCACTTCCCACCACACCAAGCAATTTAAAACTCAACCCGTGCACTCTACCTTCACAGCACACACATCACTCTTACTTAATTAAGTTCCCACTATGACACTTGTGCCTCTAATCCCACCAATGTCCCTTGATTCTATTAAACAAGCTCTTAACAGATTAAACAATCCACCCATGTGCACTGATCATGTTCCCTATACACGGCTGTTCAAAGCAGCAGCCCAAAATTACCATTTTACCCTTCTTATGACAAATTACCAAAATGCCCCTCACGCATCTAGACCTGTAGCTTGGTCATTCGGACTCCAATCTACGCGTACCGCCTGTCTATGAACTCGTGACGTTCCAAACTACGTCACGGTCATTGGTCAACGTCCATTTGACCACCCGAATTAAAAGTCAACGTTTTGCCCACGACTAGGGGCAAAACGGTCATTTTGCATCTTTCGTCCGATTTCGCCCAACTAATCACCGATTAGCCCTGCTACTCATAATTAGTTACTAACTTAATCCCAAATTCCGGGACGGGTCGTTACACATCAAGCTCAACTCTGCTTCTTGAGACTAGTATTATGATATTGACTCAGACGTCGAGCTGAGGTCTGTTTCCTGGGTCGGTTTTCACTCTGACGTCGAGTTGGGCTTTGTTTCCCGAGTGGTTAGCCTATTAATAGTGCTTTTTTATCATGCCGATCTATGTTGAGCATCGAGGATCAGTTGGTTGTGTGTTTGAATGTGGATATGGTATTTGATGTTATTCTATATTGACTTGCTTTCTGATATTGAGGGATTTCCTGGTATTTGCACAAATTTCGAGCTTTCTTCTTTGTTATTTTTTTAATCGAAATATAATGATTTTTCATATGCATGCTTAGTTTTAGAAAACCGAGGGTAAAATATTTTATATTCTACAAACTATGTTTTAAAATTATCATTTTTGTCCACTCACATTTTTATGTGTTTACTTACCCTCCAGACCATGACACGAGGACGATGGTCTACTATAGGATTGGAGGCACATTTTGGACACTTCACATCTTTGATATATTAGGGTAGAATTAAATGTTTTTTAGTTGTATTTAATACTTACGCTTTGTAAATAGTTGTGTAAATATTTTTTGCCTGAAAGTTGGTGAACTTTTCCGATACTGAGTATATTTTGAGTTTAGTTTCAACTTCTGGTATTAACTATCAGATGGGAGCAGGATCTTTCTCGGTTATCGGGAGCGTTCCTGTCATAGAAACCTTTCCAATGCCCAATCAAAATAGGGAGAATACCCAGTCAAGGAAGGGAAATCCAAATGAGCTCGTATCTCTACAGAAGAGCCTCTAAATGGTAGTAGAAAATTCATACTCAAAAAGAGATGAGACTAAGACTAATTTTCTTTATCACATAACACACAAACTTGATCAATAGGCCCCAACGAAGGGGCTTAGTTTATCCAATGTAACAAGCTTCACTGTAGCATCCAGCTAGGGATGTACTCTTTGAGCCAATCTAGTGAAATACAAGGGGAGGGCTGACCACGAAGGTTCAGGGATAACCACATCTATTTAATAGAGAAAATACACCACCTTCAGCATGCCAAATGAAAGAATTAAGGGAGGAATATATTTGGATAGAAGAAGCCACATCTTTGATTATGCGAATAGAAGGAGATAGAGGGAGGGCTAGCACCGTGAAGAGCCACAAAATTACTACACTCATCGTAGTATGAAATTGAACCTGGAACAAGTAATTAATACACCTGCTGATAGGACCCATCCCGATTATCACCCCAATAACCGGGACGAATCCTGCTCCCGTCTGACAACCCAACTCAAAGGACAAAAATAACCAAAAAACCCACGAAATATATATTACCAGACCAGGGAGAAGTTATAATACAACTAGTTAACAGTAGCACGGAGCATAGTAACAGTACAAGGTAAGACAAAAATCCTACTATGAGCTGACTACACACGTAACGGGAAAACTCTATGCCTCCGTCTCTGCCTCAACGTTAGCCCCGGCGCTAGCACCACGACCTGGAGGGTGTTAAAAACATTAAAAACGTGAGTGGACTAAAAATAAGAGTTATAAAACCTTTGCGAAATAAACCAGGGTTCACCCTCCGTTTGAAAAACGTGCATGCATAACCAAGTATCTGAAAACAACCATCTATTCGAGGTGAAAATAAGCATGGAAAACACCAGAAATCAAATCAAAGTTCGAGTACTCGACCCTAAATCCATAAGAACCAAGTTATTCGGGTCACAACCCAAAACATTTGAAAAACCAGTGAAACATCAGTGAAACATCAATCATACAAGTTTACTGGATCTCAAGTGCGCCCGAGTCTTTAAACTCAAAACTATGCGCAATAACCAGGCCTTCCCGGGATATCAACGATTCTTTAAACTCAAAACACAATCACAGGCCTCAGGGGGTATCACAATAACCGAGTCTTTAAACTCAAAACATATACCGAGTCTTTAAACTCAAAACATCTCAATCTAGGGCCCTCCCCCCGTCAATCATTCCCAGTCTTTAAACCCAAAATCAGATCCAGCGGGTTTGTCTCTTTTTCCGGGTCTTTAAACCCAAAACCATTTTTCAAGCATAAGGAAAATGCATCGAAATCCGAAAGCCAAAACCAAACTGGAAATCTTCGAAAACTGAAATCACGTTTGATCGAAATGGGACTTCCGCCCGAATTTCACTTCCAAATCTCAATCATATTCACAAATCTTTAGTAAAACAGAATGCGTATAAACATAAATCATCCATCTGAAACCATCCTCAAAAGCATAACAGAAATCATATTCTCGAAGTACGTGCAAATCCGATAACTCATATTGAAAAACGTGCAATCAATTAAAGCAAGAATATAGAAGTCATGAGCATAAAATCATATATCGAAAGCATAAAATCATATATCGAAACATAAATAAATAAGTAAAAACTGTTATGCATGCTCGGTTAGAAAACAAAAAGTCCACTCACTAGGTCTGAACGCGTCAATCGCGTCTCGTACGCTCCTCGCCTGCCTCAGGAATATCCCGACCTGTCAAAAGTTACCATTTCGGGTCGCAAACACTTCATTTAAGCTCACCCTAATTTCGCCAATTTTTCAGGATTTTTAAACTTAATTAAATTAACTCCTAAACCTTCGAACACTCAAAACTACCTCGAGACGGTGTCCGATCGACTCGAAACTTATCCCAAACTGTTCGTTACATTGATTAGAGTGAAAATCGTGTTGAACACTTCCCCAAAAGAAGCCCCACGAGCCCTCACGCGCCGCCCAAAGAGGCTGCGCGTGGGAGCCACGCACTGCTATAGTGTCATCATTAACCTCCAACCAACCCGATTCAGACCGGTTCGGTCCAACCGAGCCAGTGAGGCTGGTTTTCACCCATTTTCAAGCCCTTTTCAATCCTTCCTACACCCTTAGTTTCGTCCTTGAATTTGGGATTGATTCTACTAACTAAAACACAAAATGAGACTCTATTTCTTACCTCCCACCTTCGAACCAAACTCAGAAATTTTCCAGTTTATGTTCCCAGCCACCAGTCACCTCTCCGGTCACGATTTCACGTCCCTGGATCCCTGGGTAATCTCCTAAGACGATAAAAAACCACACAGTGGTTCAATAACACGCCAAAACCATCGATTTTAATCCAAACCGTCTCAGGGAGAACAGAGGACTTTAAGCGACTTACCTGCTCTATGCTCACCGTCGTGATCTCCACCGTGACCCTGCACGTCCCAAAGTCACTCCTTAGTTCTCTGATCACCACCACATACCAGACTTTGACTAGTTTGATCAATCGAACTCTCAGCTGTGCACGGTTGTCGTCTCTGTTTTTCTGAGTATTTCCCACTTCCTCTCAGTCTTCTCATTCAAACCCTCACCAAAATTCACTCACCAGACTCTTAACACTTCTCTGGTCACTCATACCCTACCACAAAGAAATCACACGACTCACACTTCGAGAAATGGTCGATAGCCTCTCTGCCTCTCTATTTTTTCATCTTATCGATTTAAACCAGACGTTTAAAATTTAAATGCACGGCCGTCTTGGCTAGAAGCCTCTAGGAATAGGCCAGGTGTCCTCCAACTTGTGGTCCAGCTCTCACAAATATCCAATTACCTCAGCCCAGGTGTCCTTATCCGGTTACACACAAATCCCAAGGTGTTAAAAGACTAATTTGCCCCTAAAAGTCCAAATTACCATTTTACCCCTCACTTATCTAGACCCGTAACTTAAACGTCTGACGTCCGATGACGACGTGGCGCCTGTCGTTGTACTCAGGACATCGAGACCTACCTAACGGTCCTCGAATTGCGTGAAGAAAACTTGTCGTGCAAAAAGTCAACGAATTCCCCCTTTTTAACCTAATTACGAAAATGCCCTCGACCTTCAGAACATCACAACTTCTTCCTCGGATGTCGGAATCGGACGTACCACCTGTCTATGGACTCGTGACGTCCCAAACTACGTCATGGTCATCGGTCAAACTAGCTACCCGGACCAAAGAAACATACAAAGCTTTTGCTCGATAACTCAAAAATTCTTCTTAGGAAGGAAAAGATTAGCTGACCAGAAAACTTGAATACTAATTAGCACTAAAGAAGAAGTTAATGTTTTTATCCATTTATGTCAATAAAATCACCGATTTTGAAAAACAAGAAGAAAAAAAGAAGATGGAAAGTGACGAAATCTTTTTCAGAAATCTTTGCCAGAAAAATGTAGGAAAACAATGCAAACAAGTAAAATAAATTTAGTAAAGATAAATTGATTAAAAAAAGTCGTGTTAAAAAATAATAATTGCAACTTATGACCAAAAGACATAATTAAAGCAGCTATAAAAAATAAAAATAAAAACATAATTAAAGCAGAGAAATGAGATGATGCCAGTGCAGATCTGAGGGATGAGGTTAGATTAGATATTTTGCCATATTGGGTGAGAAAAGTTCAAGGATTAGGACCGATTATGGGGCAAAGAAAGCACTAGGTGGGGCCTATGGCTTGTGGCTTGTGGCCTGTGGCCTGTTGGTGGCTTTGGTGGCTTTGTGCCTTTTATTATTACTAAGTTAATAAACTCTAAAATAGTGAGGATATTCTGACAGTTTATACGTGCCCACAATTCATGCGAGGTGTCCCTCGTTGTACTATAAAAAGGCGGGTTGAGATAGTTTTTAAGGACCTAAATTAAGACTAACTACAGTAAATTTTGTTAATTTGGCAGAATAATATTTTCTGATGCAATCAAAGTAGTAAATTAGAATCTGAGCTAGTTTGGTAACAATGCAAAACGAAAAAAGAAGGCGAGGACTAACATTACGTAATATGTATGCTTTTCATGTCGACTCTACAAAGCTACCTGAATTCATCCCAAGTTTCAAGTTTGAAGGTTGTTTTTATGTTTGGAGAAGGGATCAAGGATCCATAGCTGAACTGCTCACCGTTTGAATTAAGAAGAAAATCCCAATTACCATGATCGATATCATTGGGTTCGTAATTTTCAAAGTGAGTGGACTCAACAATTAATAGGAAGAGAATGAGTAAAATTCCAATTCAATAAATTTTTGTCCTTTTAAATTTATTTTGTTGACGAAATTTATAAAACTTGGCAACTTTTCTTGTTCCATTTCAAATTAGTCTCCACATTTTCAAACATTTCATATAAATATCCAATGCATCATAAATAACACTTCCCTCAAGTCCTACATTAACAAACAATCTTGTTGCCTATGTGGCATTTACAATTTTAAATTTATTGATAGACTTGACAAAAGTATCATCTATACTACGCCGGATACTTATATGAAATGTTTGAAAAAAGCTGAGACTAATCTAAAATCCAATCAAATAACTAGAGAATTTTATAAATTTAATTATTATCTTAGTCATAATAAATAAATAAAATCGTCACTTAGTATTCAATCTTTAGTAATAGTATACCTTATATGCCCTAAGCCCTAAGGCTGATTCATGGTTCCATCTTTAGTAGTCTTCACTCTTTCTCGTGCACCAAGTGCTGTGGGATAGGCCAACAAGTAAACGGTGAATCACTGAATCCCAAAAAAGGCAGCTCCAAGTCCAAATGCATGGATGGTTTACCATTTTCTTATTGTCTTTCTAATTGTCTTTTCCCCATTACCCAAAAAAGAGCAGCCCCAAGTCCACGTTTAGGTCACCTATTGGCAAATAATTATTCAATTTTTGAAAGTTTCTTTGGACCAAGTAAATATTTAAATCATCAAAACAACTGTTTTTGCAAGAGACAAAGCAATAAATAAAGATTAAGGGAGTTAGTGGGGAAAGTGGGATGCAACTTGCAAGTACGCAACATCGCATAATTGAAATATGTTCGCAATAGAATAATTATTTGGGGTGAATTGGCTTAAAATTTTTATTTATTTAATATTTATTGAATAAAAGTTAATAGTTTGAAAATTCAATCCGTTATGTTAGTAACAGTTTGGATTTAAATTTTTATTTTAAAAATTCGTTCAATCCAAATCGGACCATTAAAAAATATATTCATTCTTAAATTTATTATTAATACAAAATAAAAATAATAAAAATAAAAATATATCCTAATATATCCAGATAAATACATATATATTCAAATAAGAGTATAATAAAATATTATTAAGTGGTAATGTTTATTTGATAAATCTTAATATAGCGGTAATATTTGCAATCTAATCAGTCGCAATCTTATATATACAAAATTTTGAGTATTAATTATTCTTCTATCTTTTATATCCTCACTTTTTATTTTTAATAAACTTGTTGTTTTTTATGTCTAAATGGTTTTCGAACGGTTTAGATTCAAACTGAACTGTCAGTAATGGTATGAATTGAAAATATTTTATTTCTAATTTTTAAAAATTCAAACCACATTGAAACTATTAAGATTTTAACAATTTGAATGTAGGTATTGTAAATATCTATATCGAATTGCACCGTATCCACCCCTATTTATTATAATGTCTCTTTTTAATAAACAATGTTCCATTGAAAGAGAATAGAGCATCCAATAAAAAAAGAAGGTGCTATTTAAGTGATTCATTAAAAAAAAATAACTTAGTTTGAGAAAAAAAAATATACATCATACTATAAATAAAGTTAACTATTCGTTATTAATATATATGAGACAACATTCCGATGATTCTTCAAACCACACTAAATTTTAAAGGTGACAATTTTTTACACGACTCGATGCACGACTGAAAATCAGCACAAAATTTATTCGGTTCAATCTGCACAATTAAAATTTCAAGTCATTTTCGGGTCAACCATTTATGACACGTTAAATGGTGAGTTTCAAATCAACTTGTTAACATATATAATGATTTATTAACCTGTTTAATAAATGAGTAGCTTTCAGATTAACTTGTTAACCCGTATGTTGACTTATATATTGACCCATTAAATAAATGGATAATTATAAATAGGTCCAATTTTTTAGTTCAACTTATAAGTTAATCCTCTATGGTAAACAGATGCAGTAAAAATAAATAACTTTTTTTTTATTATTTGTCAAATTATATCATTCTTTTTTCCCCGTTATTTTTTAAACAATTACAGGTATGTCATTACATATTATATTTATATACCGACCAATATCTGATTCTAGACTTACATGTAAATTAAATAATATTATTTACTTAACTCTCCTGTATAAATAAGATACCTATATATATAAATTCTAATTGTCTGATAATAGATATATATATATATATATATATTTTAATATAACTGTAACGACCCGTCCAAAATTCCTAGATTAGATTAGTGACTAATCACGATTAGTGAGGTTAATCGGTGATTAGTTAGGCTAAATCGGACGAACGATGTGAAATGACCGTTTTGCCCCTAGTGGTGGCAAAACGTTAACTTTTCAATCGGGCGGTCAAATGGACTTTGACCGATGACCGTGACATAGTTCGTGACGTCACGAGTTCATAGACAGGTGGCACGTTCAATTCCGGCGTTCAAGGAGGAAGTTATGACGTTCGGAAGTTTAGGGGCATTTTGGTAATTTTGGTTAAATGGGGTCAAAAGTTGACTTTTTGACCGGGATGTCCGATGGCCGAGGGCCGAGGACTATTACGTAGATAAGGACGATACGAATCCATAGACAGGCGGCACGTCGAATTCGGACGTTCGACGGCGAAGTTACGGTTCACGGAAGTTTCAGGATACTATTTACGGCGACACGTTTTACTAGACAAAAAGTACAGTTTTGTCTCTAGTAGGCCCAGATATTTGTCCTGATGCCAATGGATGAGTGACAAGTGTCACCCATCCAATGGACACCATATTTCCTTCATGCACCGTGCAAACCAATCCATTTTCTCCATTTCAAACACACACCCAAAACCCACCCGATCTCACCATTTCTCTCATTCCCCTGCAACCCCAAAACCCATCCATTTCGACCAGGACTGAGACCAGAGAGTGGGGAGGCGGTTGGATACGGTGGCCGGCCCAGGGAGCGCCGTCGTGGACGGCGGTGGTGGCCAACCCGCGAGGTAATCTATTTTGCCCATTTTAATCCATTTTCGATTTCTAATTATTAGGGGCTTGTTTGGACGTTTGGGTTGAACTAATTAGGTTGCTAGGGGGTTTTTAGGAAGGTTTGGAGAAGGGTTGGACGTCGAGGAAGCTCTGTGGAGGGTTTTGGACTTTTGAACCCTGAGGACCAAATTGGACCGGTCGGTTTTATGACGTTTTAGGAGTTATAATTAATTGGGTTAGATAGGAAATGAAGAAATAGGAATTTAGGAATTGAAATGGAGGCAAACGGACCAAAATTGAGGGAGAAGGAGGCCTGGACCGGTTATGCCGGTCCAGTTGCAGGTGAACCGGCCGGTTCAGACCGGCTGCGCGAGGAAGAAGACGCACTGTGCAGTGGCGCGTGAGGCCCACGCGCAGTGCACTCCCAGGGAGCGTGAGGGCGCATGGCAGGGAATCTGGGGAAGGTTCCAACATGTGAAATCATCTATTCGATGTAACGAACATTTTGGGACTGGTTTCGTGTCAATCAGACATCATTTCGATAGGTTTCAGGTTGTTCGAAGGTTTAGGTTCGGTTTTAAAAATAGTTAGAAAATCGGAAAAATTACGGGGCTTTGGTAGGAGGTTAATTATGTAGTTAGTAACCTTCTATTAAAATTTGGACAGGTTTGGGAGTCCCGGTGATGGTGATCGGATCGGGAGAGCCTATGGCATGCAAATCGAGGCGGCAGCTCGGACGGTCTGTGAGTGGACCTTGTTTTCTAAATTGGTGCATGCATAAATGTTTATTATATGTTTTATTACATGTTTGATGATGCCATGGGTGCATTTGTATGTGGTTACGTATAAGCACGTATTTCGAGGTTTCAGCCTTATACGGTGCTTATACGAGTCTATATTTCTTTATTGATTTAAATGTAAAGGTTTTGGATTTCTAAAAAGATAAACTCGGGTATGAGACCCATTTGGTTTTGTCTCGGGCATATGACGCTATTTACGACCTTCGGGTCTAAATCGTGGTCGCGGCGGGTGCTATGTGCACGGCGATCAACGATACGACGCTCGCCTCCGGATTGGGATGTGTTCCTACCGGAGAGGTCACGATGCACGATTCGTGGTCGGGCAGCCTGGGGAGGCTCTACTTCGGAGTGCTGACGGTTCAGGATAACGATCGGTGAGGAGTGCACCATGATCTTGTGGTGGTCGCGTCAGTTGATTCGTTCACGGCGACATACCAGGATTGAGGGCGGTCCTGGATGGATGGTTGCACTCATCACTATGATCGGAGTCGTGACTGACCCTTAGATATCGGGCACGGTACCCAACTGATGTCATATGTTCGGGCACGAGACCCAGTTGTTTTACACTGATGATTTTGGGTCAGGGAACCTAGATGGATTTCCAAGTTCATGACGGTTTATGGGAACCGGCATGAACTATGGAAAGGTCATTGTGGTTCATGATGGTTTATGGGAACCGGCATGAACCTTTTTCAGGTCATTCTGGTTCATGACGGTTTATGGGAACCGGCATGAACCCTGGTTAATGGATGTTATGGATCATGACGGTTCAAGGGAACCGGGCATGAACGTTTATGTTATGTATATATATGTATTCATATACCTTCCTTTACTTCTATTATCTCCTCTGGGGAGGGTCGTTGGCCTGGGTGGACCTCGGAGTAGTCACGGAGCACCTACTGAGTGGAGTCACCCCCAGTTGGGTTCCATACTCTTAGGAAGACTATGATTACTATTACCTCGGGTAGGGTCAGTGGTCTACGGACATTGATCTTGACTTTGAGAAGACTCGGATTGAGACCTGGGTAGCACGCGCGTAGCTTTGGAAACCGTGACAGGATTGGTTGTGTGAATTATATGTATATGTGATGTATGCTATATATGATATATGATGTGTGTTTACACAGGTTTTGGGCAGTGGCCCGTGTATTTGATTTCATTATGGTTTTTCTGGATAAATGGTTTTCGAATGCATGCATGCTTTTTAGTGGAGGGTACAAATGTCTTCTCGTTAAAATGTTTTTATAAACTCTTTATTTTTGTCCACTCACAACTTTTAATGTTTTGACTGCCCTTCAAGTTGACATGAGATTGTGGACTGTAGCAGAGATCGAGATATCACATACCTCCTCCGGATCCTGGCGTACTCTGATAGCCCGGGAGGGCAAATGTCGGAAATATCCCTTGTCTGACACTTCGTGTCAGACGGGAGCAGGGTCATACCGCACTAATTCCGGGGGGATTGGGATGGGTCCTGTCAGCGTGGTATTAGAGCATAGGATTGCTTATCAGAGCATAGGATTGCTCGTAGGATGCTTATCAGAGCGGGGTTGTCTCTATTCGAGCAACCGTGGAGCTCTTGGAGTATATATGCAGGTTGAGGATGTGATATCTCAATGGGCTACAGTTCGTTATCAACCTGATAGTTGGGGTTGCCATAGTTCTGTCGTGGATGACAGTGTGGGACCCTACAAAGGGATAAACGTATTCTTATAGATTTTGATCGTGAGATGGTTAGTTGGGATCGTCTTCACGATGTCGTAGGATCGGTTTCGACGACTGGTTGGGAATTATGACCATCCGATGTTCGGATATGGTTGAGTTAGATGGATTTACTGCAGTTGGCAGTTAGCAGCCGAATTCGAGGATCCTGATTGGACTTACGGTAGGATTGGATTGACATCATTATGATGTCAAGACCGCGAAGTCGGTCAGATTGTTGATTTTACTGCTTTTCGCAGTTGGGTTCTGAGGAACTCTAGTTAGTGATTGTGGAACCCTAGCTTGGGTGTATGGTTTGGAAAAGTGAGTTGGCGTGTGGTCTCGACTTTGATGAGATCCTCGGTCGATTCATGTCAGCTTAGTGTTGGGACTGCACTTCGCAGCCGAGGTTGTACTTATCGGTTAGACCTAGTAGGTTGTCGTGCTACATTAGTTGTGATGGATTGTTGGTACAATTACGGTCATGGATGACCTGGTAGACGACATTGGGTTAGTCGGGTTACGACTGGTAGAGTTTGATTTGGACAAGTTATCAGGGTTGGTACTTGTCGATGGAATCCCGGAGTGGGGATACGGAATAATTGGTACGAACGGTTGATTCCGTTGGATGCGGAGTCTCGATAGTGATGTTTGGTAGTGAGGTCTGCACGAGTGTGTGGCAGGCACTACTACCGAGAGTGGTTGTAGTTATGGTTATTGGGAATCGGGGACGTTCAGGGGACGTTTCCTTTTCTCGTGTGAGTTGTCAGGGTGACTGTACCCCGAGTTGTCGGGTACGAGGGAGGCAGAGTTTCTCCTATTCGAGCAGAGGTACGGGATAGTCGCTCGGTATGAGCGGAGATCCAGAGTTGTATGATTCGCACACTCTGTGCTAATGTCGACAGGTGATGTTGGTGATAGTGATAGTGGTGGTACTAGCGCTGGTGCTGGTGCCGGTGATCGTGATGACGATGAGTTACGGATCGGGATGTGACTCCGTCGTAATGGGCATATGTTCGGTATCTGTGGTTCAGGAGTGGATCTCAGATAGAGTTAAACTAGTTAGGGGACACGTGGTTGATGTCCGGGTATGTTGCTTCCAATCTTGTTGGAACTTCGGAATCACGAGAGGTTGCGATTGAGGTGAAGAGAGGAATGCGGGTTTTCCGCATGGTATTGGGTATTTCGACGTCATTTTGGGTGACTTCTCAGTTTCTACCGTGGTAGATGGTGGTAGATAACGGTAGAGGATGGTTGCGTCACCAGTACGCTGATCGTGTATTGGTTGGTGGACTCGGGATTTGTCTTGGGTCATCAGGTGGAGTTGAGCATATCGAAGTTACATGACTTAGATTTCTCATTTCTGCTTGGTGGTAGACGATGTTGGATTACATGGCGTGGTGAATGCAGCGAGTTTTATTTGCATTCACGAGGATGGATTTTGTGTCATCGTCTTGTATCATCCTTGATTTTCTGGGTGGAATGCCAAGGATCGATAAGAGGTAGTCAGTGAGAACGCATAGTCTCGACATGTCTCGTCGTTGACTGATCTGTTTAGATGTGGGAATTGGTTTAGGACTTTGGGTATCGTTATGGATCTGGATTGTGATCTTGATGATCCAGATAGGTGGAGAGTTTGTCACTCTTACTTGGATGTTTGAGTTGAGGATGTTGGGACTGAACTTCTTTTCGAAGTGAATCCCGTATCGTATATTACTTAGGTGAGTAGTTTTCCGACGTGGTCGGGTATGGTCACTCTTAGAGATGTGTCGATTTTGGGATTGGCTTCCCTATGAAGTCAATCGATTGTATTGTGGTAATTGTTTGAACAGGTATTTGATAGGTTCGGTTTTGGTACGTCTCGGTAGACTAGAACGATATTTCAGGTTTTGGAATCAGATTTCTGGATGACGATTCAGGATTTGATTTTGGAACTTGAAAGAGGATTTCTGGATTTGGGTTCTGGAATCGGATTCTGGGTGACGATTCAGGATTTGATTCTAGAGCTTGACTGTGGATTTTCTTTTTATGGATTTGGGTTCGGAATGGTTATTCCAAATGCTAGCTTACGGAATGATAATTTCGGATTCGAATTTGGACATGATTATGGATATGATTTCTGGGTTTGGATTCGGGATTTCTTACGAAATTGCAGATCCGGATTCGGATCTGGAAATGGATAATAGGTCGGAGTTTTGATCTGTCTGGTACTGGATTGGACAAATGGACTCCATTATAGAAGCGTGATTGGCTACGACCTAGATTGTAACGACCCGTCCCGAATTCCGGGATTAGATTAGTCACTAATCTTGATTAGCGAGGTTGAACGGTGGTTAGTAGGGCGGAATCGGACAAAACGTGCAAAATGACCGTTTTGCCCCTAGTCGTGGGCAAAATGTTGACTTTTTGTTCGGGCGGCCAAATGGACTTTGACCGATGACCGTGACGTAGTTCGGGACGTCACGAGTTCATAGACAGGTGGCACGTTCGATTCCGACATTCGTAGAGAAAGTTATGGTGTTCGGAAGTTGAGGGGTATTTTGGTAATTTGGCTTATTAGGGGCCAAATGTTGACTTTCTGACCGGGAGGTCCGATGGACGAGGGCCAAGGACCGTTACGTAGGTATCGTCGATACGAATCCAACGACAGGCGGCATGCCGAAATCGGAGTTACGACGACGAAGTTATGGTCAAGGACGTGAAACACGATTAACCGAGACTCGGAATAAAAGAATAATATTTAAATAGGTGAACAGTAACTGACGAATCTGGACCCTTGGATGTAGGCCACGTGTCACTCATCCCCACCTTCCCTAAAATCTGGATCCTTGTTGGCCATTGGACTATTTAATCCATTTTCTCCCCTTAAATCCTCACCATCCATTCAAACCTCAGATTAAATCTGGGCCTTTGATCTCATCTCTCCCTTTCCTTTAATTCTGATCACACTCATCTCTCTCTCACTCTGTTTCCTCCCACCCGAAACACATGCACACACAACCCCTTCTGTTTTTGGAACCGTGAGAGAACACAGGGAGACTGAGAGGAGTTTTGTGTCGCACGTGGCGGCGTGACCGCCGTGGGTGGCGGTGGTGACCGGAAAACAGAACCGTGCACATGCACACCCGCACACGGCTCCCCCTTACACATCCCCACCACATCTGTAACCATGAGGCTGTGCGGAGGATTGTGAATTGACTACGGTGAGGCTTGAGAGACGACGGGAGGCGACGGAGACGGCAGGGACGACGGCGGCAAAACAAAAACAGAGAGGTCCGAAAACTCAGAAATTGGAAAATCAGTGTGGACTGGTTTTGATCGTGTTTGAGGGGTGAAAGGAGTTCCTGGAGTCGAACTGGGCATGCTGGTGGCCACGGCGGTAGCCACGGCGGCGAGGTAAGCCTCGAACCCGTGAGTTTGTTTTCGGGTACAAAAATGGTAGGATGGGTTTTAACGTGTTTCGATCGATCTGGTGTTTAGGATGATGATCTAGAAGGTGAGACGAGCTTCTGGGGATCGTTTTCGAAAGGAATGGTGGCCGGGATCGTGCAGGCACGACGGTTGCAGGTGGCCGGTCTGCACACCTCCACGAACAGGTAGTCAAACGTATTGGTTTCTCAGTTTTTAAGGCATGGATCAACTGGAATTGATGAGACGATCTTGTAGGAACAAACGGAATTGAAAATGATCGAGGAATGGCGGAGAACCAGTCGGGTTGGGCCGCGGGTCACGGTGACCCGTTTATCAGAGAAACGGGTTTGAACGGTGACACTGTTCACGGCGCGTGAGTTTCACGCGCAGCCACTCACGGCGGCGCGTGGCGGCGCGTGGGCACGAATCTCGAGGTGAGGTCAACATGACTTCTGTCCTATTTAATGTAACGAACATTTTGGGATTGGTTTCGGGTCGATCGGACACCGTCTCGATAGTGTTCGGGATGTCCGAAGGTTTTAAATCAAGTTTAAAAATAAGTAAAAATTCGGGAAAATTACGGGACTTTGATAGGATGTTAATAATGAGGTTAGTGACCCTCTAATGTGATTTGGACAGGATTGGGAGTCCCGGTGATAGTGGTGTGGCCCGGGAGGGCCGGTGGCACGCGTATCGAGGCACACGGTTAAAACGGTCTGTGAGTGGACTTTGGTTTTATAAATCCTATGCATGCTTAAATGTGTTATATGGTTTATATACATGATTTCTATGATGGTATTTGTGAGCATTGATTTTGGATATGTTGCACGTATTTCGAGGTGTTTTCCGTATTTCACATATATCGGGATTAACGGTTTATTGGTGGTTTTGTGTGCTTGTGGTTAAATAAATAATATGATGAAATGGTTTTGAAATTGAAAATATGAACTCGGGCTTGAGGCCCACTTGTTTTGGAAATTTCGGACTTGGAGTCCATTTGAGAATCGGGCCGGGGGCCCAGTTGGTTAATGAAATCGGGCCAGGGGCCCAGTTGGTATGAAATCGGGCTGAGACCCATTTGAGTTATATTATCGGGCCAGGGGCCCAGTTGATTTGTGAATTCGGGCCGTGGGCCCAGCGGGTTTATAAGGTCGGGCTGCGGGCCCAGTTGGTTTACAAATCGGGCCGTGGGCCCAGTGGTTCATAAAAGCGGGCATGAGGCCCAGTTGGATTATAAATGTGATTTTGGGTCAGGGACCCTATATTTAATAATTGTGATTTTGGGTCAGGGACCCTAAATGGAATTATGTGGTTTTATGGAAATTTCGGGCAGGGCCCAATGGTAATAATGTGATAAAAGGATTTAATAAAACTGTTTTCCATATACCATCTGGATACAAGGATATATGATGGTCTCCTCCAGATGTCTGGGACACTGGGGAAGTCACGGTGCATTGCCTGCGAGGGGTCATTATACGGAGCAACCGGACCGTATGATGACTCAGGAGCAGGATTGCTATGATTGACGTCAGGGACGTCAGACATCAGGGATGTCAGATATATGGACCCGGAGAGACCCCGGGCAGCACGCGTAGCTTATGAAACCGTGAGACATGACGTCAGGGACGTCTAGCATCAGGGATGCTGGTGATGGAAATGGTAAAATACGAATTAATGAAATGGCTTTCCGGGTGGATTTATGATTGTGTGATTTTAATGAATTAATGTTCATTTATGGTAGTGGGTGGTGACCCACATGGTCGTATATGTATGGTGGTGGTATTCCACGGTTTTGGGCTGAGTTCCCACACTTGGTTTTTGGTTAACGGTTTTTGGGCTAAGGCCCTAAGGGCTCGGTTGAGCAAACGTTTTGGTTGCTGGTTTTTGTGGCATGCATACGTTTTTATTGGAGGGCATAAATGTCTTATAAATGTATTTGATGAACTTACTGGTTTTTGTCCACTCACAGCTTTTGGTTTTAATGCCCTTCAGGTTGATCACGGATGCGATTGCAGCAGGGACTGGGACATTGCACACCTCCTCCATCGATCCTTGCGCACTCTGGATGCCCTGTTTGGGCAGTGGCTCTTGGTCATCCTTTGTCTGACACCCCTTGTTGGACGGGAGCAGGGCACATTCCATGGTAATCCCGGGGGGATTGGGATGGGTCCTGTCAACTTGGTATCAGAGCACGGTTGCTCTATTTGTGCGCGCAGGTCGAGGGTGTGATGTCGCATTGGGCTGCAATTCGTTATCAACCTGATAGATAGTTTTTGGGTTTGGATAGTGGATGGAGTGCGATTGGCCCGATACGCCGTGCGTTAATGTGATTCGACCCAAGTGGGGTTGATTGTGGTGAACTGGTATTGTGGGACCGACGGTTCGGTCATGTAATATTAAACTTTGTGCTGCTAGGTGCAGCTAGGTTCGGGGAACCTCATTTGAGTAGTGGTTTAAAAATGTGAACCCTAGTGGTGGTTGTTGGTGTGAGAGATGTTGGTTCATCGGAGTTGGCCGGTGACCTTAGTGGTGGAACCCACGTTGATGGGATGGTAGGATTGGATTTGATGTCTATTCGATGTCTAGACCGCGGGGTTGGTCAGGTTGTGAGTTTTATATTACGGAAAGCTGTTTGGTTCGGTTGAACCATAGGGTGTGATTGTGGAACCCTAATACTAAAAAGGTAAACCTTAATTGTGACTAGTGGATGAGAACTTGTGCTGCGACGAGCGGTTGAGGTCATGGATGACCATGTGGATAACTCTAGTGAGTCTAGGCAGAACTATGAGATTCGATTTACGGATACGGTTCTGAGATAAATTATGGAATCCCGTGTTGGATCGGGTATTAGTGTGAGGAATGGATGCGGATCTCGATAGCAAGGACAGTTAGTCGGAAGTCATATGGAGATGACTGGCTATCGAGGGTAATCAGTGTGGTCATAATACTTGGGGATCAGGGGACGTTCAGGGAACGTTCATTTTCCTGATGTGGATTGTCAGTGGTGGTACCCATAGTCGTGAGGTACGGGATCGTCGTTCGGTATGAACGGAGATCCAGGATTGTCGTATTTGCACACGGTGTGCAAGTATGGATGTTTGCGGGTTGGTACTTTTGTGCTGATGCTAGTATGGATGCATGTGTGCTGATACTAGTGTTGTTGATAGTGTGTTGGTGCTGGTACTAGCGCTGGTGCTAGTGTCGGTAATGGTGTTGACGATGAGCCACAAATTGGGTGTGACTCCGTCATGATGAACATATGTTCGGTCCTTGAGATTCGGTATTGGTTGAGTGATGGACTGGATGGGTTCCAGTTAAGATTGTGCTGTGTTGGGATAAGTCCCAATAGTGGTGAGATAACTAGTAAGGAGTGGATTAAAAAGGGTATAATTGAGTAATCTTGGGGTGACGTCCCCTACGTCATGATAATTGGTGGATTTGGGGGAGTTGTTGGCAACTCCAAAATTTGTGCGATTTTATGTTTTTAAATATCCCTAAAATGTACATGGAAATGATTAAAACTGGAAAAGACGAGGAAAAACCATTAGTGGTATAAAGGTAGGAATTTGTAATTGAGAACTTGGGAAACCGAGTGCTGAACCTGTAAAGGTCGGGATGTGCGAACGGAACAATAACGGATTGATTGTGGACACGGGGTTGTCCCAGTGAATTGAGGAGGTAGGAAGTCTAGTGGTTAGACTTGACGTCTTGTTGGGAGCATGTCTGTTTCCAACATGATTGGAACCTTAGTGTCGAGGAGAGTTGTGATTAGGGAACGAGAGTGGTGCTTGTTTTTGGTATTAGGTATTCTGAAGTCCTTGGGGTTGACTTCTTGCTTTCTGCCCTGGCAGACTTTGACTGTAGTTACCAGTACGTTGAGCGTGTATTGGTTGGTGAGCCCATGTGTGTTGTAGGTCATTAGGAGGAGCTATGTGTTCGAAATTAGGTAAACGAGATTTTTCATTTTCTGCTTGGTGGCAGACGATGTCGGGGTACATGGCGTGGTGAGTGCAGTGAGTTTTGTTGCATCCACGTAGGATGAGTTTAAGCGTCATTGGGTTGGATCATCCTTGGTTTTTCCTAGGTGGGATGACAAGGATCGATACGAACTTGGGTATGTGAGTCGAAATGACGGGATTGAACTTCTTTTCGAAGTGGGGCCCGTATGGTATTCTACTCGGGTGAGTAGGTTTTCAAGGTAGTTGCATTTTGTCAACCTTAGACGTGTGGAGGTTGGATTGGCTTCCCTATGAAGTCAATCAAGTGTTTTCAACGAGTAACCGATAGGTTCGGTTTTGGTGTGTCTTGGTAAATGTGAATGAGATTTCGGGATTTGGAATCGAATTTCTGGGTGACGATTCAGGATTCGATTTTGGAACTTGAAAGTATATTTCTGGATTTGGGTACGGAATGATTATTCCAAATGCTAGCTTACGGAATAATGATTTCGGATTCGGATTTGGATAAGAATTAAAATTTGATGTCTGGGCTTGGATCCGGGATGTCTTACGAAATTGCGGATTCAGATTCGGAATTGGAACCAGATGTTGGGTGGAGTTTCGATTTGTCTCATGCTGGATTGGGCAAACGTACTCCATTATTGGAACGCGTTCGGCTATGACCTAGGTGGTTGTAGTCTGGTTATTAGGTAGATGTGTGTACTTCGTACATGGTTCGAGGTACAATACTTGTAGACTTGTGATGTCTAGTTACGGTATACGGGATATACCCGAGGTGTGTCGGTGAACGTGTTGGTAGCCGGATTGGTTCCGATACCATGGGATTGGTTGTGGACCGGACATTACTATGCAATGGGTCATGGTAATTCCGATGTGTTTAATTACACACAGGTCGTGTGAAATGTCGATAAGGGTATTGGTGAGTCGAGTACGTTGGTGGCATGTGTAGCCATGAGTGAGTCTAGTGTCAGTTTTCGACTGACAACAACTGTGTGGTGACAGTTTGTCAGGATGTGTCAACATAGATCGTTGAGTGGGGTCAGCTGACTCCTAGTGGGAGTGGGAAAGGAACCGTCGAGTTGTTGCGTCAACGAGAGGGTGGATTTGACAAGTGGTGTCAAATTCGAAACTAGTAGTTTCAGTCATTCGACGGGGTCGAATGTAATCGTTGCGTTTTGAGTACTAGTGGTACGTTTGGGCGTAGACAAGTTTTGTCTAAGTAGTTGGTGTACGGGTGTACACGTGTTGCGTGGTCAATTCCACTTTCCGCGGGTGTTTGTGGAATCAGGGTAATCGAGTTTCGAGAGCGAAACTTATTAAGGAGGGAAGTACGTTGAGTTTAGATCGGTTGGAA
This sequence comes from Prinsepia uniflora, assembly GCA_032719365.1. NCBI lineage: Eukaryota > Viridiplantae > Streptophyta > Magnoliopsida > Rosales > Rosaceae > Prinsepia > Prinsepia uniflora. The sequence goes on along the minus strand of CM064873.1, from coordinate 62,456,015 downwards.
TTTCGAGGACGAAATTTATTAAGGAGGGAAGGTTGTAACGACCCGTCCCGAATTCCGGGATTAGATTAGTCACTAATCTTGATTAGCGAGGTTGAACGGTGGTTAGTAGGGCGGAATCGGACAAAACGTGCAAAATGACCGTTTTGCCCCTAGTCGTGGGCAAAATGTTGACTTTTTGTTCGGGCGGCCAAATGGACTTTGACCGATGACCGTGACGTAGTTCGGGACGTCACGAGTTCATAGACAGGTGGCACGTTCGATTCCGACATTCGTAGAGAAAGTTATGGTGTTCGGAAGTTGAGGGGTATTTTGGTAATTTGGCTTATTATGGGCCAAATGTTGACTTTCTGACCGGGAGGTCCGATGGACGAGGGCCAAGGACCGTTACGTAGGTATCGTCGATACGAATCCAACGACAGGCGGCATGCCGAAATCGGAGTTACGACGACGAAGTTATGGTCAAGGACGTGAAACACGATTAACCGAGACTCGGAATAAAAGAATAATATTTAAATAGGTGAACAGTAACTGACGAATCTGGACCCTTGGATGTAGGCCACGTGTCACTCATCCCCACCTTCCCTAAAATCTGGATCCTTGTTGGCCATTGGACTATTTAATCCATTTTCTCCCCTTAAATCCTCACCATCCATTCAAACCTCAGATTAAATCTGGGCCTTTGATCTCATCTCTCCCTTTCCTTTAATTCTGATCACACTCATCTCTCTCTCACTCTGTTTCCTCCCACCCGAAACACATGCACACACAACCCCTTCTGTTTTTGGAACCGTGAGAGAACACAGGGAGACTGAGAGGAGTTTTGTGTCGCACGTGGCGGCGTGACCGCCGTGGGTGGCGGTGGTGACCGGAAAACAGAACCGTGCACATGCACACCCGCACACGGCTCCCCCTTACACATCCCCACCACATCTGTAACCATGAGGCTGTGCGGAGGATTGTGAATTGACTACGGTGAGGCTTGAGAGACGACGGGAGGCGACGGAGACGGCAGGGACGACGGCGGCAAAACAAAAACAGAGAGGTCCGAAAACTCAGAAATTGGAAAATCAGTGTGGACTGGTTTTGATCGTGTTTGAGGGGTGAAAGGAGTTCCTGGAGTCGAACTGGGCATGCTGGTGGCCACGGCGGTAGCCACGGCGGCGAGGTAAGCCTCGAACCCGTGAGTTTGTTTTCGGGTACAAAAATGGTAGGATGGGTTTTAACGTGTTTCGATCGATCTGGTGTTTAGGATGATGATCTAGAAGGTGAGACGAGCTTCTGGGGATCGTTTTCGAAAGGAATGGTGGCCGGGATCGTGCAGGCACGACGGTTGCAGGTGGCCGGTCTGCACACCTCCACGAACAGGTAGTCAAACGTATTGGTTTCTCAGTTTTTAAGGCATGGATCAACTGGAATTGATGAGACGATCTTGTAGGAACAAACGGAATTGAAAATGATCGAGGAATGGCGGAGAACCAGTCGGGTTGGGCCGCGGGTCACGGTGACCCGTTTATCAGAGAAACGGGTTTGAACGGTGACACTGTTCACGGCGCGTGAGTTTCACGCGCAGCCACTCACGGCGGCGCGTGGCGGCGCGTGGGCACGAATCTCGAGGTGAGGTCAACATGACTTCTGTCCTATTTAATGTAACGAACATTTTGGGATTGGTTTCGGGTCGATCGGACACCGTCTCGATAGTGTTCGGGATGTCCGAAGGTTTTAAATCAAGTTTAAAAATAAGTAAAAATTCGGGAAAATTACGGGACTTTGATAGGATGTTAATAATGAGGTTAGTGACCCTCTAATGTGATTTGGACAGGATTGGGAGTCCCGGTGATAGTGGTGTGGCCCGGGAGGGCCGGTGGCACGCGTATCGAGGCACACGGTTAAAACGGTCTGTGAGTGGACTTTGGTTTTATAAATCCTATGCATGCTTAAATGTGTTATATGGTTTATATACATGATTTCTATGATGGTATTTGTGAGCATTGATTTTGGATATGTTGCACGTATTTCGAGGTGTTTTCCGTATTTCACATATATCGGGATTAACGGTTTATTGGTGGTTTTGTGTGCTTGTGGTTAAATAAATAATATGATGAAATGGTTTTGAAATTGAAAATATGAACTCGGGCTTGAGGCCCACTTGTTTTGGAAATTTCGGACTTGGAGTCCATTTGAGAATCGGGCCGGGGGCCCAGTTGGTTAATGAAATCGGGCCAGGGGCCCAGTTGGTATGAAATCGGGCTGAGACCCATTTGAGTTATATTATCGGGCCAGGGGCCCAGTTGATTTGTGAATTCGGGCCGTGGGCCCAGCGGGTTTATAAGGTCGGGCTGCGGGCCCAGTTGGTTTACAAATCGGGCCGTGGGCCCAGTGGTTCATAAAAGCGGGCATGAGGCCCAGTTGGATTATAAATGTGATTTTGGGTCAGGGACCCTATATTTAATAATTGTGATTTTGGGTCAGGGACCCTAAATGGAATTATGTGGTTTTATGGAAATTTCGGGCAGGGCCCAATGGTAATAATGTGATAAAAGGATTTAATAAAACTGTTTTCCATATACCATCTGGATACAAGGATATATGATGGTCTCCTCCAGATGTCTGGGACACTGGGGAAGTCACGGTGCATTGCCTGCGAGGGGTCATTATACGGAGCAACCGGACCGTATGATGACTCAGGAGCAGGATTGCTATGATTGACGTCAGGGACGTCAGACATCAGGGATGTCAGATATATGGACCCGGAGAGACCCCGGGCAGCACGCGTAGCTTATGAAACCGTGAGACATGACGTCAGGGACGTCTAGCATCAGGGATGCTGGTGATGGTAATGGTAAAATACGAATTAATGAAATGGCTTTCCGGGTGGATTTATGATTGTGTGATTTTAATGAATTAATGTTCATTTATGGTAGTGGGTGGTGACCCACATGGTCGTATATGTATGGTGGTGGTATTCCACGGTTTTGGGCTGAGTTCCCACACTTGGTTTTTGGTTAACGGTTTTTGGGCTAAGGCCCTAAGGGCTCGGTTGAGCAAACGTTTTGGTTGCTGGTTTTTGTGGCATGCATACGTTTTTATTGGAGGGCATAAATGTCTTATAAATGTATTTGATGAACTTACTGGTTTTTGTCCACTCACAGCTTTTGGTTTTAATGCCCTTCAGGTTGATCACGGATGCGATTGCAGCAGGGACTGGGACATTGCACACCTCCTCCATCGATCCTTGCGCACTCTGGATGCCCTGTTTGGGCAGTGGCTCTTGGTCATCCTTTGTCTGACACCCCTTGTTGGACGGGAGCAGGGCACATTCCATGGTAATCCCGGGGGGATTGGGATGGGTCCTGTCATAGATGGTTGTAGGCTGATTGATGGGTAGACGTACGTACCTTGTACGTTGTTCGAGGTACGATACCGGGTAGACTTGTCGTGCCTGGTGACGGTATATAGGTTATACCAGGGGTACATTGGTGAATGTGTTGGTAGTCGGCTTATTTTCGATACCATCGGATTAGTTGAGGTCGTGGACTGGACATTGGATACTGTGCGTTGGGTCATGGTATTTCTGATGGGTCTAGTTACACACAGGTTGAGTGAGTTGGCGGTTAGTATAACCACAAGTGGGTATAGTGTCAGTTGTTGACTGAAGGCTGTCAAGTGGTGACAGTTTGTCGGAGGTGTCAACGTAGATCGTTGAGTGCGGTTTGGTGACTCCCAGTGGGAGCAGACGTCAGGATAGGTTAGAGATTGAGGAAGGAACCGTAGAGTTGTTTATGTTAGCGAAAGGGTAGATTTGACAAGTGGGTCGATCATAGGATACTTGGGCTACTCTGATACTGACAGGTGGTGTCAGTTCGGAGCGTACGACTTCTGCTATTCGACGTGGTCGAATGTAGATGATGCGACGTGAGGGTTAGTGGTACGTCTAGTTGCAGACGAGTAAGGATTGTTCTGGCTAGTGGGTGTACTAGTGTACACGTGTTTCGAGGTCGATTCTACTTTCCACGAGATGGATGTGGAATCAGGATAGTTGAAGTTTAAAGAACGAAACTAAATTAAGGAGAGAAGAACGGTTAGATTAGGTCGGTTGGAATTTCGAGGACGAAATTAATTAAGGAGGGAAGGTTGCAACAACCCGTCCCAAATTCCTAGATTAGATTAGTGACTAATCACGATTAGTGAGGTTAATCGGTGATTAGTTAGGCTAAATCGGACGAACGATGCGAAATGACCGTTTTGCCCCCAGTGGTGGCAAAACGTTACCTTTTCAATCGGGAGGTCAAATGGACTTTGACCGATGACCGTGACGTAGTTCGTGACGTCACGAGTTCATAGACAGGTGGCACGTTCAATTCCGACGTTCGAGGAGGAAGTTATGACGTTCGGATGTTTAGGAGCATTTTGGTAATTTTGGTTAAATGGGGTCAAAAGTTGACTTTTTGACCGGGATGTCCGATGGCCGAGGGCCGAGGACTATTACGTAGATAAGGACAACACGAATCCATAGATAGGTGGCACGTCGAATGTAACACCCCGGAAATTCGAGGATTTTAATATTGTAATTTAATGTATGAATTAACATTTTTACCCTTGTGAATGGTATGGCCAATTGCTGACTTTTTGGATTGATGGGTCAAATGGACTTTGACCAGTGACCGTGACGTAGTTCGGGACATCACGAGTTCATAGACAGGTGGCACGTCCAATTCGGATGATCAGGGAAAAAGTTATGACTATCGGAAGTTCAGGGGCATTACCGTAATTTGGACTTTATGGGCAAAAATGTTGACTTTTTGTTTGGCAACTAATTTTCACATGACTCAAGGACCGTTAGGTAGGTCTCGATGTCCTGAGTTCGTAAACAGGCGGCACACCGAAATCGGACTTCGTACGAGGAAGTTATGGTCAGAAACGTGAAATCGGGAGGTTCGCGTCTCGGTTATCGTGTCGAATATTTTATTCTGATATTCTGATTGGAGGACACCTGGTGAGTGACAAGTGTCACTCACCCATTGGTTAGATTGGATCAAGCTCCACTAAGCATTTATTTAGGATTTAATCTACCTTTTAATCTCAGCCTTTGATCTGAAACCTCGAGATCTAATCTCAACCCTTGATCTCATCCCTGAGATCTAATCTGGATCGTCCATCCCTTTCCCTCCATTTCTATATATTTTCTCACCCGACACCCTCACATACTGTCCATTAATCCAACACATCCGCACTACACCCAGTCTCTGTGTCTGTGTGTTGCTGGACTCACTAGGGAGGACTGAGGCACGGCGGTGAACGGCGGTGGACGGCGGCGAGGTAGGAAAATCCTAAACCCGAAACGGTTTTAAAACTCAGGATTTGGAAGCTTGGTTTCCAGCTTGTGTTGTCGAGTTCTATTGACCCTAACCGACTCTCTGGATTGGTAGGAATCTTTAGGACGTGTCTGCGTGGCCAAGGGTGATCTGAACGGTGGTTAAACGACGACGGGAGACCGGGTATATTCATCGAGGTAAGCCTTCGATCCTGTCTGTGTTGTCGATTTTAATTAGCTTGAACCCTTTCTGGGATTGAGACGAGCATGTAGGAACAAACTAGAACGAAAATGGTTGAGAATTGAAGAAATGGTGACCGGGTCAGATCGCGGGTCTGATCGACCCGAGTTGCAGAGAAACGGGTCGACCCGTCTGAGGACAGAGGTGATGACGTGGCACCCTGTCAGACCTGTCAGGTGACGTGGACCAATCGTGAGCCGACACGTGTCACATGTCAGTGTACAGTCAACACTGACATGTTAGTGACGTGGCCCAATCAGGGACTACCACGTGTCACTGATATGTCAGTGACGTGGACCAGTGCCGTGCTGACATGTGGCACATGTCAGATCTGACACGTGGCCTGACAAATCAGTGAGGTGGACCAATCGGGTGTTGACACGTGGCACCTGTCAGAGTCTGACATGTCAGACCTGATAGCTGTCGGATGACGTCAGCATGACGTCATGTAACGTCAGCAGTGACGTAAGTGATGACGTCAGCAGGGACTGTTCCTGCGTTGACCGACGCATTGACCGGCGCGTGGGGGCGTGTGTAAACAGTGTTTTTGGTGGGACCACTACCATTCTTTAGGTTTCGACGATCCGGATCCAATGGCGGTGGTTTCGGGTCGATCGGAGATCATTAAGTTGGTCAAAATGAGGTTTATTGCCTCGGGAAGCGCGTTTGGGCGTCTTTTCCGGACCAGTTTCGGTATAGGGTTTCATGGTTAAATGTTAAGGGTTTGTATTGACCTTTACTTATACTTTTGATATGACAGGGATTGTACAATTGTACCAGAACGAGGGTATACGTTCAGTTTTCAGCAGGATTGTACTGTGAGTGGGCCGTTTTCTTAAACCCTTGCGTGCATAAATGTTTTCTGGTTTATTATACATATTCACATGCTAAAAACAAATAATGGTTTTGATGATATGGAAATTATGGTTATGGTACGTTTCACGGTATTTGGGCTTGAGACCCGTCTGATGAAACTTAAAGATTTGTTGGATTTTATCTATGTATATATATATATGCTTTGCATGTGGATATCAATAAAATGTATTTGGTACTGCACTGTGTAGATCCATTCATGTGATACTGTCTCCTCCGGATGAGGTACCCCGGAGTGGTCACGGACGTCTAGAACGTCCAGCGTCTATGACGCTAAGCATCGGGGATGCTGTACCCGAACCAGGTTCGGGGATTGAACTCGGAATTGAGACCTGAGTGGCACGCGTAGCCTTGTGATTGTGACCTTATTAGACGTCAGGGACGTCAGACATCGGGGATGTCGGGATTGGAGTGTATAGTGCAGTGGCTAAAATTATGTTTATGGTTTTATTATATGCCTTATGATACATATTATATGAATTATGGTTTTTTTTTTTAATTCTGATGCATGCATGTTTGGAAAACGGAGGGGTAAATTATATGTTTTACTTACTAAACGATTTTATAAACTTGAGTTTCGGTCCACTCACCCTTAATGTTTTGGTAACCCCTCCAGGTCGTGATACTGAGGTAGAGGAGGAACCTGAGGCTGAGGCATAGATATACTTCTGCGTACCTGAACCCCTGTTGGGTGGTTTACCCGCAGGTTTATTTTAGAGTCGTGCTCGCAACTTATAATTTTGGATTTCATCCCTTGTCTGACATCTGTTTAATTCGGATTTGATGTGTAACTTTAATTTGGTTATTTATGCATTTGATGTTTTGAGGTTAAAATTGGAACATTATTTTGGGTGTCAGAGGGGAGCAGGGCACGTCCCCTTGTGGTCCTGTGGGATCAGGGCGGTCCTGTCATCGAATTCGGACGTTTGACGGCGAAGTTACGGTTCACGGAAGTTTCGGGATACTATTTACAGTGACACGTTTTACGAGACAAAAAGTGCAGTTTTGTCTCTAGTGGGCCCAGATATTTGTCCTGATGCCAATGGATGAGTGACAAGTGTCACCCATCCAATGGACACCATATTTCCTTCATGCACCGTGCAAACCAATCCATTTTCTCCATTTCAAACACACACCCAAAACCCACCCGATCTCACCATTTCTCTCATTCCCCTGCAACCCCAAAACCCATCCATTTCGACCAGGACTGAGACCAGAGAGTGGGGAGGCGGTTGGATGCGGTGGTCGGCCCAGGGAGCGCCGCCGTGGACGGCGGTGGTGGCCAACCCGGGAGGTAATCAGTTTTGCCCATTTTAATCCATTTTCGATTTCTAATTATTAGGGGCTTGTTTGGATGTTTGGGTTGAACTAATTAGGTTGCTAAGGGGTTTTTAGGAAGGTTTGGAGAAGGGTTGGACGTCGGGGAAGCTCTGTGGAGGGTTTTGGATTTTTGAACCCTGAGGACCAAATTGGACCGGTCAGATTTATGACGTTTTAGGAGTTATAATTAATTGGGTTAGATAGGAAATGAAGAAATAGGAATTTAGGAATTGAAATGGAGGCAAACGGACCAAAATTGAGGGAGAAGGAGGCCTGGACCGGTTACGCCGGTCCAGTTGCAGGTGAACCGGCCGGTTCAGACCGGCTGCGCGAGGAAGAAGACGCACTGTGCAGTGGCGCGTGAGGCCCACGCGCAGTGCACTCCCAGGGCGCGTGAGGGTGCGTGGCAGGGAATCTGGGGAAGGTTCCAACATGTGAAATCATCTATTCGATGTAACGAACATTTTGGGACTGGTTTAGTGTCAATCAGACATCGTTTCGATAGGTTTCGGGCTGTCCGAAGGTTTAGGTTCGGTTTTAAAAATAGTTAGAAAATCAGAAAAATTACGAGGCTTTGGTACGAGGTTAATTAAGTAGTTAGTAACCTTCTATTAAAATTTGGACAGGTTTGGGAGTCCCAGTGATGGTGATCGGATCGGGAGAGCCTATGGCACGCAAATCGAGGCGGCAGTTCGGACGGTCTGTGAGTGGACCTTGTTTTCTAAATTGGTGCATGCATAAATGTTTATTATATGTTTTATTACATGTTTGATGATGCCATGGGTGCATTTGTATGTGGTTACGTATAAGCACGTATTTCGAGGTTTCGGCCTTATACGGTGCTTATACGGGTCTATATTTCTTTATTGATTTAAATGTAAAGGTTTTGGATTTCTAAAAAGATAAACTCGGGTATGAGACCCATTTGGTTTTGTCTCGGGCATATGACGCTATTTACGACCTTCGGGTCTAAATCGTGGTCGCGGCGGGTGCTATGTGCACGGCGATCAACGATACGACGCTCGCCTCCGGATTGGGATGTGTTCCTACCGGAGAGGTCACGATGCACGATTCGTGGTCGGGCAGCCTGGGGAGGCTCTACTTCGGAGTGCTGACGGTTCAGGATAGCGATCGGTGAGGAGTTCACCATGATCTTGTGGTGGCCGCGTCAGTTGATTCGTTCACGGCGACATACCAGGATTGAGGGCGGTCCTGGATGGATGGTTGCACGCATCACTATGATCGGAGTCGTGACTGACCCTTAGATATCGGGCATGGTGCCCAACTGATGTCATATGTTCGGGCACGAGACCCAGTTGTTTTACACTGATGATTTTGGGTCAGGGAACCTAGATGGATTTCTAAGTTCATGACGGTTTATGGGAACCGGATGAACTTTAGAAAGGTCATTGTGGTTCATGACGGTTTATGGGAACCGGCATGAACCTTTGTCAGGTCATTCTGGTTCATGACGGTTTATGGGAACCGGCATGAACCCTGGTTAATGGATGTTATGGATCATGACGGTTCAAGGGAACCGGGCATGAACGTTTATGTTATGTATATATATGTATTCATATACCTTCCTTTACTTCTATTATCTCCTCCGGGGAGGGTCGTTGGCCTGGGTGGACCCCGGAGTAGTCACAGAGCACCGACTGAGTGGAGTCACCCCCCAGTTGGGTTCCTTACTCTCAGGAAGACTATGGTTACTATTACCTCGGGTAGGGTCAGTGGTCTACGGACATTGATCTTGACTTTGAGAAGACTCGGATTGAGACTTGGGTAGCACGCGCGTAGCTTTGGAAACCGTGACAAGATTGGTTGTGTGAATTATATGTATATGTGATGTATGCTATATATGATATATGATGTGTGTTTACACAGGTTTTGGGCAGTGGCCCGTGTATTTGATTTCATTATGGTTTTTCTGGATAAATAGTTTTCGAATGCATGCATGCTTTTTAGTGGAGGGTACAAATGTCTTCTCGTTAAAATGTTTTTATAAACTCTTTATTTTTGTCCACTCATAGCTTTTAACGTTTTGACTACCCTTCAGGTTGACATCAGATTGTGGACTGTAGCAGAGACCGAGATATCACATACCTCCTCCGGATCCTGGCGTACTCTGATAGCCCGGGAGGGCAAATGTCAGAAATATCCCTTGTCTGACACTTCGTGTCAGACGAGAGCAGGGTCATCCCGCACTAATCCCGGGGGGATTGGGATGAGTCCTGTCAATAACTCCCTCAAAAGAAAATAAAATAAACAGGTTTTTATTAATTTACCTACGAAAAGTAATAAGATAAATAACGTGCATATAACTCTTTGACTCTTCAAAAGTAACATATGGTATCCGATAAAACAAATATAAAATAAATCTTCTAAAATTTAGTTAGAATTATCTAAATTTAATTAATTTTGAAAAATAAATATAAAATAATAATATTTAAAATTTGAAAATTTCTCATCCGTATCTGAAAAAAATGGTATAAGCAGTATTTAAAAAATTTTAAAAAATTGTAAAAATAACACAGTAAAAATATTTTAAAAACAGTAAATGAACTATTTTATATGTTAAGTGGATTAATTTATGTTATGCTTAAAAATTGGACTAATTTATAATTAATACTTAAATAAATGTGTCATTACTAACTCATATATATACCAATTTATCTATCTAAATGCTTATTAAATCTTATAGTTTAAATAAGTTAAACATGTCAAACGGGTCATAGGTTAATTGAATTTCGAGTACGACCTGTTTATTAAATGGATTATGCGGGTTACTTGAGTTATTAACATGTCGGGTTCTAATTGAATATCTTTAACAAGATCATTAAACGGATCCAATTTAAATCAAGTATATTTTGATAAAATTGAGTTCATGATATGAAACAAATCTCACGATACAACCATTACTAAGTACCAACCCCTAATAAATTTGTATTTCATCTTAAATTATGTCTTGCAATCAATGGGCCACAACATTCCTCGCTCGGCATGCAAACGTCAGCTAAACCCGTGGGACCACAACAAATTGGACGTTGATGTTTCTCGTCATTGGTTCTTGGTTGGAAAAAAAAAGGATCCAAACAGATAAAGAAACTTGATATGTCACCACATAAACTTGCACTTAAATTAAAGTTCCACTAAATCTATTGAAATTTAATATTAATGGCGTCTATTTATTGAAATAAAAGTTTATATGTAAATTTACCATTTTCGACGAGATGTGAATTTTCCATTTTCGTTTATCCGTCTGGTTAAATTCATAATGAACTTTATAAAATGTAAAAATTCCACTTCACCACCATAATCACCTCTCATCACTACCTTGCTTTCACAACCAGTGTCATCACCCCTCATCACTACCTTAGCTTTCACCACCACCATTACCACCCCTCATCACTACCATAGCTTTCACCGCCACCATCATCGCTGCTCCAAAACCTCTCCACCATCATCACTACCATAGCTTTCACAACCACCACCATCACCCCTAATCACTACCACTACTTTCACCACCACCATTATCACCCCTCATCACTACCATAGCTTTTACCACCACCATCATCGTTGCTACCAAAACCTCCCCACATTCATCGTGTTAGATTGAGAAAAAGTAAGAAAATAGAAGAGAATTGAAGGAAGCAAGAGAGAGTTTTATTGATATTGAAATAAATGAATACAACATTCTTTTAACTATGCATTATGGCCTTTTAAGCCTTTTATACAAAACACACTAGCTAATATTCTAATTAATAGCTCACCTACATGAGATGATGATACTTATCCTTATTACAACCATTTATCCTAACACATTGCTGCTCCAAAACCTCCCCACCATCATAGTTACCAAGGCCCCAACATCATGATCACGTCTACCATTAAAACTCTTATCTTTTTTACCACTACCACTACATCAAACATCAAGAAGCACCATGACCACCACCATTCCTAATACCATGAATGCCACAACTAGACATGGGTCGCTTGCTAAGGATTGAGGTATGCTCCAACCCACCAGAAATTGATGAGTTAAAGGAAATCTTATGTAATGCTAACTTATATAACCTACTTCATTAATTTATCCTATGTTTAAATAAGATGAATGCTATTTTTTTGGAGATTGTATGTGCAGAACCCAAAATCACCTGAATATTGTGGAGCTGTCATGTGACCATAATTCACATAATATCTAAATTGTCTCTGGTAATAACATTAATGGCTCATAGAACAATACATTAAATAATGTATTTACTAACTAAATATAATATTTAATCGGGTTAAAATCTCAATGATATTACTATCCTCCCCGAGAATTAATTGTCATTATTCTTAATAATGAACAATTATTATTATTATTATTATATTAAATCATTATAAATGTCATCATTATCCGTAATAATGAACAATTATTATATTATTAAATCATATATTTTATTAAAAATATCTTATTTATTAATTACAAAATCAAACAATCAATCAGAACGCTCTGTAACTCCCAAGGCTTCCCAACTCATTTCACTTTCAAGGTAACTCGTTCTTCGATTTTGAAATATTTCATATTCCTCTCTCAAAGCTTACTTAAGTATCAGAGTATTCTTGGTTGGTTGAACAAACCCCTGAGGCTTAAACTTTAACTTTGATTGTCTCTTGTTTGCTATTTGCAGGGGTTATGAAGGCTTTTCAAGCGAGTACAAATTCTGCTTTAACAATTGGTGTTTGTATTGAGAGCCGAATTGAGAAATACTCAAGAGAAGCTCTCTAGTTCGTTCATTGTTCATCAGCGTTCATCAACTTTGTTCATCGTTCATCATACTTTGTTTGTCATTTATTGACATTGTTCGATGTTCTTGAACTTTATTCATCAGAATCTTCCGTTCAATCCTCGTGATTAAACATGGTTAGGACATGTCGATTCGCTCGGTCATTTGAAAATGGTGTTTTAGCCTCTGCAGCTCAAATTAGGAATTGAGCACAAACTGTGACTCCAGAAGAACACCAAAACCATACCCCTGCACAACTATCAAGGCACCCATTAGGTCGCAAGGGCCCGATTCCAACTTTTGGTTTCGAAACTTTCCATGTCCAACAACTCCTGGTTGTGTAGGATCTACAGCCTTTCAGTACAATAACGAGAGATTGGTGGGGGAAGCGTCAAGGCAGAATTAGCCATATGAAAACAGGGATCTACGTGTATTCTTAGAAGGGTTCCATGGCGAAACAAGACAAAAGCAATCATAAGAAGGACTTGATACAAACCATCAACTCCTAAACTCAAGGCATGGATTTCGACGTGATACGCATCAGACACGCACACCTCGAAGCCTGCCTCCTCAAGACAACCTATCACAACAAGTTGAAAGGTTAAGAAAATAAGTCCAAATGCAGTCGAACCTTCTACAACAACTTTTGGCAAAACAAACAACTCAACTGCTAGGAGACACTTTTCATTGCGGAAAAGGGTATGATGACCTCCCATGATGTCATGGAAAATAAACAATCTGATGTTTAACGATGTCGCGTGACACTTTGTTGCATGACACTTCGCTAAGTGATTTCGGAGAGGAAATCACACTCACAGAACAAAGAGCCAACAACGTCCAAGGTCGTCAGTGCATAAACGACTTGGAGAATGTGTAGGGACATCATCACGATTTGAACAAACGCATGGGAGTAAGAGGCAACATATAGCTTACTGAAACACTACAGGATGCACTGACCATCACAGCGAGGAAGAGGATAAGACATACTCGTCTACATGTTCTCCTAAATCAAGAACTAAGATTCGATGAGGTCAAAGACGATAGGCACGTAATGACTCCCCACCTTATCAAAGTGCCCTACGAGCTGATTATGTCCAAAAAATGTGGGATCGACACCTCTACGTTCAACACGATAGTGATTTAGAAGATAATTTGCATCACCAAATTCAGTCATCCTTACCTTTTGTGAAAGACATCTAGTAGGAATCATTCCCTCAAAAGTTCGCATCTCTGAACTTTAATCAATTCAAAGGAACTTCTAACTTGATAAAGTATATTGATTATTATTGAGGAGTCATGGTGCCCCGTAGACACAATGATGCACTCATGTGCAAAGTGTTCCAAGCCTCTTTACAAGGCCAAGCAATGACATGGTTCAAAAATCTCCCCTGGAATTCGATCTCCTCATTTGAAGAACTGGTTCTAACATTTGTGAAAGAATACTCGTAACTTCGCACAGTCAAAGTAAAAGATGGTCATCTCTGTAACGACCCATCCCGAATTCCTGATTATATTAGTGACTAATCACGATTAGTGAGATTAATCGGTGATTAGTTAGGCAAAATCAGACGAACGATGGAAAATGACCGTTTTGCCCCTAGTCGTGGTAAAACTTTTCATTCGGGTGGTCAAATGGACTTTAACCAATGACCGTGACGTATTTTAGGACGTCACGAGTTCATAGACAGGTGGCACATTCAATTCCGACGTTTGAGGAAGAAGTTATGACGTTCGGAAGTTTAAGGGCATTTTGGTAATTTTGGTTAAAAGGGGTGAAATGTTGACTTTTTGACCGCGAGGTCCTATGGCCGAGGGCCAAAGACCGTTACGTAGAACAGGACGATACAAATCCATAGAGAGGCGGCACGTCGAATTCGGACGTTCGACAGCGAAGTTACGGTTCACGGAAGTTTCGGGGCACTATTTGTCAAGACCCACCCCGATTTCACCCCGAAAACCGAGGTAAATCCTGCTCCCGTCTGACACCCTAACACAAATACAGTCAGACGCAGGAGAAATTATACTACATATCCCGAAGTCAACAGTTTACAGAGCATAGTACTCAATACAGAAGAAAGAAAACTATTAAATTTATACACGTACACAGAAATTAAAACAAAATACTCCGAGATCCCTCTCGTAATTTCTATGCCTCAGACGCTGCCTCGACGCCGGAACCCCGCACCTACTCCACAATCTGGAGGGAAATTAAAAACAGAAGGTGTGAGTGGACCAAATTAAAATAAGAATTTCCAAAACCATTTTATAAGAAAACCGGGTTTAGCCTTCCGTTTTGAAAACCACATGCATAACCTAGTTATCAAAACAGTTATACAGTGCATCATAAAAACAGAAACACTATAAAACACAGTTATAGAAATCATATCCTCAGTGTCATAAAACCGTATCATAAAACATAAATACTGAGTCATCATTCTCCGATCAAACCTGCTGGACCTATCCGAGTCTTTAAACTCCCGAGTCTTTAAACTCAATCCAGGCCTCAATAATATCCGATTCTTTAAACTCCCGAGTCTTTAAACTCAACAGGCCTACGGGGAAAATATCAATATATCCGAGTCTTTAAACTCCCGAGTCTTTAAACTCAATCCGGGTCTTTAAACCCAATTCGGGCCCGTCCCCCTTCAAACATAATATCCGGGTCTTTAAACCCAATATCCAGATCCAGCAAATCCAATCAAAACCATTTGAAAACCATTTCCGAATTCACATCCAAACCCGAATCCGAAATCACTGGTCCGATGCCCTTCTGGCATCCCGAACCGCTATTCCGAACCCAAATCCGGAATTCCATTTCCAACTTTAAAACCAAATCTCGATTCTCGAAATTCGATTTTAAAACCGAAAACCTTGATCCTCAAAATCAATTTTCAAAATCCATTTATAATCATTGAAAATCATTTATTGTTTGAAATCCCAAAACCATGGCATCATAATCAGAAATCAAGACTTTCTCGTAAAACGTGCCAAATACGTTATTTCTCGAAAAACGTGCAATTATGTAAAACAGTTATAGCATATTCAAATGACCATGAAATCACATATAAAACCATAAAACAAGTAATTAAAAGCAGTTATACATGCTCAGTTATAGAGAAGGGGTCCACTCACAGTACCGAGCCCTCAATCGTGTCCCGAACGTCTCGTACGTACCTCACCTTCCTCGGGAACTCCCGATCCTGTCAACAACCACCAAAGTACATTACCAACACGTCTACTAAGGTCCACCTAAATTCCCTCAAAAATCCCCGGGTCTTAAACGTACCGAACCAGAACCTTAAACCTTCACCCTCGCGTAACTACTTCGACTCGACGTCCGATTAACCCGAAACCACCTCCAACGGACTCGTCACAACACCTAGACCAAAAACCGAGTTGACACCTTCCCCAAAGATCGCCGCACGCGCCCCCATGCGCCGCCCAAAGTGGCTGCGCATGGCCCTCACGCGCCTGCTACAGTGTCACCGTCTACCTCGAGTAGACCCGGTTCGACACAGTTCTGCACCTCGAACTGGCGAGGACGGTTCTCCGCCGTTCCTGCACCAAATCGGCCCCTCTCTTCACCAACTGCTTCGTCCAGACCTAAGCTACCCATCCTCCTCACTCAAACTCCTCGACTCAACCTCTCACCCATCGACTAAAGCTCGAACAGAACCCGATCCACTACCCTGTTTCCTTCTCCGGCCACCCAGGTCACCCCACACCACGGTGGCTAGCTTAAACCCTTCCTAGGGCCATCCTAAACCTCACCCAACTCACCAAAACCATCGACTCTACCCCAAACTTCACAACTTTCGATTTGAACATCGATGCCAAAACAGAGCACACAAGGTACTCTCCGTCGTCTAGCCTCCACCGTGCACCCCTCCGTCACGGCAGCACAACCAGAAGACTCCTAGGACTCCACTGAACTCCCTAGACCTCACTAGACTCCTCGATTCTACTCCTATAGCTACAACTTAGCTTCTGAAACTAGACGGCAAAACAGAGCATCGAAAGGGAAATCAGAAATTACATGCCGCCGTCGTGAGCTCAGCCTTGAGGCAGTAGCTCCTCCCGTCCACCTCCAGCCTCTGGACACCTCCTCTGGCCTCGCTTGGTCGAATACGGCACAACCACCACCACGATCTCTCTGTTCACTCTGGTTTCTTCCCTGGTTTTCCCGTGGCTCACAACTCACCCACACACTGCCATCGTACCTCCAAACCTCCTCTTTGTCTCCCTCTTGATCTCTGATCACTCTCACACACTCACAACTCACCAACATCCACGATCACCCCTCAATTTCTCTCAATTCTCTCCCTCTGTTTCTCTCTGGGTCGAAGAACACCCACGAACACACGGGCATCCCCCAAATAATTGGACCGTGTAAGATCTTGGAACCCTCTAGTCAAGCCCCACGTGTCACCAATCCTGTCCCTTCTCATCCAACTGGCCCAATCCCAGCCATCCATCTGTCCCTCTCTGCTGTACAAATCCCCATGTACAAAGACCAAAATACCCTTCCTTTTAAATCAAATTTACGATTTTGTCACTACCTTTCTAGACCCGTAACTCACCTCGTAAGTCTGATGGATACGTGCCGCCTGTCATCGAACTCAGGACGACGAGATCTATTCAACCATCCTAGGTCAACGTGTCAAAACCTGTTCATACAAAAAGTCAACTATTCCCCTAGTTTAGCCAAATTACGGTTATGCCCTCAACCTTCCGAACGTCATAACTTCCTCCTCGGATGTCGGAATCGGGCGTGCCACCTGCCTACGGGTTCGTGACGTCCCGAACTACGTCCTGGTCACTGGTCGAAGTCCATTTGACCACCCGAACTAAAAGTCAACATTTTGCCCCAACTAGGGGCAAAATCGTCATTCTACACTAACGACCCCAACGAGACCAACTAACCACCGATTAAGCTCACTAATCCCATCTTAATCACTGTCTTAACCGTAAGTTCTGGGACGGGTCGTTACACTATTGCATGTTTTACGAAACAACCTAACTTTTGGACTCTAGTGGGCCCCAGATATTTAGTCCCTGCCCAATGGATGAGTGACAAGTGTCACCCATCCACTGGCCCTTCCTTTATATTCATGCATCGACCATTTCCCTTGCCTTCACAAACACAACCCGATCTCATCCTTTGTACCCAAACCAATCCAATCCAAACCTTCACCCATGGCCATCTGAGGAACCAGGAGAGTGAGAGGAGGACTGAGGATGATGGTGGCCGGCTAGGATGGAGCCACCGTGCACGACTGAGACCCAAACCCGAAGGTATGGATCGGTTTTGGTTTCTTTGATCCAATCTTGTGCTTTTGTTGTTATGGTTGGTTTTAGATGATTAGGATGAGCTTAGGGGGTTATTAGGATTGTGTTAGGATGATTTTGGGAGGTGTTGGATGGCTGTGAAGCCGTGGGTGAATTTTAGAAAAACTGGACCGTGAGCTTAGAATTGGACCGGTTGGTTTTGGATGTTTTAAGGGTTTTAGATAATGGATTTAGGTTCCTAGGACTAAATAAGGAAGGATATGATTGACTAGGGTTGAAAACGGACCAAAAGGGGGATTGTAGGGGCCTGGACCGGTCACGCCGGTCCAGTTGCAGAAAAAGACCGGACCGGTCGGTCTGAACCGGTGTTGGAGGTTGAAGACACTGCTACAGTGCCAGCGCGTGGCCTCACGCGCAGGAAGCTTCTAGGGGCACGTGTGAGCGCGTGGTGAAGATTTTGAGGGTACTTTCAACACGTGAAATCTTCTATTCGATGGAACGAATATTTTGGGACTGGTTTCATATCGATCAGACACCGTCTCAATAATGTTCGTGGCATCGGAAGGTTTCGGATCGAGTTTAAAAATAGTTAAAAATACCGAAAAAATTACGAGGTTTTAGTGGGAGATTAATTAAGTAGTTAGTAACCTTCTATTACGATTTGGACAGGTTTGGGAGTCTCGGTGATGGTGATTGGCTCGGGAGAGCCGTATGACACGCAAATCGAGGCGGCAGCTCGGACAGTCTGTGAGTGGACCTTGGTTTTCTAAATTGGTGCATGCATAAATGTTTATTATATATTTTATTACATGTTTGGTAATGCCATGAGTGCATTTGGAAGTGTGGTTACGTATAGGCACGTATTTCGAGGTTTCGACCCTATAAGGTGCCTATATGGGTCTGTATTTCTTTGATGGTCTAAATGAAATGGATTTGGATTTCCAAAAGGATAAACTCGGGTATGAGACCCATTTGGTTTGGTCTCGGGCATATGACGCTATTGATGACCTACGGGTCTGAATCGTGGTTGCGACGGGTGCTATATGCACGGCAATCGGCGATACGACGCTCACCTCCGGATTGGAATGTGTTCCTTCCGGAGAGGTCACAATGCAAGATCTGTTGTTTGGTAGCCGATGAAGGCTCGACTTCGGAGTGCAGAAGGTTCAGGATAACGATCGGTGATGAGTGCACCATGATCTTGTGGTGGTCGCATCGGTTGATACGTTCACATCGACATACCAGGATTGAGGGCGGTCCTGGATGGATGGTTGCACACATCACTACGATCGAAGTCATGACTGACCCTTAGATATCGGGCACAATGTCCAGCTGATGTCATATGTTCGGGCAAGAGACCCAGTTTACTTGTATTGATGATTTCGGGTCAGAGACCCTAGATGGATTTCCAAGTTCATGGCGGTTTATGGGAACCGGCATGAACCCTGGAAAGGTTATTGTGGTACATGACGGTTTATGGGAACCAGGCATGGAGGATGTTTTCTATATATATATATATATATGAATGACATGGATGCTATAGATCATGACGGTTCAGGGAAACCGGGCATGAATATTTATGTTATGTATATATATGTTCATATACCTTCCTTTAATTCTATTATCTCCTCCGGGGAGGGTCGTTGGCCTGGGTGGACCTCGGAGTAGTCACGGAGCACTGACTGAGTCGGAGTCGCCCCAGTTGGGTTCCTTACTCTCAGGAAGGCTATGGTTACTATAACCTCAGGACGAGTCATTGGTCTACGGACATTGACCTTGGACTCTGAGAGACTTGGGTTTGAGACCCCGGGTAGCACGCGCGTAGCTTTGGAAACCGTGACAGGATTAGTTGTGTGAATTATATGTATATATGAAGTATATTGACAGGACCCGCCCCGATCCCCCTGAGACCACCCGGGACGTGCCCTGCTCCCGTCTGACACCCGACATTAAAATACCAAATTTACCCTTATTGAAAATAAAATGCATAAAGAAAATCTATAGTTAAGTCATACATAGCACGCCACACAAATACTCAAATACAAATAGTGTCAGACAAGGGATAGTTCCCGAATACAGTTTATTGAGCACGACTCTAGACACACTACGTGCCAACCTACCCAGCAGTAGGGTTCAGGTACGCAACGTAAACCTATGCCTCTTCCTCCTCGGGATCCTCCTCCTCCTCCTCCTCGGGATCCTCCTCCTCAATAGCACTACCTGGAGGGGTAGTAAAACAACAAAGGTGAGTGGGCCGAAACTCAAGGTTTACAAAGTAGTTTACCATTTCGAAAACATATAGCTTTTCCCCTCCATTTTCCAAAAAGACATGCATAGTATCATAAACCACAAAACCATATAATCATAAGCAGAATAATATCAACATAATATAATCTTAGTCACTGCACTATACATGTAACACCCCGGAAATTCGAGGATTCCCATATTGTAATTTAATGTGTGATTTGACGATTTTACCCTTGTGAATGGTATGGTCAATTGAAGACTTTTTGATTGATGAACTAAATGAACTTTGACCTATGACCGTGACGTAGTTCGGGACGTCATGAGTTCATAGACAGGTGGCACGTCCAATTCGGACGATCAGGGTAAAAGTTATGACTATCGGAAGTTCAGGGGCATTACCGTAATTTGGACTCTCGAGGGAAAATGTTAACTTTTCTTTTGACAACTAATTTTCAGTTGACTCAAAGACCGTTGGGTAGGCCTCGACGTCCTGAGTCCGTAGACAGGCGGCACGCCGAAATCGGACTTCGTACGAGGAAGTTATGGTCAGAAACGTGAATACGGGAAGTTCGTGTCTCGGTTTTCGTGTCGAATATTATATTCAGGAAATCTGATTGGAGGACACCTGGTGAGTGACAAGTGTCACTCACCCATTGGCTAGATTGGATCAGATCCACTATTGGATTAATTAACATTTAAATCAGCTTTAAATTCCAGCCCTTGGATTGAAAACCCCTGATCTAATCTGAGCCCTTGATCTAATCATGGAGATCAAATCTGGGCCGTCCATTTCCTTCCCTCCATTTCTTTATATTTCCTACCCGAATCGCACACTCTGTCCATTTCGATCAAGCATCCCAGCTAATCACCCACTCACTGTGTCTGCGTGTTGGGGGACTCCCTGGTGAGGCTGAACGACGGCAGTGATCACGGCGGAGGACGGCGGCGAGGAAGGAAGCAGGGGAAACCGTGACGGTTTCAAACCCAGTTTTTGGTAAACCCATTTCCCGCGTTTTGATTTGTCCTTATTGAATCCTAATAGACTCTAGGAACTGCCAGGGACTTACTGGATTTGAACTCGTGGCCGGAGGAGCTCAGGGCGGTGACACCACTGCGACGGGAGGCCGGTGCTGTTCTTCGAGGTAGGCCCTCGATCCTATAGGTTTTTCTCCATTCTATTTACACAGAACCAATCTAGGGACTCAGACGAGTAGTTAGGAATTGAAAGGAACGAAAATGATCCAGAAATGAAGAAATGGCAACCGGGTCATGATCGCGGGTCTGATCGACCCGAGTTGCAGGTATTCGAGTCAACCCGTCTGAGGACAGCGGTGATGACGTGGCACCCTGTCAGTCTGTCAGGTGACGTGGACCAACCGTGAGCCGACACGTGTCACATGTCAGTGCACAGTCAGCACTGACATGTCAGTGACGTGGACCAGTCAGGGACTGCCACGTGTCACTGACATGTCAGTGACGTGGACCAGTGCCGTGCTGACACGTGGCACATGTCAGATCTGACACGTGGTCTGACAGATCAGCGAGGTGGACCAATCGGATGTTGACACGTGGCACCTGTCAGAGTCTGACATGTCAGACCTGACAGCTGTCAGATGACGTCAGCATGACGTCATGCTGACGTCAACAGTGACGTCAGCGATGACGTCAGCATGACTGTTCCAGCGTTGACCGCCGCGTTGACCGGCGCGTGGGGGCGCGTGTGAACAGTGTTTCTGGCGGGACCACCACCATTATTTAGGTTTCGACGATCCGGATCCAATGGCGGTGGTTTCGGGTCGATCGGAGATCATTAGGTTGGTCAAAATAAGGGTTATTGCCTTGGAAAGCGCGTTCGGGCGGCTTTTCCGGACCGGTTTCGGTCTAGGGCTTCATAGTTGAATGTTAGGGGTTTAAATTGACCTTTGCATATACTTTGGATATGACAGGGGTTGTATAATCGTACCAGAACGAGGGTATACGTTCGGTTTTCGGCAGGACTGTACTGTGAGTGGACCATTTTCTTAAACCCTTGCGTGCATAAATGTTTTCTGGTTATTTATACTTATTCACATGCTAAAACAATAATGGTTTTGAGGATATGGAAAATATGGTTATGGCATGTTTCACGGTATTTGGGCTTGAGACCCGTCTGATGAAACTTAATGATTGGTTTGGATTTTATCTATGTATATATATGCCTTGCATGTGGATATCAATAAAATGCATTTGTTACTGCACTGTATAGATCCTTCCATATTATATTGTCTCCTCCGGCGAGGTACCCCGGAGAGGTCACGGGCGTCTAGTACGTCCAGCATCTATGACGCTAAGCATCAGGTGATGCTGCATCAGGTGATGCTGTACCCGAACAGGGTTCGGGGATTTAACTCGGAAAATTGAGACCCGAGTGGCACGCGTAGCCTTGTGATTGTGACCTTATTGGACGTCAGGGACGTCAGACATCAGGGATGTCGGGATTGGAGTGTATAGTGCAGTAACTAAAATTATACTTATGGTTTTATTATATGCCTTATGGTTCATATTATATGGTTTATGATTTTGAATTATGATGCACGCATGTTTGGAAAACGGAGGGGTAAATTATATGTTTTACTTATCAAACGATTTCATGAACTTGAGTTTCGGTCCACTCACCCTTAGTGTTTTGATAACCCCTCCAGGTCGGGAAACTGAGGTAGAGGAGGAACCTGAGGCTAAGGCATAGATCTACTTCTGCGTACCTGATCCCCTGTTGGGCGGTGTACCCGCAGGTTTTACCTTAGAGTCGTGCTCGCATCTTGTAATTTTTGGTTCTCATCCCTTGTCTGACATTCGTTTAATTCGGATTTGATGTATGACTTTAATTTGATTATTTATGCATTGGATATTTTGAGGTTAAAATTGGTATGAATTATTGGGTGTCAGACGGGAGCAGGGCACGCCCCCTCGTGGTCCTCGTGGGATCGGGGCGGGTCCTGTCAATACATCCCAACCCTGACATCCCAGATGCCCGACGTCCCAGACGCCCAATAAGGTCACAGTCTCAAGGCTACGCGTGCCACCCGGGGTCTCAATCCCGAGTCCAAATCCCGAACCTAGTCCGAGCATGGCATTCTAGATGCCTGACGTCCCAGACGTCCAATAGTAGCAATCCTGCTCCTGAGTCACTCTACGGTCCGGTCCCTCCGTAGAATGACTCCTCACAGGCAATGCGCCGTGACCACTCCGGTGTACCTACATCCGGAGGAGATAGAATCCTAGGGTAGATCTATACAGTGCAGTACCACAGATAATATCGAGATCCATTATACATATACATGACTCCAAACCATTCATAAACAACCAGACGGGTCTCATGCCCAACATCGTAATACGTGCCATAAATCATACTCAAGATAAACAGATACTTTTACTTGAATCACATATAGATATAGTAGAAAGTAAAACAGTTATGCATGTCGAAGTTTAGTGAAATCAAAGGCCCACTCACAGTACAATCCCGCTGCAATCCCGAGCGTAAAGCCCCGTCCAAGGGTTAAAGTACAATTCATGTCATGTCCAAAGCATACGTAAAGGTCACTTTAAGTCCCTACTAAACAACTAAGAAACCCTAGACTGAAACCGGCCGGGGAAAGCCGTCCGAACACGCTTCCCAAGGCGTCAAACCCTAATTTGACCAACTTAACGATCTCCGATCGACACGAAACCACCGCCATTGGATCCGTATCGTCGAAACCTTGAAAGTGGCACTGGTCCCACACAAAATACTGTTCACACGCGCCCCCCACGCTCCGGTCAACCCTCTGGTCAACAGTGCTACAGTGATGCTGACGTCAGCATGACGTCACTGCTGACGTCAGCATGACGTCATCACTGACAGTGTCAGAGGACACGTGTCAACAGCCCATTGGTCCCTGGTCTGACAATATTCTGACATGATGACGTCATCATGACGTCACTGCTGACGTCAGCATGATGACGTCATCAGCTACAGTAACCGGGTTTGAGAACCGGGTCACCGCAGACACACGGTTCGACCCGACCAGTTCTCATCAACCCGACCACCCAAATCGATGGGATTTGTTCCTATAAACTCGTCTAAACATGTTCTATGGTTCTGTGGGATTAAAATAGGTTTTTAAGTTCGAGAAACCACCTGAAAATCGACGGGGAACTGGCTGCCGGCTCTGGTTCGTCTTCAGGGGCAAAACGGTAAATTTACAATAAAATAATAATTACAAAAGTTCGGGTCGTTACAATCTACCCACCTTACAAAAATTTTGTCCTCGAAATTTACTTGAATAAAAATGGGTACTGTTCCCTCATCAAGTCTTCGGGTTCCCACGTCGCTTCCTCGACGTCATGGTTCCTCCATAGCACTTTCACCAACCGAATTGTCTTGTTTCTCAGAACCTTGTTCTTCTGATCCAGAATCTGCACTGGTTTCTCCTCAAAGCTCAGATTAGTCATCAGTTCTACTGGTTGTTCCAGCAAGGCATGTGAATCGTCCCGTAGGTATTTCCGTAACATGGACACATGGAAAACATCGTGCACTCTGGCAAGTTCTGGAGGTAATGCCTACCGGTATGCCACTAGTCCAATCCTCTCAATGATCTCGAACGGTCCAAAATAACGTGGACTCAACTTCCCGCGTCGGCCAAAACGGATAATTCCTTTCCATGGAGATAACTTAAGGAACACAAAATCTCCAACCTCG
The DNA here is from genome assembly GCA_032719365.1 of Prinsepia uniflora. Taxonomy (NCBI): domain Eukaryota; kingdom Viridiplantae; phylum Streptophyta; class Magnoliopsida; order Rosales; family Rosaceae; genus Prinsepia; species Prinsepia uniflora. The sequence goes on along the minus strand of CM064873.1, from coordinate 62,431,245 downwards.
AATTCCAAGTCTCGAATTCGTCGATCCGCATAGCTCTTTTGGCGATCCTGCGCTGCCTTCAATCTTTCCTTGATGATTCGAACTGTTTCCTGGGTCATGTCCATCAAATCCGGTCCGAAAGCTGCTCGCTCTCCTACCTCCATCCAGCAGATAGGTGTCCTGCACTGTCGGCCATACAGTGCCTCGTAGGGTGCCATCCCGATACTTTCCTGATAACTGTTGTTGTATGCGAACTCCATCAAAGGCAAATGAGTATCCCACGAATCCTGAAACTGCAGTACACAAGACCTCATCATGTCCTCTAGTGTCTGGATAGTCCTCTCTGACTGCCCATCGGTCTGTGGGTGGAACGCTGTACTGAAATGTAAGTTTGTACCCAAGGCGTTCTGCAAACTTCGCCAGAACCTAGATGTGAAACGCGAATCTCGATCAGACACTATCGACTCCGGCGTACCATGAAGTCGAATGATCTCCTTCACAAACAGCTGAGTCAGTCGGTTTGGCTTAAATGTCTCATGTACTGGTAAGAAATGAGCTGACTTGGTCAATCGGTCGACAATCACCCAAACTCCATCGCATCCCCTCTGAGTCCTTGGCAACTTGAAGACAAAGTCCATGGTAATGTGATCCCACTTCCACTCGGGAATCGGAAGCGGTTGCATTGCTCCATACGGTCTCTGCCGCTCAGCCTTGACCTGCTGACTGGTCAAACATCTGCTTACAAACTCTGCAATATCCTTCTTCATTCTTGCCCACCAATAGTGGTCCCCGAGGGTACGGTACATCTTTGTACCTCCCGGATGCATGGCATAAGCCGAACTGTGGGCTTCCTCGAGAATTTCTGCCCGTAACTCTGCCACTGCAGGAACACACAAACGGCCCAGTTTCACCAGAGCTCCATCTGGTCGGATAGTAAAGTCCTGCCTCTCGTCCGCTTCGACCTCGATCCTGTAGATACAAAGTGTCGGATCCTCCAATTATGCCTCGATAATCCGATCTACTAGCACAGGTCGTACATGAAAACTGGCCAACAAAGCTCCCTGCTCATCCATCCCCAGCATAACTCCAGCTCTTCGGAGTTCCACTAGCAAAGGAAGGTACACCAGCCTCAGGTGTGCAATCGATCCTGCTGACTTCCTGCTGAGTGCGTCTGCCACAACGTTCGCCTTCCCTGGATGATATTCAATCGTACAATCATAATCCTTGATCAGTTCCAACCACCGTCGCTGCCTTACGTTCAGCTCCTTCTGAGTGAACAAATGCTTTAAACTCTGATGATCGGTGAAGATCCTGCAAGTCACCCCGTACAGATAATGTCGCCAGATTTTTAAAGCGTGAACCACCGCCGCCAACTCCAGATCATGCGTAGGGTAGTTCAGTTCATGTGTCTTTAGTTGTCTCGATGCATAATCGATAACTCTGCCATTCTGCATCAGCACGCAACCCAACCCTTGCAATGATGCGTCACTGTAGACTTCGAACTCTCCACTGTTATCCGGCAAGGCAAGAACAGGTGCGGTAGTTAACCGACGTTTTAATTCCTGATAACTCTGCTCACACCGTTCATCCCAAACAAACTTTACTCCCTTCCTGGTTAAACGAGTCAACGGTGCAGTGATACTAGAGAAGCCCTCAACAAATCTCCGGTAGTATCCTGCCAAACCAACGAAACTCCGTACCTCTGTCACGGTTGTCGGTCTAGCCCAATTTGTCACCGCTTCGGTCTTCTGGGGATCCACACTAATCCCGTCTGCTGACACTACATGTCCCAGAAAACCAATGCTGGTTAGCCAAAACTGACACTTACTCAGCTTGGCGTATAACTGATTCTGCCTCAGCTTCCCTAACACCGAACGTAAGTGTTTCTCATGAGCCTGAGCACTCCTCGAGTACACAAGGATGTCATCAATGAACACGATCACAAACTTATCCAAATAAGATCGGAAGACCCTATTCATTAGATCCATGAATGCTGCTGGAGCATTCGTCAAGCCGAAAGGCATCACAAGGAATTCATAATGCCCGTATCTAGTCCGAAACGCTATTTTCGGGACATCCCCCTCAGCAATCTTCAACTGGTGATAACCAGATCGTAAATCAATCTTCGAGAAGTACTGTGCTCCCCGCAGTTGATCAAAGAGATCGTCAATCCTGGGTAAGGGGTACTGGTTCCTTACCGTGACCTTGTTAAGCTGTCGATAATCCACACACAAACGGAGGCTCCCCTCCTTCTTCTTCACAAATAATACCGGTGCTCCCCAAGGGGATGTACTCGGTCGGATGAATCCCAAGTCCACCAACTCCTGCAATTGGATCTACAGTTCCCGTAACTCCGCTGGTGCCATCCGATATGGTGCCTGCGATATAGGTCGTGTGCCGGGAAGTAGTTCAATCGTGAACTCAATCTCCCGATGTGGTGGTAAACCAGGCAAATCTTCTGGGAACACATCCGGGAATTCTCGCACCACATGTATATCATCAGCACCCGAAGTATCACTCTTTGTCGTCACAACATGCGCCAGATAACCCTGGCATCCCTTCTGTAGAAGCTTCGTAGCGGCAAGTGAAGAAATTACTTCAGGTAGCGAACCGTCGCGCTCTCCCTGAAAAGTAACCTCCGGCAAACCCGGACTTCGCAGAATCACCCGCCTACTACAACAGTCGATGAGCGAACCGTGCTCCGTCAACCAATCCATTCCCAAGATAACATCAATGTCATGGATATCCATAAGGATTAGATCAGCTAGCAGATCTACATCCTCCACCCTTACTGGGCATCTCCGGATCACCTGATTCACTATCTACACAACGCCCATCGGTGTACCAACACCCATTTCACTATCCAAGGCTGACACCTCGCGATCTAACATACCCGCACAACTTTTCGAAATAAAAGAATGAGTAGCCCCCGCATCCATTAACACCCGTACAACAATATTAAGATATGAAGAGTACCTGTAACCACATCAGGGGCTGACCTCGCCTGCTGCTGAGTCACTGCAAAAACACGAGCTCTGGGTCCCGCAGTCTGTCCGCGCCCACGTGCGCCACGCTCAGCACTCTGTCCTCGGCCTCTGGCAGGGTGAGAAGCCGAACTCTGTGTCACACTAACACCTTTAGTCTCGTTGTTCCTTGACAGTAAAGGGCAATCTCGGGCATAGTGGCCCGCTCCTCCACAAGCAAAGCAATTAACTTGTCCTCGGTCCATCCCAAGACCCTCCTGATGCACCACTCCAAGCCTGATGCTGTCCAGAACTGAATCTCGATCCGCCCCTCTGAGAGTTCCCATGTCGACCTGACCAGCCACGACCACGTAAAGATGAGGGTGCTCCTCGGCGGTAATTTCCCCCCTTAGAGATCTTTGGGCCGGTTGGTCCAGGATGTGGACGATCCCGGCGCTGCACCTCGCCTGATGATTGTCGCGCCTGGTGTGCCGCCAGACTGGCCTCGACACGTACTGCAGCGTCGACCATGCCCCTCAGAGTCGCGTAACTAGTAGCCGTCACACTTGCCCGCAACTCTCCTCGGAGTCCCAACTCAAATCTTTGACATTTTTCCTCCTCAGTACTCACGAAAGCTGCGGCAAAACGGGAAAGCTTCCCGAAAGTCTGCTCGTAATCTGCCACGGACATATCTCCCTGTTCCAGCCGCAGGAACTCTGCCTCTCGTGCCATGCGAAATGAACGCGGGTAATACTGATCTAAGAATCGGGCACGAAAGACCTCCCATGTGGTGGTGTGAACAGTCCACCCGGACATCTCAAGACCATGCCACCATTGATAAGCCCCGCCTTCCAGTATGAAGGCCGCCAGTGCCACCCGCTCGCCGGGTGGGCAGTGCATCACGGTGAAGATTCTTTCCCATTTCGCAATCCACTCATGGGCATCCTCGGGGTTTGATCCCCCGCTGAACGGTGTGGCTCCCAACCTTTGAGCCCGCTCAATGCTAGCACATTCCATCTCTCTCGCGATTTCCTCGTCAGTTCGTGTTTGAGGAATTCTCCTTGGAGGCATAACCCACTGTTAAGAGGCATAGATTAGATATTGACATCTTTTAAACTAAGTACTGACCACTAGTCTAGCATGCTGACCACAACCTAGTGCTCTGATACCAAGTTGACAGGACCCGCCCCGATCCCCCTGGGACCACCCGGGACGTGCCCTGCTCCCGTCTGACACCCGACATTAAAATACCAAATATACCCTTATTGAAAATAAAATGCATAAAGAAAATATATAGTTAAGTCATACATAGCACGCCACACAAATACTCGAATACAAATAGTGTCAGACAAGGGATAGTTCCCGAATACAGTTTATTGAGCACGACTCTAGACACACTACGTGCCAACCTACCCAGCAGTAGGGTTCAGGTACGCAACGTAAACCTATGCCTCTTCCTCCTCGGGATCCTCCTCCTCCTCCTCCTCGGGATCCTCCTCCTCAATAGCACTACATGGAGGGGTAGTAAAACAACAAAGGTGAGTGGGCTGAAACTCAAGGTTTACAAAGTAGTTTACCATTTCGAAAACATATAGCTTTTCCCCTCCGTTTTCCAAAAAGACATGCATAGTATCATAAACCACAAAACCATATAATCATAAGCAGAATAATATCAACATAATATAATCTTAGTCACTGCACTATACATCCCAACCCTGACATCCCAGATGCCCGACGTCCCAGACGCCCAATAAGGTCACAGTCTCAAGGCTACGCGTGCCACCCGGGGTCTCAATCCCGAGTCCAAATCCCGAACCTAGTCCGAGCATGGCATTCTAGATGTCTGACGTCCCAGACGTCCAATAGTAGCAATCCTGCTCCTGAGTCACTCTACGGTCCGGTCCCTCCGTAGAATGACTCCTCACAGGCAATGCGCCGTGACCACTCCGGTGTACCTACATCCGGAGGAGATAGAATCCTAGGGTAGATCTATACAGTGCAGTACCATAGATAATATCGAGATCCATTATACATATACATGACTCCAAACCATTCATAAACAACCAGACGGGTCTCATGCCCAACATCGTAATACGTGCCATAAATCATACTCAAGATAAACAGATACTTTTACTTGAATCACATATAGATATAGTAGAAAATAAAACAGTTATGCATGTCGAAGTTTAGTGAAATCAAAGGCCCACTCACAGTACAATCCCGCTGCAATCCCGAGCGTAAAGCCCCGCCCAAGGGTTAAAGTACAATTCCTGGCATGTCCAAAGCATACGTAAAGGTCACTTTAAGTCCCTACTAAACAACTAAGAAACCCTAGACTGAAACCGGCCCGGGAAAGCCGTCTGAACACGCTTCCCAAGGCGTCAAACCCTAATTTGACCAACTTAACGATCTCCGATCGACACGAAACCACCGCCATTGGATCTGTATCGTCGAAACCTTGAAAGTGGCACTGGTCCCACACAAAATACTGTTCACACGCGCCCCCCACGCGCCGGTCAACCCTCTGGTCAACAGTGCTACAGTGATGCTGACGTCAGCATGATGTCACTGCTGACGTCAGCATGACGTCATCACTGACAGTGTCAGAGGACACGTGTCAACAGCCCATTGGTCCCTGGTCTGACAATATTCTGACATGATGACGTCATCATGACGTCACTGCTGACGTCAGCATGATGACGTCATCAGCTACAGTAACCGGGTTTGAGAACTGGGTCACCGCAGACCCACGGTTCGACCCGACCAGTTCTCATCAACCCGACCACCCAAATCGATGGGATTTGTTCCTATAAACTCGTCTAAACATGTTCTATGGTTCTGTGGGATTAAAACAGGTTTTTAAGTTCGAGCGAGAACCACCTGAAAATCGACGGGGAACTGGCTGCCGGCTCTGGTTCGTCTTCTCCGGCGAGTCGTCGAGCTTCCAGCCGCGTACTTAGGTCTGAAATGGTCGTCTAGTCCCCTAGGTTATGTCTCAAAAGCAACCAAACATTTCTAACGTTAAAAACGGAAGTTTCGAAACAGGGAAGGAAAATCGGTCTTCTCGGGTTTATGGGCTTACCGCCGCCGTTGGCTGCCCAGTCCGGTCCTGAGTCGTCTAGCCGTCACAACGGTCCTAGCCCTAGGTTGGTTCGAGCCCAGAAGTCATGGTTTGGACGGTTTGGACAGTTTGGGCTGCACGGGTTCCTTCTCGGGTTTGTGGGTTTTCCGGCCGTGCAGGGTGGCCGTGGTGGTGTTGGCCGGTGTTAGGTGGAGGTGGTGGATGGTCTGGTGCTGCCTGGTGAGGAAGGTTGTTTGGTGAGCTGCTGGTGTGATTGTTTGAAGGGTGAGAGTACACGGTTAAGAGAATGAAAGTGTGGGAGTATGGTTTGATGAGTTTAAAACAGCATAGGCATTAGAAACCAACGGCTAGGATTGAGTCTGACTTAAGGATGAAGGGTGAGGATTTATGGAAGTTTAATTAATTAATTAATCTAAAGGCAGACATAGATCCTGGTTTTAGGGGATGATGTGGATGAGGTAGATGAGTGACATGTGTCACTCATCAAGGGTCCAGATTGATTGGGTTAAAGTAAAACAGATTCTAATATTTTAATATTATTTTAAATTCCGAGTCTCGGTTAGTTCGGTTACGTTCTTGACCATAACTTTTTCGTCTATTCGTATCGACGAGACCTACGTAACGGTCAATGGCCCTCGTCCGTTGGACTTCCCGGGTCAAAAGTCAACATTTGGCCCCCAAATGGCCAAATTACCAAAATATCCCTCGACTTCCGAACGTCACAACTTCTTCCTCGAACGTCGGAATCGGACGTGCCACCTTCCTATGAACTCGTGACGTCCTAAACTACGTAACGGTAACGTGTCAAAGTCCTAAATACTTCCCGAGGTAAAAGTCAACTTCCCCCCCCCCCCCTCAGGGGCAAAACGGTAAATTTACAATAAAATAATAATTACGAAAGTTCGGGTCGTTACATATATGATGTGTAATGGATATAGGTTTTGGGCAGTGCCCGTGTACTTGGTTTCATGATGGTTTTAGGCTGACTCCCTTATGGTTTTGGGTAATGGCCCGTATGGTTGAATCTTTATGGTTCTTTCAGTTATGGTTTTAGGCTTAGTTCCCACCTTTGGTCCATTTGGTTAAATGTTTTTCGAATGCATGCATGCATTTTAGTAAAGGGTACAAATGTCTTCGATAAAATGTTTTTATAAACTGGTTGTTTTGTTCACTCACAACTTTTAATGTTTTGACTGCCCTTCAGGTTGACAGCGGATGTGGACTGTAGCAGAAACCGAGATATCACATACCTCCTCCGGATCTTGGCGTACTCTGATAGCCCGGGAGGGCAAAGGTCTGAAATATCCCTTGTCTGACACTTCGTGTCAGACGGGAGCAGAGTCATCCCGCGTTAATCCCAGGGGGATTGGGATGGGTCCTGTCAATCTCTTCACTATAAGAAAAAGATCAAAAATACCTTCTAACAATGCATCTAGAGATATTGTAAGTAATAATCTCGGATTATTGGATGTAGCGACCCTGTTGCCGCAATGATTGTAATGACCCGTCCTGAATTCTGAGATTAGATTAGTGACTAATGAAGGATTAGTGAGATTAATCGGTGATTAGTTGAGTAAAATCGAACTGACGGTGTAAAATGGTCGTTTTGTCCATAGAATTGGGCAAAATGTTGACTTTTGACTCAGGGAGTCAAACGTACGAGGACCGATGATCGTCACGTAAATTGAGACGTCATGAGTCCGTAGTCAGGTGGCACGCCGAAATCAGACGTCAGACGGAAAAGTTATGGTCACGGGAGAGAAATCGGGGATTTAACGTCTCGGAATTTCAAATAAAATAATAATAAAACCTGATGGACAGATATTTTAAAGTGGGACCCTTGGATGAGTGACACACTCATCCCATTGGTCATCAACCCCAAATTGTGGATCTCAATTTTGATTGGATGGATTTTATTAAAATATAATTATACTATTATTTTATTTATTTTATATTATTTTCCTCTGATATTTCCCTCTTCCCTCCCGTGCAACCATTTCCATCTTCCTTCATTTTCTTCAAAAACCTGAACCCTTCTTTCCCTACAACCCCTCCAAAGTCCAAACCTCACCAAATGCCTATGAGGTCGACCGTTGTGGATGAAAAGGAGAGAGTGAAGTGAGGCGATGAGGACGGTGCTAGTGGCGTCGACCGTTGTGGATGGTGGCTGGAAAGACTGACACGGTGAGTTTGAGTGAATGTTTGGAACTCGGGGTTTAATGGTTATCGATCAGTTTTAACGTTTGGAAATGATTTCTAGAGGTCATACGAGTTCTTTGGGAATGAAACCAAGGAAAAAGGTGGTCGGGAAGGATGGTTGAAGGGAGGTGCAGGCTGGGATCACTGTTCATCATTATCTGGTAAGTTTATAGTTGAGTTTTCTTGGATTTTAAATCATAGAAATGTTGCTGGGGATTAGAGGATGACATAGGAAGAAACGAGAGTCTAAATGGCTGAGAAACAAGAGAGAACCAGCCGGATCGGTTAGCTGGTCTGATCAAACCGGAAAACCAGGCGAACACGGTTCACTCGAGATAGACGATGACACTGTTCATCGCACGTGGGCTTCATGCGCTGCCTCTTGCGGCGGCGTGTGGGACGCGTTGGGGGTATTTTGGGAATGTGTTCAACATGACTTTTAATCTATTCGATGTAGCGAACATTTTGAGACTGGTTTCGTGTCGATCAGACATCATTTCTATATAGTTTGGGGTGTCTGAAGGTTTAGGATCGAGTTTAAAAATAGTTACAAATTCGAGAAACTTATGGGGCTTCAATGAGGGATTAATGAGGTAGTTAGTAACTCTCTAGTATGATTTGGACAGGTTTGGGAGTCCCGGTGACGGTGATTAGCCCGGGAAGGCGTATGGCACGCATATCGAGGAGGCAGCTAGGACGGTCTGTGAGTGGACCTTGATTTTTAAACTGTGATGCATGCATAAATGTTTTATATGTTTTACATATGTTATTTCTATGATGATGATTGGAATATTGGTGATTTACATAATTACATGTATTTCGAGGTGATTTACGTATTTTCACGTATTTCGAGGTTTATGGTGTTGCACTGAGTATACGTGCTTATGGTTTCAGTAATGGTTTAATGAAATGATTTTGGATTTGTAAAGGTAAACTCGGGCATGAGACCCATTTGTTTGGAAACTCTCAGACTTGAAGTTCATTTTATTTACATTATCGGCCCAAGGGCCCAATTGGTTCGGGGATTGATGGATTGATTTCGGATTTGGAAATATGGAATCGGGCATGAGACCCATTTGATTTAAAAACTCTCAGACTTGGAGTCCATTTGATTTAATAAGGCATCGGGTCGGAGGCCCAGTTGGTTTACGAAATCGGGCTCGAGGCCCTATTGGTTTACGAAATCGAGCTTGAGGCTCAGTTGGTTTCGATGATCGGGTTTGAGGCCCAATTGGTTATGATATCGGGCATGAGTCCCATTTATGGTTTATAAAGGTGATTTCGGGTTTGGAGACCCATAAATGGATTTGGATTTGAGAAAATGGATTTCTGGTTTCATGACTGTTTATGAGGACCAGGCATGTATCCTTTGAAAGGTTTGAAAGATTTTGAGAATGATTACGAAATGGTTTTTCATATACCATCCTTTATTTTTGGATTGTCTCCTCCGGGGAGGGTCGTTGACTTAGGTGGACCCCGGAGTAGTCATGGAGCACTAACTGAGTGGAGTCGCCCCTATGGGGTACCTTACTCTCAGGAAGGCATTTATGGATTATAACCCCTAGGGAGGGTCATTGATCTGCGGACATTGATCTGGGTGGACCCTGGGGAGACTTAGGATTTGAGACCCCGGGTAGCACTCGCGTAGCTTTGGAAACCGTGACAGGATTGGTTATATGATATCTGGTAAACATGGTTTGTTGGATTTATGAAATGGTAATTGGATTTCAAAAATGGTATTTTCTGTGTTTTATGGATTTGGACAATGACCCACATACTCAGATTTACGAATTTGGGCTGAGTTCCCACATATGGTTGATATGTTATGAATTTGTGTAAATGGATTTGGGCAGGGGCCCGTATGATTTGGATTTACAGAATTTGGGGCTGAGACCCTAATAATGGTTATCTGAATAAATGATTTTTGTATGCATGCATACTTTTTAGTAAAGGGCATAAAGGTCTTTTATGAAATGAGTTTTTAATAAACTATTTATTTTCGTCCACTCATAGTTTTTAATGGTTTTAATTCCCTTTAGGTTGATCACGAATGTAGACTGTAGTAGAGACCGAGACATCACACTCCTCCTCCACTGATCCTGGCGCGCTCTAGAAGCCTGGTCGGGCTGAAGGTTTTGAATTATCCCTTAATGTCAGACAAGAGCATGGCATATCCCGTGATAATCCCGGGGAGATTGGGATGGGTCGTGACAATGACATTCAAACATGGGCTTCCCCATAATAACCAGCTTTACGATGACATAGTCATGGGGCAATGCTTAGAGTCTTGCCAAAGTGCTCACTTTAGCAGAACGACATGCATTTTGGGAGGATGAAAAAAACATCACCCATACATAGGATCATGCAGGGGCAAGTGAGAAAGCTCCCAAAACCTCAAGCAAGGATGAATCTCATAGAAAATTTTCTTATGGGAAGTCTAACAAATAAGGCGATTCAGGCTTCCCATACTCCAGCCATGGGAAAATCTAATTTGCAATTATCTTTGCTGGTTCATCAGATCCACAATGAAATAAAGGACAAGCCTTGTTCAAGAAGTTAGAACTAGTAAAAGATGATCAGAAGAAAGCCGATAAGATAAAATGATGTGCCTATCAGGAATGTTACAGGCACAATATCAGCAAATGTATATCCTAGGAGAGATAACTCCTGAACGTCATCATGGAAGGATATTACATTGATTACATTAAGGGGAATGCCACAAATTAAACCAGTGACTAAGGAGCCATGGAGCCTGCGTCGAAAATGATTTGCATCAACAAAAACTTAACATAATATGAATTGATGGGAACCACCACTACTACAAATACCTTATTATATGACGTAAAAATCGTGTCATCTTTTATTATTAAGGACATGCCAGTTTTGTGTCATCTATATAGGTGTCATAGAAGATATTATTAATGACATTAAAATGTGTCATTTATAATATTTAATGACACGTACTAAGTGTCATGAAAATATGTAGGTGTGTCATTGAAGAGAATTGACACAAGTAAAGTGTCATCAATTATGTTTAAGAATGCCTACTAAATGGCATGAAAATTTATAAGTGTGACATTAATAAGAATTAATGACATATTTAACGTGCCATCTATAATATTTAAGGACACCCAATACGTGTCACTGAAGTATAAAAGATGGTCATTGAAGTTGTTTAATGACACATAAAACATACCATCTATTATATTTAAGGATACTAACAAGATATCATTGAATAGATAATTGTGTGTGATTAATTCATTTTAAGGACACCTAATAAATGTTATTAAAAAATTTATTAGTATCTTATAAGAACGTTTAGGACATATAATGTAACGACCCGTCCCGAATCTACGGGATTAATTAAGGATTAATTTAGGATTATCTAACGATTGAGGTGAAAATACGATTTTTCCATTGGAAAGGGTGAAAAAGTTGACTTTTGACCTGGAAGGTCAAATGCACGTGAACCAAGATACATTACATAGATCAAGAGGATACGAGTCTGTAGATAGGCGGCACGTCGATAAGATTTTACGGTTGCACTGTTCTAGATCGGTTCGATAAGATTTACGGTTGCACGGTTTTCAAAATAAGTGGACTTTTAGTTTGTCTTTAGTGAGCCCAAAAGATTTGGCCTGGACCAATAGATGAGTGACAAGTGTCACTCATCCTTTGGTCCATAACCCACATTCATGCACCCATCTTCATCCTCTTTGTTTTCTCTCCCACCCGAAACCAAAACCAAAACCCATTCCATTTTTATACTCCTATCTTCACTTGCTGCCTAAGAAAGAGAGAAAGAGAGAGAGAGAGAGAGAGAGAGAGAGAGAGAGAGAGAGAGAGAGAGAGAGAGAGAGAGAGAGAGAGAGAGAGAGAGAGAGAATGTGTGTGTGTGTGTGTGTGTGTGTGTGTGAGATGGAGAGACTGAGAGGACGGTTGAGGAGACAGCGAGGCTGCTGGCCAAGAACCCAGGTTAAACCCGAAACCCATTTGAATTTGGTTTTTGATTTTTAAGCGTTTGGGACGCATTCTGAAGCTTGGTTGGTGTTATGGGAGTCCGTACGAGTGTCTGAGAATAAAAAACAAGGGCTGATGATGGCAGGGCGGATCTGGGTTTGAACTAGAAGGTTGGTCGTGGGAGTTCGATCGTGACACGTACTTTCTGGGGCTTTTCTCTTGATTTTGACATTATAGAGAGGTTCCTAGGATGATGCAAGTGGCAGGATGTCATAGTGGTGTTAGACTCATCAGTGACATGTGGCAGGACACGTGGAACCAATCGGGGAGGGCCACGTGGAAGGCTGTCAGGACCCACCCCGGTTTCACCCCGAAACCCGAGGTAAATCCCGCTTCCGTCTGACTCCCCGACACAACACCCAAGTAAAACTCACTCAACGCAGTCAGACGCAGGAGTAATTAAACAAAATATCCCAACGTTATCGTTTACAGAGCATAGTCCGAAAACACAAGGAAAATAAAAACCAAGAAAGTACACGCACACGGAAGACTTTAAACTATTCCGGGATCCCTCACGTCACTTCTATGCCTCGGACACTGCCTCGACGTCAAGACCCCGCGCTAGCTCCACAACCTGGAGGGCAAGTTAAAAACCAGAAACATGTGAGTGGACCATAATAAAAGAAAAGTTCTAAAACCATTTATCAGAAAACCGAATTTAACCCTCCGTTTTGAAAACCACATGCATAACCAACAGTTAATAACACAGGTCTATCTCAATTCTCACAAAACCTCATAAGAAACAGAAACACGATAAACAGTTAGAAAAACCAGAGCATGTGAATTCTCAAACCATATCGTAAATCATGAACATGAAATCATCATTTTCTGATCAAACCTGCTGGACCTATCCGAGTCTTTAAACTCCCGAGTCTTTAAACTCAATCCAGGCCTTAATCATATCCGAGTCTTTAAACTCCCGAGTCTTTAAACTCAAAGGCCTATGGGGGAAATCAATATATCCGAGTCTTTAAACTCAATCCGGGTCTTTAAACCCAATCCGGCCGGTCCCCCGTCACATAAATCCGGGTCTTTAAACCCAATATTCAGATCCAGCAAATCCAATCCCAAAACCATTTGAAAACCGTTTACCAATCCATATCCAAACCCGAATCCGAAATCACTGGTCCGATACCCTTCCGGCATCCAAAACCGTCATTCCGAACCCAAATCCGGAATCCACTTTCCAACTTTAAATCCAAATTCCGCTTTCCGAAAATCATTAAATCACCAAATCATGTTGCAAAATCCCTTTGTAAACAATCAAACTAGTTATCCTTTAAAAATCCCAAAACCCTGGCATTTTACTCAGAAATCGACATTTCTCGTAAAACGTGCCAAATACCGTATTTCTCGAAAAACGTGCAATAATGTAAAACCAACCAAACATATTCAATAAACATAGAATCATAATAAAAATCATAAAACAATTATAGAAAACAGTTATGCATGCTCGAGTTTAGAGAAAGGGTCCACTCACAGTACTGAGCCCTACTCGCGTCCCGAACGTCCAGCACGTTCCTCGGCTTCCTCGGGAAATCCCGATCCTGTTCACAATCATCAAATTACGTCACTAACACGTTCACGAAAGTTCACCTAAATTCCCTCAAAATTCCCCGAATCCTAAACGTAATAACCCGGGACCCTAAACCTTCACCCTTGCCGAACTAAACTCAAACGACGTCCGATTGACCCGAAACCAACTCCATTGAACTCACCATAACTCCTAGACCAAAAACTATGTTGACCGTTTTCCCCATCGCCGCCGTACGCGCCCCCACGCGCCGCCCAAAGTGGCTGCGCGTGGCCCTCACGCGCTGCTACAGTGCACCGTCTTCCTCAGACGAACCCGGTTTGGCACATTGGTCTGCAACTCAGATCGGCGTGCACGGTTCTCCTTCTTCCGTCCACCAAAACGGCTCCTTTCTTCACCAACAGCATCGTCCAGGCCAACCCTATTGATTCCCCAACTCCGTTCACCTCGACACTGTCCCTAGCCCGTCGACTGAACTCTAAACCAGACGGCCAAACTCCCCCTGTTTCACGATTCAGCCATTCCGATCACCTCCCGTCACGGTGGTTTCACCAAACTCTTCCCTGGACCTCACTGAACCTAAACCAACCCTCCTAGACCTTCGACTCAGCCCCAAGCTCGACGACTTTGGGTTTGAACATCACGGCAAAACAGAGCACCAGAGTGCCTGCCGTCGTCTGAGCTCCGCCATGTACACCCCCGTCACGGCGACCATCCTAGTCGACGCCTAGGACCCTCCTGAACCTCGCCCTGACCTCCAATTCCCTCGACTCTCAGCCCAACCTCACGACTTTCACGTTGAACCTCAACGGAAAAACAGAGTATCGAAATGGGGACGAGGAAATTACCTGCCTCCTGTTGCCGCCGTGAGCTCCTCCGGGGCTGGTCGACTCCACACAGCCCTCACGACACCACCGCGATCTCAGTTGCACCGTACACGGCCACCGCACCACCACCAGCCCCCAGTCTTCTCTGTTTCCTCTGGTTATCCCCGTGAGCTCTCAACTCACACACACCACGATTCCTCACCTCCCAACCTTCTCACTAGCTCCCTCTCACTCTCCGATCACCCTCACACACTCACAACTCATCAGCACACACCATCACCCTCGATCACCCCTCAATTTCCCTCACAATCTCCCTCTGTTTTCTGAACCATCACGAACACACACACACGGGTGCACCCCAATTATTTGGGCCGTGCACACACTCGAACTCACCAGAAGCCACTCCACCTGAAACACGTGTCACCAATCCTCCTCACTCTCTCACCAAATGGCTCCATCCCAACCGTCCATTTCCTTTCTCTATGCACAAATCCCAATGTGCAGAAAGACCAAATTACCCTTCCTTTTAACTCATTTTTACGGTTTTGCCACAACTTCCTAGACCCGTATCTCTCGCCTCGTAAATCCGATGAATACGTGCCGCCTGTCATCGAACTCAGGACGACAAGAACTATCTAACCATCCTAGGTCAACATGCCAAAACCCGAGTCTACAAAAAGTCAACTATTCCCCCTAAGTTACCCAAATTACGGTTAAGCCCTCAACCTTCCGAACATCACAACTTCCTCCTCGGATGTCGGAATCGGACGTGCCACCTGCCTATAGATTTTGACGTCCTAAACTACGTCCTGGTCACCGGTCAAAGTTCATCGGACCACTCGAACTAAAAGTCAAAGTTTTTGCCCGAACCAGGGGCAAAATCGTCATTCTACACTGATGACCTTATCGGAACCACCTAACCGCCGCTTAACCTCACTAATCACACCTTAATCAGTCTACTAATCCCGGCTCCCGGAACGGGTTGTTACAAAGGCTGTCAGAGCTGACAGGTGTTAGAATTGTCAGGCTGACGTCAGTAGATGACATCACCAACTGACGTCAATGTTAACCAGCATTGACCGCCATGGACCAAATTTTGACCAGTACGTGGGCACGAATTTTGAGGTCGAATTGGTTTTATTTGAAATTTTTGACGTTCTGAATCCAAGGGTGGTGGTTTCAAGTCGATCTAAGATTGTTTGAAAGGTCATTTGGAGGTTTTTAGCCTCAGGAAGCATATTTGGGACACGTTTACTGCTCCGAAAGTTTTGAGGCTTTATGGTTTGGACTTGTATAGGTTGATAGTGACATTTGGAAATGATTTGGACAGGTCCGGACGTCCCGGAGATTATGGCTTAGCCTCGTAGTGGCTTCAACGCGGATTGTGAGTGTGCATCACAGACGGTCTGTGAATGGACGTTTGATTTATAAATATGATGCATGCATAAATATTTTATATGTTTATGAAAATGATTTGAGATGCATTGATTGTATATGATTTAAATATGTTTGGGAATTTTCGTAGAAAATGTTAGTATGCACATATTTCGAGAGTTATGTTTTATATAATACTTGGGCTTCGGCCGAGTTTCTTACATGCATGTGATTTATATGATTTGAACGGTTTCACGGAGAGGCGTGAAAATGAGAACTTGACTATTGGTTTTGAATAATTTCACAGAGATGCGTGAAATGATATTTCGGGCTTGAGTCCCAGTTGAAAATCACCTTTGACTGTTTGTGATTTAGAAAAATGATTTGTATAATGAAATGGTTTTCGGAATTGGAAATATGTCTCAGGCTTGTGTCCCAGTTGATTTGTGGTTTGACTTAGGTGATAGTCAAACGTGAAATTTAGAACATGTGACCCTATTATGGATTTACGAAATTGGATTTGATAGGATTCTAGGAATCCTGGATTTATGAATTGTTTCTAGACACTATTTGTCAGGACCCATCCCAAATCCCCCGGGATTAACGTGGGACGTGCCTGATCCCGTCTGGCACGAAGTGTCAGTCTAGGGAAAATTCTGACGTCAGCCCAACTGGGGCATCCAAAGTGCGCTAGGATCTGGAAGAGTGTGATGTCTCGGTCTCTACTACAGCCCGCATCCGCGATCAACTTGAAGGGCATTTAAAACATCAAAAGCCGTGAGTGGACAAAACAAATAATTTATAAAAACAATTTCACAAAAAGACGTTTATGCCCTTCACTGAAAAGCATGCATGCATTTGAAAACCATTTGTCAAAAAATTCACAAAACCATTAGGGCCTTGACCCAAAACCGTAAACAAGTACATGGGAACTCAGCCCAAAACTCGTCCATAGGGACTCAGCCCAAATCCAATTCACGTGGGTCTCAGCCCAAAACCAGTTTCCGTGAAACATCGTACAAACATATATATATATATATATATATATATATGCATCCCATCTTCGGCATCTCATATGCCCAATCAATAATCGTCACGATTTCTCTATAAGTGTGCACACTACTCGGGGTCTCACTCTGAGTCTACCCCCAGGATCTACGATGTCTGGAGGACGGTCCGCGGACCCAGTCCGAGACTATACCATATCTCTCACTCCTGGAATGTGCTCCCTGTTGGAGTCACTCATTACAGGCAGTGGATTGTGACACTCTAGGATCTACGATGTCTGAAGGAGACCAATACGCTAATCTAGGAGGGTATATACATTTGACAGGACCCGCCCCCAATGACCCGGGATTAAGGGCTAAGTCATGCTCCCGTCTAACTTACGAGTGACACTAAGGCTAAACTGACGTCCAATCTCCATGTGAAACGTAAGTCGGACAAGGGATTCTTGAATAAACCGCACAAAACTTCCAGATTTCCCAGAGCACGCAGACTATACTGTGGATCGCGTATGTGATGTCTCCATCTCTCTCGACCAACAGCCCTCACCGCACGAACCTGGAGGGTATTGAAAACATAAAAAGACTGTGAGTGGACAAAAATAAAGTATAAGTTCAAACCCGGTTATCAAAAAACACAATTACATTTATACCCTCCATTTAAAAACCAATGCATGCATATCAAACCATTCCATAAAACCATTTTATACTCAAGTCATTCAAACCATTAAGAAAACCGAATTCATTTCCTTTTCTCAAATCCCAGGCCTTAGCCCAAAACCATCAAAACCGTGTCATCCGAGCATAGCCCAAAACATCGAAAAACCATTTTTAAAAACTATCATCATCAAGTCTCAGTGAAAACCAAAACACATTTGAAATCACAGTTTCCATCCATCGAACCTGCCGGATCTATCCGAGTCTTTAAACTCAATCCAGGCCTCAATATAATCCGAGTCTTTAAACTCAATAGGCCTACGGGGGAAATATCAATATCCGAGTCTTTAAACTCAATCCGAGTCTTTAAACCCAATCCTGGCCCACCCCCGTCATAACATATCCAGGTCTTTAAACCCAATAACCAGATCCAGCAAATCCATTTTCCTTTTCCAAATCCGAATCCGCAATCTCATTAGGATCCCGGATCCAAACCCAGACCTCATATCCATATCCATTTCCAAATCTGAGTTCGAAACCATCATTCCGTAAGCTAGCATCCGGAATAACCATTCTAAACCCAACCTGGAAATCCACTTTCAAGTTCCAAACTGAATTTCTAATCGTCATCCGAAAATCCGATTCTAAAACTCCAAATCTCGTTTATCAAAACCGTTTTTTTTTAACTGGGCTTCAACCCCGAAATCATTTTCCAAAATCCATTTTAAATCTTTTGAAATCAAATCATATTTCAAATCCCAAAACCACATCATTAAAACCATGGTCAAATCACAACATTATTCGGAATCTCGTAAAATGCGTAAAAAGGTAAATACCTCGAAAACCATGCAAAATTGTAAACTATCAAGATCATAAATCAAATCAAAGAATCACGTATAGAAAAAATATAAAAACATATATGCATGCATCATAATTTAGAAAGCAAAGTCCACTCACAGACCATAGCGTCGTCGCCTCGATACGTGCGCACTTATGCCGTTCCCGGCCAATCTGCTACCACCGGCTTTCCCGAACCTGTCCAAATCCCATAATAAGGTCACTAACTACTTCACAATAATTATACTAAAACCCCGTAATTTTCCCATATTTTTAACTATTTTTAACCTTTAGGGACGAAAAGTAACATTACAGACATTCATTGTCTAACCAAAACTCATATTTGGCTTTTTGAACGAAATGAAGGAACAGAGTCTGCGAGATATTCTACCCGTCTTCAGTCCTCCGCCGTGGCCTCCACCGTCGTGCTCTCGACGTCTTGGTCTCCTTCTAGCCTATTGCCCAGTATCAAGAACCGTTTCCCCACAAATTGAAGGTTTATTGTTTGCTAATCCCAGTTCTTTCACGTCTCTGTTTTCTTACTTCCACACAACCTTCAACCCACTCCATCTCAGACCACACTCACAATATGTCTCATACGTCCTGGATCTCTCTCACACACTACTTCTGGAGCACACCCGAATCACTCAATTGAGATTTTCTCAATTATACAATGCCTCTGTTTTTTTTTTGTTCTCCACCGTGCACGGTTTGCACGATTGTGTTTAAACCAATTTAGTGAGGCGGTTACAAGTTCCACGGCCTTCCAAACTCAGCCAAGTGTCCACAATCCTGTGGCCACCCTTCCCAAGGAAGTCACCTGTTCCAACTTAACTGGGCACATACCCCAATGCTAGCAATTGACCAGACTGCCCCTTGATGCCCAAATTACCATTTTGCCCTTCGTATTGTTAGACCCGTAACTTTATCGTCTAAACTCCGATCGACATGTGCCGCCTGTAGTTAGACTGAGGGCATTGAGACCTATCTAACGGTCCTGGAAATGCGTGAAAGTGACTTGGCTTCCAAAAATCAACCATTTGCCCCTATTCCATCAAAATTACCAAAGTACGTCACGATCATCAGTCAAAGTCCATTTGACCATCCAGACAAAAAGTCAACTGTTGGCCTAACTCCAGGGGCAAAATCATCTTTCGGCACTGTCCATCCGAAAATATCCAACTAAACACCGATTAACTTCACTAATTCGTCATTAATCACTAACTAATCTCGATTCCCGGGATGGGCTATTACAATATATCCCCCCTTAAAGAATTTCATCCCCAAAATTCTGAATCTCGTACTTCCCTAACTAACTGGGGGAAAATCTAACTGGTCTTACCTCTGGGTCTCCTACCTGGTGTCCAACACCTGCCAATTCCAAAGTATCCTGACATCGCCCAAACTATCTGTAACACCCCGGAAATTCGAGGATTCCCATATTGTAATTTAATGTGTGATTTGACGATTTTACCCTTGTGAATGGTATGGTCAATTGATGACTTTTTGATTGATGAACTAAATGAACTTTGACCTATGACCGTGACGTAGTTCGGGACGTCACGAGTTCATAGACAGGTGGCACGTCCAATTCGGACGATCAGGGTAAAAGTTATGACTATCGGAAGTTCAGGGGCATTACCGTAATTTGGACTCTCGGGGGAAAATGTTGACTTTTCTTTTGACAACTAATTTTCAGTTGACTCAAGGACCGTTGGGTAGGCCTCGACGTCCTGAGTCCGTAGACAGGCGGCACGCCAAAATCGGACTTCGTACGAGGAAGTTATGGTCAGAAACGTGAATTCGGGAAATTCGTGTCTCGGTTTTCGTGACGAATATTATATTCCGGAAATCTGATTGGAGGACACCTAGTGAGTGACAAGTGTCACTCACCCATTGGCTAGATTGGATCAGATCCACTATTGGATTAATTAACATTTAAATCAGCTTTAAATTCCAGCCCTTGGATTGAAAACCCCTGATCTAATCTGAGCCCTTGATCTAATCATGGAGATCAAATCTGGGCCGTCCGTTTCCTTCCCTCCATTTCTTTATATTTCCTACCCGAATCGCACACTCTGTCCATTTCGATCAAGCATCCCAGCTAATCACCCACTCACTGTGTCTGCGTGTTGGGGGACTCCCTGGTGAGGCTGAGCGACGGCAGTGATCACGGCGGAGGACGGCGGCGAGGAAGGAAGCAGGGGAAACCGTGACGGTTTCAAACCCAGTTTTTGGTAAACCCATTTCCCGCGTTTTGATTTGTCCTTATTGAATCCTAATAGACTCTAGGAACTGCCATGGACTTACTGGAATTGAACTCGTGGCCGGAGGAGCTCAGGGCGGTGACTAAACGGCGACGGAAACCGGTTCTGTTCTTCGAGGTAAACCCTCGATCCTGTCTGTTTTTCTCAATTTTTATTCCATAGAACCCTTTCTGGGATTGCGACGAGCATCTAGGAACAAACTAGGACTGAAATGGTTGTGAAATGAAGAAATGGTGACCGGGTCTTGATCGCGGGTCTGATCGACCCGAGTTGCAGGTTTTCGGGTCAACCCGTCTGAGGACAGCGGTGATGACGTGGCACCCTGTCAGTCTGTCAGGTGACGTGGACCAACCGTGAGCCGACACGTGTCACATGTCAGTGCACAGTCAGCACTGACATGTCAGTGACGTGGACCAGTCAAGGACTGCCACGTGTCACTGACATGTCAGAGACGTGGACCAGTGCCGTGCTGACACGTGGCACATGTCAGATCTGACACGTGGCCTGACAGATCAGCGAGGTGGACCAATCGGATGTTGACACGTGGCACCTGTCAGAGTCTGACACGTCAGACCTGACAACTGTCAGATGACGTCAGCATGACGTCATGCTGACGTCAGCAGTGACGTCAGCGATGACGTCAGCAGGACTGTTCCAGCGTTGACCGGCGCGTGGGGGCGCGTGTGAACAGTGTTTCTGGTGGGACCACCACCATCCTTTAGGTTTCGACGATCCGGATCCAATGGCGGTGGTTTCGGGTCGATCGGAGATCATTAAGTTGGTCAAATTAAGGTTTATTTCCTTGGGAAGCGCGTTCAGGCGGCTTTCCCGGGCCGGTTTCGGCCTAGGCTTTCATGGTTGAATGTTAGGGGTTTGTATTGACCTTTACGAATACTTTGGACTTGACAGGGATTGTACATTTGTACCAGGACGAGGGTATACGTTCGGTTTCTAGCAGGATTGTACTGTGAGTGGACCATTTTCTTAAACCCTTGCGTGCATAAATGTTTTCTGGTTATTTATACTTATTCACATGCTAAAACAATAATGGTTTTGAGGATATGGAAAATATGGTTATGGCATGTTTCACGGTATTTGGGCTTGAGACCCGTCTGGTGAAACTTAATGATTGGTTCGGATTTTATCTATGTATATATATGCTTTGCATGTGGATATCAATAAAATGCATTTGTTACTGCACTGTATAGATCCTTCCATATTATATTGTCTCCTCCGGCGAGGTACCCCGGAGAGGTCACGGGCGTCTAGTACGTCCAGCGTCTATGACGCTAAGCATCAGGTGATGCTGCATCAGGTGATGCTGTACCCGAACGGGATTCGGGGATTTAACTCGGAAAATTGAGACCCGAGTGGCACGCGTAGCCTTGTGATTGTGACCTTATTGGACGTCAGGGACGTCAGACATCAGGGATGTCAGGATTGGAGTGTATAGTGCAGCAACTAAAATTATACTTATGGTTTTATTATATGCCTTATGGTTCATATTATATGGTTTATGATTTTGAATTATGATGCACGCATGTTTGGAAAACGGAGGGGTAAATTATATGTTTTACTTATCAAACGATTTCATAAACTTGAGTTTCAGTCCACTCACCCTTAATGTTTTGATAACCCCTCCAGGTCGGGAAACTGAGGTAGAGGAGGAACCAGAGGCTGAGGCATAGATCTACTTATGCGTACCTGAACCCCTGCTGGGCGGTGTACCCGCAGGTTTACTTTAGAGTCGTGCTCGCAAATTTGAAATTTTGGATTTCATCCCTTGTCTGACATTCGTTTAATTCGGATTTGATGTATGACTTTAATTTGGTTATTTATGCATTTAAATGTTTTGAGGTTAAAATTGGTATGAATTATTGGGTGTCAGACGGGAGCAGGGCACGTCCCCTTGTGGTCCCTGTGGGATCGGGGCGGGTCCTGTCAGCTTGGTATCAGAGCACTAGGTTGTGGTCAGTACTAGGGTATTGGTCAGCATGCTAGACTAGCGATTAGTACTAGTTACTTCTCGACTTTTAAGAATATTGTTTTCTGATCTATGCCTCTTAACAGTTGGTTATGCCTCCTAGGAGAATTCCTCATACTCGAACGGACGAGGATCTAGAAAGAGAGATGGAATGCGCGAGCATTGAAAGGGCTCAACGTTTGGGAGCCACTCCTTTCTGCGGGGGATCAAACCCCGAGGATGCCCACGACTGGATCACCAAGTGGGAGAGGATCTTCTCGGTGATGCACTGCCCTCCGGGCGAACGAGTGACTCTGGCGGCCTTCTTGCTGGAAGGAGGAGCCTACCAGTGGTGGCACGGACTCGAAATGTCTGGGTGGTCTGTCCATACCACTACCTGGGAAGCTTTCCGTTCCAGATTTCTGGACCAGTACTACCCGCGATCCTTTCGCGCGGCGCGGGAGGCGGAATTCCTGCGGCTGGAGCAGGGTGACATGTCTGTTGCAGACTACGAGCAAACTTTCGGGAAACTTTCCCGGTTCGCTGCTTCATTCGTAAGCACGGAGGAGGACAAATGCCAGCGGTTTGAGCTTGGACTCCGAGGGGAGATCCGGGCCAGTGTGACTGCTACCACTCATGCCTCTCTGAGAGATATGGTCGACGCAGCGGTGCGTGTCGAGGCCAGTCTGGCGGCACACCAATCACGACAACCTTCGGGGGAGGGGCGACGTCAGGATCGCCCACATCTTGGGCCATCGGGCCATAAGAACAACAAGGGAGGGAGCTACAGGGGAGCACCCTCATCCTTCAAGGGTCGTGGCTGGTCGGGTCGACGTGGAGGCTCTCAGGGCAGAGGATCTGGATACAACTCTGGACAACGCTCATCATGGAGCGGTGCTTCTGGCGGGCATTCGGACAGGCCAAGGCCGGTAACTTGTTTCGCTTGCGAGGAGGTGGGCCACTATGCCAATAATTGTCCGCAGTTGTCCAAGAACAACGACGCTGGGGGCTCGAGTGTGGTGCAGAGCACGACTTCCCACACTAATGGAAGTCGCAGTCAGGGAGGTGACCGTGGTGCTGGGCGTGGCGCGCGTGGGCGCGGACGGAACGGAGGGCCGAGGGCCCAAGTGTTTGCAATGACCCAGCAGCAGGCGAGGACTGCTCCAGGCGTGGTCACAGGTACACTACATATCTTTAATTTTCTTGTACGTGTATTAATGGATGCGGGGGCTACACATTCTTTTATTTCGAGGAGTTGTGCTGGTATGCTTGATTGTGTGGTATCAGCCTTAGATTGCGAAATGGGTGTTGGCACCCCGATGGGTACCGTGTACCTTGTGAATCAGGTGATTCTAAGGTGCCCGGTAAGAATTGAGGATGTGGATTTACCTGCAGACTTAATTATTCTGGATATCCACGACTTCGATATAATCCTAGGGATGGATTGGCTGTCGGAGCACGGATCGCTCATCGACTGCTGTAGTAAGCAAGTGATTTTGCGGAGCCCGGGTTTGCCGGAAGTTATCTTTCAGGGGGAACGTGATGGTTCACCTCCTGAAGTGATTTCGTCACTTACTGCTACCAAACTTCTACGGAAGGGATGCCAGGGTTATCTGGCGCATGTCGTGTCGGAACAGGTCGATACTCCGGTTATCGACGAAATACCGGTGGTCTGTGAGTTTCCGGATGTATTCCCGGAAGACTTACCTGGATTGCCACCATCGCGGGAGATTGAGTTTACTATTGAACTACTCCCGGGTACCCGACCTATATCCCAGGCACCATACCGGATGGCGCCAGCCGAGTTACGAGAACTCAAGACTCAATTGCAGGAGTTGGTAGATTTGGGATATGTCCGACCGAGTACTTCACCGTGGGGAGCACCGGTGTTGTTCGTAAAGAAGAAGGAAGGAAGTCTCCGTTTATGTATTGACTATCGACAACTCAACAGGGTGACGCTGAGGAATCAGTATCCTCTACCCAGGATCGATGACCTTTTCGACCAGTTGCGGGGAGCTCAGTGCTTCTCGAAAATTGATTTGCGGTCTGGGTATCACCAACTGAGGATTTCGGAGGAGGATATTCCGAAAACTGCTTTTCGAACCCGTTACGGACACTACGAGTTCCTTGTTATGCCATTTGGTTTGACGAATGCTCCAGCAGCATTCATGGATCTGATGAACCGGGTCTTCCGACCCTACCTGGATAAGTTCGTGATTGTGTTCATCGATGATATTTTGGTATACTCGAGGAGTGCCCGTGCACATGAAGAACATCTACGGTTGGTCTTGGAGAGACTGAGACAAGAACAATTGTACGCCAAATTGAGCAAGTGTCAGTTTTGGCTAAGCAGTATTGGTTTTCTGGGACACGTGATATCGACGGATGGGATCTGCGTGGACCCCCAGAAAACGGAAGCGGTGACCAACTGGGCTAAACCGACAACAGTAACCGAGGTGCGGAGTTTCGTCGGATTAGCAGGTTACTACCGGAGATTCGTGGAGGGCTTCTCCAAAATTGCTGCACCATTGACTCGTTTGACTCGGAAGGGAGTAAGGTTTATCTGGGACGAGCAGTGCGATCGGAGCTTTCAAGAGTTGAAAGATCGATTGACCACTGCACCTGTCCTTGCATTGCCGGATGACAGTGGAGAGTTTGTGGTTTTCAGTGACGCCTCACTGCAAGGGTTGGGCTGCGTGTTGATGCAAACTGGCAAGGTTATCGCCTATGCATCCCGGCAGCTGAAGACTCATGAGTTGAACTACCCTACCCATGATTTGGAGTTGGCGGCGGTGGTTCATGCTCTCAAAATCTGGAGACATTATCTATTCGGCGCAACGTGTCGGATATACACCGACCACCAGAGTCTTAAATACTTATTCACTCAGAAGGAGCTTAACATGAGACAACGGAGATGGTTGGAGCTGCTGAAGGACTATGACTGTACGATCGAGTACCATCCGGGTAAGGCCAACGTGGTAGCTGATGCACTCAGCAGGAAGTCAGCAGGATCCGTTGCACACCTAGGGATGGTGTATCTTCCCTTGCTAGTGGAACTCCGGAAGGCGGGAGTTATCTTGGGTACGGATAAGCATGGAGCTTTGTTGGCCAGCTTCCATGTACGACCAGTACTGATTGATCGGATCATCGAGGCACAACTTCAGGATCCGATACTCTGTATTTACAGAATTGAGGTCGATGCGGAGGGGAGACAGGATTTTACCATCCGGGATGATGGAGCATTTGTGAAATTGGGCCGTTTGTGTGTACCTGCAGTGGCAGAGTTACGGGCCGAGATTCTTGAGGAGGCCCATAGTTCGGCCTATGCCATGCATCCGGGAGGTACAAAGATGTACCGTACCCTCCGGAACCATTATTGGTGGCCAGGAATGAAGAAGGATATTGCTGAGTTTGTGAGCAAATGCTTAACCTGTCAGCAGGTTAAGGCGGAACGGCAGAGACCGTATGGGGCTATGCAGCCACTTCCGATTCCTGAGTGGAAGTGGGATCACATCACCATGGACTTCGTCTTTAAGTTACCGAGGGCTCAGAGCGGAGTGGACGGAGTATGGGTGATCGTGGATCGGTTAACCAAATCAGCCCATTTTCTGCCAGTTCAGGAAACCTATAAACCTAACCGACTGGCTCAGTTGTTTGTGAAGGAAATCATACGACTTCATGGTACGCCGGAATCGATCGTGTCCGATCGTGATCCGCGTTTCACTTCCAGGTTCTGGCGGAGTTTGCAAGCTACTTTGGGAACAACCTTACGTTTCAGTACTGCTTTCCATCCACAGACCGATGGACAGTCTGAGAGAACCATTCAGACCTTGGAGGACATGATGAGGTCATGTGTACTACAGTTTCAGGACTCTTAGGATACTCATTTGCCATTGATGGAATTCGCTTACAACAACAGCTATCAGGCAAGCATCGGGATGGCACCTTATGAGGCACTGTATGGTCGACAGTGCAGGACACCTATCTGCTGGACGGAGATAGGAGAGCGAGCGGCTTTAGGGCCGGAGATGATGGACTTAACCATGGAAACTGTTCGCGTGATCAAGGAGAGATTGAAGGTGGCACAGGATCGCCAGAAAAGTTATGCCGATCGACGGATTCGAGACTTGGAGTTTGAAGTGGGAGATTTTGTCTTCCTGAAGTTGTCTCCGTGGAAAGGGATTATCCGTTTTGGCCGACGGGGGAAACTGAGTCCGCGTTTTATCGGACCTTATGAAATCGTGGAGAGAATTGGCAGAGTTGCATACAGATTGGCGCTACCCCCAGAACTATCGAGAGTTCACGATGTTTTCCACGTATCGATGTTGCGGATGTACGTACGTGATGCTTCTCATGTACTTGGGGAACAACCTGTTGAACTACGGGAGGATTTGAGCTTTGAAGAACAACCAGTACAGATCTTGGATCGGAAGGACAAGGTACTACGTCGGAAGACGATCCCTCTCGTGAAGATTCTCTAGAGAAACCAGAATGTGGAAGAAGCCACATGGGAGCCTGAGGCTCAGATGCGAGAACAATTTCCTCATTTGTTTCTTTGAAATTTCGGGACGAAATTTCTTAAGGGGGGAAGGTTGTAACACCCCGGAAATTCGAGGATTCCCATATTGTAATTTAATGTGTGATTTGACGATTTTACCCTTGTGAATGGTATGGTCAATTGATGACTTTTTGATTGATGAACTAAATGAACTTTGACCTATGACCGTGACGTAGTTCGGGACGTCACGAGTTCATAGACAGGTGGCACGTCCAATTCGGACGATCAGGGTAAAAGTTATGACTATCGGAAGTTCAGGGGCATTACCGTAATTTGGACTCTCGGGGGAAAATGTTGACTTTTCTTTTGACAACTAATTTTCAGTTGACTCAAGGACCGTTGGGTAGGCCTCGACGTCCTGAGTCCGTAGACAGGCGGCACGCCGAAATCGGACTTCGTACGAGGAAGTTATGGTCAGAAACGTGAATTCGGGAAATTCGTGTCTCGGTTTTCGTGACGAATATTATATTCCGGAAATCTGATTGGAGGACACCTAGTGAGTGACAAGTGTCACTCACCCATTGGCTAGATTGGATCAGATCCACTATTGGATTAATTAACATTTAAATCAGCTTTAAATTCCAGCCCTTGGATTGAAAACCCCTGATCTAATCTGAGCCCTTGATCTAATCATGGAGATCAAATCTGGGCCGTCCGTTTCCTTCCCTCCATTTCTTTATATTTCCTACCCGAATCGCACACTCTGTCCATTTCGATCAAGCATCCCAGCTAATCACCCACTCACTGTGTCTGCGTGTTGGGGGACTCCCTGGTGAGGCTGAGCGACGGCAGTGATCACGGCGGAGGACGGCGGCGAGGAAGGAAGCAGGGGAAACCGTGACGGTTTCAAACCCAGTTTTTGGTAAACCCATTTCCCGCATTTTGATTTGTCCTTATTGAATCCTAATAGACTCTAGGAACTGCCAGGGACTTACTGGAATTGAACTCGTGGCCGGAGGAGCTCAGGGCGGTGACTAAACGGCGACGGAAACCGGTTCTGTTCTTCGAGGTAAACCCTCGATCCTGTCTGTTTTTCTCGATTTTTATTCCATAGAACCCTTTCTGGGATTGCGACGAGCATCTAGGAACAAACTAGAACTGAAATGGTTGTGAAATGAAGAAATGGTGACCGGGTCTTGATCGCGGGTCTGATCGACCCGAGTTGCAGGTTTTCGGGTCAACCCGTCTGAGGACAGCGGTGATGACGTGGCACCCTGTCAGTCTGTCAGGTGACGTGGACCAACCGTGAGCCGACACGTGTCACATGTCAGTGCACAGTCAGCACTGACATGTCAGTGACGTGGACCAGTCAGGGACTGCCACGTGTCACTGACATGTCAGAGACGTGGACCAGTGCCGTGCTGACACGTGGCACATGTCAGATCTGACACGTGACCTGACAGATCAGCGAGGTGGACCAATCGGAAGTTGACACGTGGCACCTGTCAGAGTCTGACACGTCAGACCTGACAGCTGTCAGATGACGTCATGCTGACGTCAGCAGTGACGTCAGCGATGACGTCAGCAGGACTGTTCCAGCGTTGACCGCCGCGTTGACCAGCGCGTGGGGGCGCGTGTGAACAGTGTTTCTGGTGGGACCACCACCATCCTTTAGGTTTCGACGATCCGGATCCAATGGCGGTGGTTTCGGGTCGATCGGAGATCATTAAGTTGGTCAAATTAAGGTTTATTTCCTTGGGAAGCGCGTTCGGGCGGCTTTCCCGGGCCGGTTTCGGCCTAGGCTTTCATGGTTGAATGTTAGGGGTTTGTATTGACCTTTACGAATACTTTGGACTTGACAGGGATTGTACATTTGTACCAGGACGAGGGTATACGTTCGGTTTCTAGCAGGATTGTACTGTGAGTGGACCATTTTCTTAAACCCTTGCGTGCATAAATGTTTTCTGGTTATTTATACTTATTCACATGCTAAAACAATAATGGTTTTGAGGATATGGAAAATATGGTTATGGCATGTTTCACGGTATTTGGGCTTGAGACCCGTCTGGTGAAACTTAATGATTGGTTCGGATTTTATCTATGTATATATATGCCTTGCATGTGGATATCAATAAAATGCATTTGTTACTGCACTGTATAGATCCTTCCATATTATATTGTCTCCTCCGGCGAGGTACCCCGGAGAGGTCACGGGCGTCTAGTACGTCCAGCGTCTATGACGCTAAGCATCAGGTGATGCTGCATCAGGTGATGCTGTACCCGAACAGGGTTCGGGGATTTAACTCGGAAAATTGAGACCCGAGTGGCACGCGTAGCCTTGTGATTGTGACCTTATTGGACGTCAGGGACGTCAGACATCAGGGATGTCGGGATTGGAGTGTATAGTGCAGCAACTAAAATTATACTTATGGTTTTATTATATGCCTTATGGTTCATATTATATGGTTTATGATTTTGAATTATGATGCACGCATGTTTGGAAAACGGAGGGGTAAATTATATGTTTTACTTATCAAACGATTTCATAAACTTGAGTTTCGGTCCACTCACCCTTAATGTTTTGATAACCCCTCCAGGTCGGGAAACTGAGGTAGAGGAGGAACCAGAGGCTGAGGCATAGATCTACTTCTGCGTACCTGAACCCCTGCTGGGCGGTGTACCCGCAGGTTTACTTTAGAGTCGTGCTCGCAAATTTGAAATTTTGGATTTCATCCCTTGTCTGACATTCGTTTAATTCGGATTTGATGTATGACTTTAATTTGGTTATTTATGCATTTAAATGTTTTGAGGTTAAAATTGGTATGAATTATTGGGTGTCAGACGGGAGCAGGGCACGTCCCCTTGTGGTCCCTGTGGGATCGGGGCGGGTCCTGTCACTATCACCACATTTTCCCCAGTGAATCAACACAATCAACTTTTAGTTCTTCGGGAGATCGTCCCAATCACACTGGGGTCATCACAAATCCATCTCATTCCCGCGATATTTCCAACACCACACCAACTGACACTTACAGCTCAACTATCACTAGGTACGCATCACTGCTATCAGGTTCAATCCTCCCGACTCCCTTCGAGTTGAGCGTTCCTCGTATCAACGCCCCAGCACGTCTTGTGAGTCCGCCGTCAACAAACACAATCTCAAGTACACCCATTCACAAGATAGCATATTCCGATCTAGATACTTTTATTCACTAATATCCATTTATCGATCCATACTGCTTCCGTCAACGATCTGCGCTGACCTCACGGAAGTCACAACCTACTCGCTCACTCTATGAGCTCAACCAACCATCTCACCAGTGGTTCTACTAACCATCAACACTGTTAACCTGTGGATACTACTTTCACGACCTACACCTCCTGTTTGCCACTGGACCCTATCCCATACCTGTCAACCGTGGTCACACATCTCAATATCAGGGTCCCACCAGCCACTCATGGCTCTGAGCCTTTAGCTCACATCAATACCGACTCCTACCAATTAGTCAAATCACTTAGGATCACTCGGATCCAGTCCACATCCCAACTGGTCAATCACATCGAAACTGTTCTGATTCACCAAGCAGCACCAAGCCGACCACCAACATTTCCACCAAAACATCACAATGCACGTCCAAACGCATCGGTATGGGTCAACCACTGCAGAACCAGTACGTACACATTCCAAGTACATGCACCCGTTGTCACCAACTACACGCAAGGACAACCCTACGAATCTTGAAGGAAACAAAACTATTTTAGAATACCTCAAACACAGCTCATAGAGTATATCCTCACTTACTTCCAACGTCATCTTACGGTACGTCCACTAATCAACCACAGCGGCATCAGCCACGCACTACGACATCCAAAGTCCAACCAACAACTGTCAGGACCCACCCCGGTTTCACCCTGAAAATCGAGGTAAATCCTGCGCCCGTCTGACACCCCGACACAACACCAAAGTAAACCACTAAACTACACAGTCAGACGCAGGAGAAACTTTAAACATCCCGAAGTCAAAAGTTTACAAAGCATAGTACCAATACAAAGGAAAGGAAACTGGTAAACTAGATACACGCACACGGAAAATTTAAAATACTCCGGGATCGCTCTCGTGACTTCTATGCCTCAGACGCTGCCTCGACGTCGAAACCCCGCTCTAGCTCCACGACCTGGAGGGCAATTTAAAACAAAAGGTGTGAGTGGACCATAAATAAGAAAAGAATTTCCGAAAACCACTTATAATAAAACCAGGGTTTTAGCCCTCCGTTTTGAAACCACATGCATAACCCAGTTACTAAAAACAGTTATAATCACATAAAGATCATCATAAAACATTTGCAGAATCCTTATAAAAACAGTTATAGAAATCATATCATAAGCATCATAAAACTGTATTATAAAACATAAATACTAAGTCATCATTATTCAATCAAACCTGTTGGACCTATCCGAGTCTTTAAACTCAATCCGGGCCTCAATAATATCCGAGTCTTTAAACTCAACATGCCTACGGGGGAAATATCAATATATCCGAGTCTTTAAACTCCCGAGTCTTTAAACTCAATCCGGGTCTTTAAACCCAATCCGGGCCCGTCCCCCGTCAATCACAATATCCGGGTCTTTAAACCCAATAACCAGATCCAGCAAATCCAATCAAAACCATTTGAAAACCATTTTCCATTCCATATCCAAACCCAAATCCGAAATCACTGGTCCGACGCCCTTCCGGCATCCAGCACCATCATTCCGAACCCAAATCCGGAAATCCACTTTTCAACTTTAAAACCAAATTCCGTTTCTGAAATCCGATTCTAAAACCGAAAACCTTAATCATCAAATCACGTTCCAAAATCCCTTTATAAGCTTTCAAAACCAGTTATCATTTGAAAACCCCAAAACCATGGCATTATACTCAGAAATCGACATTTCTCGTAAAACGTGTCAAATACCGTACTTCCTCGAAAACGTGCATGTAAGGAAAACCAATATAACATATTCAACAATCATGAAATCACATATAAAACCATAAAACAATTATAGAAAACAATTATGCATGCTCGAGTTTAGAGAAGTGGTCCACTCACAGTACCGAGCCCTCAATCGCGTCCCGAACGTCTCGTACGTTCCTCAGCTTCCTCGGAAAATCCCGATCCTGTCAACAATCACCAAAGAACGTTACTAACACGTCTACGAAGGTCAACCTAAGTTTTCCCAAAAATCCCCGGATCCTAAACGTAACGAACAAAACCCTAAACCTTCACCCTAGCGGAACTACATTGAATCGACGTCCGATCAACCCGAAACCAATTCCATTAGACTCGTCACAACACCTAAACCAAAAACCATGTTGACTGTTTTCCCAACTGTCGCCGCACGAGCCCCCACGAGCCGCCCAAAGTGGCTGCTCGTGGCCTCACGCGCCTACTACAGTGTCACCAGCAACCTCTGGTCGACCCGGTTCGAACCGACCTCTCCAACTCGAACTGGCGAGAACGGTTCTCCGCCGTCCGTCCACCATTTCCCTTCCTTTTTCTTCCCCTAGCTTCGTCCTCTACCTAGTAATCCAGTCCATCATCCCAAACACTTCAACACGACCTCTCAACCAACGTCTCAAGCTCGAAATCAAAACCACCCGTACCCCTGTTTTTCAATCCGGTCACCCGCACACTTCCCCTTCACGCCCTCGACACCAAAAGGTTCCTAAGGACCTAAGAAGTCGACTAGGACCAACCAGAACTCTCGACTCGTACTCAAAACCCACGACTCAACGTTTGAACCCAGACTGAAAAACAGAGAACGCCGAGTATTCCCCGTCGTTCTGGACTCCGCCGTGCACTCCCCCGTCACGGCTGCACAACCAGAAGATACCTAGGATGACAGGACCCGTCCCAACTGGACGTCAAAAACCGTGCCCGGTCCTACTCCCGTCTGACAAGTTAACTTAAGGTCTGAAACTACCCTTCAGTGCTTGCCAGACAAGGGATGTTTGTGTTGGTTTCTGCTGCTGCCACTGCCTCACGATCAGTCCCGAACGTCGTACCACGGCCTGGAGGGTCACAAAATAGAGAAGGTGTGAGTGGACAAAAATGACCTCTTATAAAAACATTTGCCAAAGATACAATCTTACCCTCCAGTTTTCACAAAGTTTCATGCATATCGTAAAACATGAGTAATAGTATGAAATTATTCAGGTATGAACAGTGCACCGATAAAATCAAAACATATTTACCCATGGTCCGTAAAACTCATGTTCACCAAATCAGTTCATGTTATAAAACATCAAATCCCGGCTCTCAGGCCAAAACATGTGAAAACATAATCACCTGGACACAAAGACCAAAAACCCGTACTCAATACCAGTACGTCATCACAAACAACATCAATCAGCACTAATCACAAGTGCACAATAAATATATCAGTCCAATCAATCTGCACTACTCATAAGTGCACAAATCATCACAATCACATCTGCACTACTCACAAGTGCACAAACTATCACAATCACATCTGCACTACTCACAAGTGCACAAACTATCACAATCACATCTGCACTACTCACAAGTACGGTACTACACGTAGGCCAATATCCAGCCATTCTCTCGGGAACAGACACCTCTAGGCTCAACCCCCTCAGGCTCAGTCCCCTCTGGGCGAACACATCCCCAGGCTCAGACCCATCCGAGTGGTACATCCAGGCTCAGTCTCATCCGATAAGCTGACTACCATAGGATCAACTCCTGATCCTACAATCACATCCCCCAAGCTCCGGTCATCTAGGTAATCCCCCCAAGCCCCGACCGTCTGGGAATATCATAGTCACAATGAAAATCATCTCGGGAATTACATCCCAATACATTTCAATCAAATCTTGACTTCATACAAAGTCAAGATCATTTCCGACTGGGTCTCAAAGCCCAAAATACCATTTACACATAAACCGTTAAAATCACATTTTAAATTAATAAAATAATTCGGAAATCATCATTGACTCACCAACAAAGCCAAAATATCATTTTAGAAATCATTTAAACTCCGGGCCTAGCCCAAAACATCATTTGCACGTTCCTCGTAAAACGTGTCCGAGAGACTGATTAAAATAATCATAAAATCACAATAAATCATTAATTTCACAAATTCACAAGTGACTCCAAATTCGAGTCAAAATCACTATTCACTTGGGTTCTCACGCCCAAAATATCATTTTCACGCAAATCCATGTGTTGCAACCTCCGTTGCCATTTTCACGTAAATCCACGAAATTGACCCTTGACACATTCCCGAGTCACCACATCATTTTTCAATCCATGACTCAATAATCCGAGTTCAAACATTATTTTCAATCAATTTCAATCTCAGACTCATAAACCAAGTCCAAACATCATTTTTCACCAATTTCATAATTTCTCGAAAATCGTGCCAAATATAATAATATAATAATCATAAAACCGAGAAATCACCAGATTGAAACATAAATCATGCCAAAGCATATCAAATCATATAATAAAGCATTTTAAACCATATACGCATGCATCACGGTTAGAAAACAAAGTCCACTCACACACACCGTCCAAAACGGTCCGTTTCCGAGCTGCACGTTTTTCCGTAAAATCTAGAAATCACAACTCCTGTCCAAAATCATTATAGAGGGTTACTAACATCTCAAAATACTTCATATAATTTTCCCCAATTTTTCCGGAATTTAAATACGTATTTTTAATGTAAAACAAAACTTCGGATACGCAGAACATTATCGAAACAATATCCGATTTCCTCGAAATCAGCGTCAAAATGTTCGTTACAATGAGAGGATCAAAAGTCATGTTGACCTCACCTTGAAACTAGGCCGTACGCGCCCTCACGCGCCGCCGTGAGTGGCTGCGCGTGAAACCCACGCGCCTGCTACAGTAACCATCGTCCTCACCCGTTTGTCTGATAAACGGGTCCCTTTTTTCCGCGAGACGACCCGGTTCAATGTCTGTCAATTCTTAATCCTTCAAACCAAAGCTGATCATTCCAAGAACACCCGCACACTGTTCATCATTCGAATTCCTTCAATGTCACACGATTTCCTTCAATTGATGCAACCAGAAGCTTCAATGGACTCTGTTAAACACTTTCCCCAACTCAATTGCATCAATCGAAGCCTCAAACTCCACAACTCAAGCTCGAACCTTGCTCCTGTTACCAGACCCTGTTCAGAGCCAATTGGGCCTCAATTCTTCTCGTTTTTGATATGAAACAACTCGTCACAACCTCAGGAAGCTAATTCCAATCTCCATTTCGATCCTCAAATCTCACGGTTCAAAATCCGAATTCCCCCCCTTAAAATTCAAAAATTCGAATTTCCAAATTCAAGCTCTCTCTCGATCCCTCGTGTTTCCTTGCTAATTTAATCTCAATACTCTCTCAATTCCTCACTCTCTGGTTCAGAAATGGAAGAGAAATGGTGGACAATTTCGAACTCCCCATTCTCTGATTCTCGGTTGTGCACGGGTAAGAAAACACAGAGAGATTAATGGAAATTAAAGGATAATTAATTAATTAAAAATAATAAAACATAATAATTAGGTCTCCCCAAAAACATGGATCCTGGTTTTATGCCTGAATTTAGGGGATGAGTGACACTTGTCACTCATCCAAGTGTGTTCAGTCACCGGGTACTGTTCATATTAAAATATTATTTTAATCCCGGTTCGTTCGGTTAATCGAGTCTGTTCTAGTGACCATAACTTCGTCGTCGAATCTCCGATTTCGGCATGCCGCCTGTCGTTAGATTCGCATCGACGAGACCTACGTAACGGTCCTTGGCCCTCATCCATCGGACCTCCCGGTCAAAAAGTCAACATTTGGCCCCTAATATGCCAAATTACCAAAATACCCTTCAACTTCCGAACACCATAACTTTCACCTCGAATGTCGGAATCGAACGTGCCACCTGTCTATGAACTTGTGACATCCCGAACTACGTCACAGTCATCGGTCAAAGCCCGTTTGACCGCCCGAACTAAAAGTCAACATTTTACCCACGCTTGGGGCAAAATGGTCATTTTGCACGTTTCGTCCGATTTCACTCAACTAATCCCCGATTAGTCATTCTAAAGCATAATTAATTAATATTCAATCCCGATATTCTGGACGGGTCATTACATAGGACCCTACTAAGTCCCCTAGACCTCACTGGACTCCTCAATTCAACCCCAAAAGCCACGACTTGGCGTCTGAACCTAGACGGCAAAACAGAGCATAGAGGAAAATTTGAGGAATCACCTGCCCTCCGGTCGCCGTCGTGAGCTCAGCCGTGAGGACACGACTCCTCCAGTCCACCTCCAGCCTCTAGACACCTCCACCGGTCTCGATTGTTTGAACACGACAGCACCACCACCCAAAACTCCTCACTGCTCTCTATTTTCTCTGATTTTCCCGTGAGCTCACACTTCGCACACACATTCACACCTCACCTCCCAACCTTCTCATTGTCTCCCTCTCAATCTCTGAGTCACTCCTCACACTCCCGGCCACCATCCAATTTTCCTTCAATCTCCCCCTCTGTTTTCTGTTCTTTTCTCTGGTTCGAACAAGCACGAAAACTGCCCAAATTATTGGACCCGTGAGAGATCCTAGAACCCTCTAGTCAAGCCCCACGTGTCACCATCCTCCCCCTTTCTCTCACAAGTGGCTCAATCTCAGCCCTCCATTTTCCTTCTCTGTTGCACAAATCCCAATGTGCAAAAGACCAAAATACCCTTCCTTTTAAGTCAAAATTACCGTTGTGCCACTACCTTCCTAGACCCGTAACTCACACATCGTAAGTCCGATGAATACGTGCCGCCTGTCATCGAACTCAAGACGACGAGATCTATCTAACGGTCCTAGGTCAACAAGTCAAAACCCGATCGTACGAAAAGTCAACTTTCCTCCTACTTTAACCAAATTACGAAAGTTCCCTTAACCTTCCGAACATCATAACTTATTCCTCGGATGTCGGAATCGGGCATGCCACCTGTCTACGGATTCATGACGTCCCAAACTACGTCACAGTCACCGGTCAAAGTCCATTTGACCACCTGAACTAAAAGTCAACATTTTGCCCGAACTAGGGGCAAAATCGGCATCCTACCCTAATTTCCAGAACGGGTCGTTACAACAACACCAGGGTGTAACCGTCCCTACGACAACCAAACGTCTTCGTACCTATACCGATTAACACCTGCCTACCAGCCAGTCACGTTTTACTAGTGTAGTCCGTCAGTCCAATCCTACCACTATGCTGAACTACACGTCTTCCGAGAAAGTCCAATTCAAGTCCCTTCCGCGTCTCTTGGTCTCCTGGCCAGTATGAACCTCAAACACATCTCACTTATGTATATAGGACAGCCCCATCAGTAGAACCAAGTCCAATACGCATACGTCTGCGAGACAGACCACATATGTCATGCACAACTCCAATGTGGCCAAGCTATCCAACTTATGTCTCACAGGCGATCCTCCTGCTCCACAACTACCCAAACTTGTCAGAAGCAATCCAATCCAGATCCACACAAGCTTACGTGGATCCTATTGACTAGGTTTCAGACTACTACATTAAATCCAATCGATCTTATATACCGTACGTCTAGATTGTGGGTTCTCTTCAATAACCTCATATCGATCAGTTAGAGCCACTCCTTTTTACATTTCCTTCGGTCATCCTCCAACGGAACTCTCAATGGTCCACAACTAGGACATCACAAGTCATCATGCCTTAATCCAACTTAGTACAATCCTACGGCACTCGCCACACAGGCTACTCCCGCATCACCAAGTACTCTTACTACTCCCGAACACATCCACAAGTGTCCACGATCAAGGGGGTTTACGACTCCGAAAATACCACTACTAAATCTCCCAAACCGGCACTCAACAACTAGCACCAACTCGAAATCAGTACGACATCTCATCGTCTAAACCACAACATCTCCTGATTCCGAGATTCCAATCACGGTACGTGATCCACAAGTATACCACCTCTGGGTTAATTGTTCAAGCGTTACTTCCTCTGCTACACGGAGGTAATCCTCAACTCCTACGGATCACAGCCACGTGTCCGTAACTAGCTTAACTCATCGATCAACTCACTTGTCGGTATGCGCATCCAAAAGGATGTCAGTCATTACGTCTCAACCTTTCCGAGGTTCAACTCCAAGTACCACTATTACAGTCGTACCTGACTCTCGGGATCAAAATCTACGGTTACTCACCTCGGACTCCTCATTCACTACCCTCAAGATCGTCGATCACCAATCTCAGACAATTTCCAAGCACTGGCCTCGGCATTACCCAAATGCCAACCTCGGAATTTCTAACACAACAGGATAAGTCCACAAAATCAACCCCACGGATGGTCAAACCCGACCATACCAACCTAGCCCGATCCAGCATAAGGCATAGGTCTACCGCGTTTCTGCTGCGCTACTCTAATCAGACTCACGGTATCCTGATCATTCGTCCCAACCATGACCTACCAATGGTCCTCACTACCGGCCACAATCTCAACTCAATGTGCTCATCTGTTCATTTACAAGCATTCTGACTTGTGGCATATCATCTCTATTCCAGGGTTCACAATACTCTAAGCCCGAACCTCTGCTCACACCGAGCCAAAACCCTCAATCTACGCTCGGGTCGGGGAAACTAACATCCCTCATCAGCCACAACTCTGAGCAACCAAATGCTTAACCAACACCGACATCTTACTGGACTCGTCCAGAGTCATCCACCAACCATCTACTACCTCGGCTGCACCTAGCAGCACAGTCTCCAGTCTGGCGGTAAGTCGGCCCAAGCTACAACGACTATTTTACCACAACCCCAACTCACGGTTTCCAAACTAAACACTTACTCTGGGTTTCTTACTCGGGCACTCACAATCCAAACTAGTCATCCCACGGGGTTCCTGAAATTATCCCCGTCGTCTGAGTCATCCAAACCCGCAACTTCCACTGGTTCACTACAACCTTACCACTTGGGTCGTCACACCCGACTAAGACCATCCCTTATCGTAACTCCATACACCAACATCTACTAGTATCCAAAACTAGGGGATTTCCCTCAAATCCACAAAGTAGTTTCCTGTACCCCGCCACTCGAGACATCCGGCTACTCATAGCCACACAAAGCCAACCTCAACCAATCTTACCAAAAGGTCATCAATCCATTCTATCGTCATCTAATCACCATCTGGCCCAACAGGCCACCGTCAACCGGCCTCCTCGGCTCACGTATACCATCAGCACAACAGGCTACCATCGGCCCCAAAGGCCGACCTGCCTACTTAATCATAGCTCACTAGCTACCGTCCAGGTTGATCTCGCTGGCATAACTCCAACCCTATGGTCCAACCATCAAGCGTGACCAGCGCCAACGCACTAACCGTTCCGGCCCTAAGCCGATGTACATCATACCTCATACCGCGTATCGAGCGACTACCATCCTGACACAAACAACCGCTGCTAACTAACCACAACGAACGTACTATCACTCTCGTATCCAGGTTGATGTCGGGTCGTTTCGCGTTGAGACATCACATCCACAGTAGTATCACAACACCCACGTCGACAAACCAACGACTTTAGGAACCAAACCTCGCGCAGAACACACAAAACCTGCTTGATACCAAATTGACAGGACCCGCCCCCAATCCCCCGAGATTAAGGGCTAAGTCATGCTCCCGTCTAACTTACGAGTGACACGAAGGCTAAACTGACGTCCAACCTCCATGTGACACGTAAGTCGGACAAAGGATTCTTGAATAAACCGCTCAAAACTTCCAGATTTCCTAGGGCACGCAGACTCTACTGTGGATCGCATATGTGATGTCTCCGTCTCTCTCGACCAACAGCCCACACCACAACAACCTGAAGGGTATCAAAAACACAAAAAGACTGTGAGTGGACAAAAATAAAGTATAACTTCAAAACCGGTTATCAGAAAACACAATTACATTTATACCCTCCATTTAAAAACCAATGCATGCAAATCAAACCATTCCATAAAACCATTTTATACTCAAGTCATTCAAACCATTAAGAAAACCGAATTCATTTTCTTTTCTCAAATCCCGGGCCTTAGCCCAAACCCATCCAAACCGTGTCATCCGAGCATAGCCCAAAACATCGGAAAACCATTATTAAAAATCATCATCATCAAGTCTCAATGAAAACTAAAACACATTTGAAATCACAGTTTCCATCCATCGAACCTGCTGGATTTATCCGAGTCTTTAAACTCAATCCAGACCTCAATATAATCCGTGTCTTTAAACTCAATAGGCCTACGGGGGATATATCAATATCCGAGTCTTTAAACTCTCGAGTCTTTAAACTCAATCCGGGTCTTTAAACCCAATCCGGGCCCGCCCCTGTCATAACATATCCGGGTCTTTGAACCCAATAACCAGATCCAGCAAAATCCATTTTCCTTTTTCGAATCCGAATCTGCAATCTCATCAGGATCCCGGATCCAAACCCAGACCTCATATCCATATCCATTTCCAAATCCGAGTTCGAAACCATCATTCCGTAAGCTAGCATCCGGAATAACCATTCCGAACCCAACCCGGAAATCCACTTTCAAGTTCCAAACCGAATTCTGAATCGTCATCCGAAAATCCGATTCTAAAACCCGAAATCTCGTTTATCAAAACCGTTTTTTTCTGAACTGGGCTTCAAGCCCGAAATCATTTTCTAAAATCCATTTTAAATCTTTCAAAATCAAATAGTATTTCAAATCCCAAAACCACATCATTAAAACCATGGTCAAATCACAACATTATTCGGAATCTCGTAAAACGCACAAAACCATAAATACCTCAAAAATCGTGAAAAATCGTAAACTATCAAGATCATAAATCAAATCATAGAATCACGTATAGAAAACATATAAAAACATATATGTATGCATCATAAGTTAGAAAGCAAAGTCCACTCATAGACTATAGCATCGTCGCCTCGATACGCACGCACTTATGCCGTTCCCGGCCAATCTGCTATCACCGGCTTTTCCGAACTTGTCCAAATCCCATAATAAGGTCACTAACTACTTCACAATGATTATACTAAAACCCCGTAATTTTCCCATATTTTTAACTACTTTTAACCTTTAAGGACGAAAAGTAACATTACAGACATTCATTATCTCACCAAAACTCATATTTCGTTTTTTGAACGAAATGGAGGAACAGAGTCTGCGAGATAGTCTTCCCGTCTTCAGTCCCCCACCGTCGTCCTCTCGACGTCCTGGTCTTCTTGTAGCCTATTGCCCAGTAATCAAGAACCGTTTCCCCACAAATTGAAGGTTTATTGTTTGCTAATCTCAGTTCCTTCACGTCTCTATTTTCTTACTTCCACACAACCTTCAACTCACTCCAGCTCAGACCACACTCACAATATGTCTCATACGTCCTGGATCTCTCTCACACACTACTTCTGGAGCACACCCGAATCACTCAATTGAGATTTGCTCATTTTTACAATGCTTCTGTTTTTTTTTTGTTCTCCACCGTGCACAGCTTGCACGATTGTGTTTAAACTAATTTAGTGAGGCGGTTACAAGTTCCACGGCCTTCCAAACTCAGCCAAGTGTCCACAATCATGTGGACACATTTCCCAAGGCAGCCACCTGTTCCAACTTAACTGGGCACAGACCCCAATGCTAGCAATTGACCAGACTGCCCCTTGATGCGCAAATTACCATTTTGCCCTTCGTATTGTTAGACCCATAACTGTGTCGTCCAAACTCCGATCGACATGTGTCGCCTGTCGTTATACTCAGGGCATCGAGACCTATCTAACGGTCCTTGAAATGGGTGAAAGTGACTTGTCTTCCAAAAAGTCAACCATTTGCCCCTATTCCATCAAAATTACCAAAGTACCCTCAGACTTCCGAACGTCATAACTTTTTCCTCGGATGTCGGAATCGAACGTGTCACCTGTCTATGGACTCGTGATGTCTCGAACTACCTCACGATCATTGGTCAAAGTCCATTTGACCTCCCAGACAAAAAGTAAACTATTGGCCCAATTCCAAGAGTAAAATCGTCTTTTGGCACCGTCCGTCTGAAAATGTCCAACTAAACACCAATTAACTTCACTAATTCGTCATTAATCACTAACTAATCCCGATTCCCGGGAGGGGCTGTTACACATATCTGTGAAAACATTCAATTGGGTCTTATACCCGAGCATCTCAACAGGATTCCTCGAATCTGATTCGTCAATAGGGTCTCAAACCTGACTTCTCATTTCATAAACCCTAACTGGGACTTAAGCCCGATTTCACGATTCAACGAGACTTCAAGTTCGATTTCACAATCAAATGGGCCTCAA
The DNA here is from genome assembly GCA_032719365.1 of Prinsepia uniflora. Lineage (NCBI taxonomy): Eukaryota > Viridiplantae > Streptophyta > Magnoliopsida > Rosales > Rosaceae > Prinsepia > Prinsepia uniflora. The sequence goes on along the minus strand of CM064873.1, from coordinate 62,388,673 downwards.
GCCCGATATTACAACCAATGGGGCCTCAAGCCCAATACCACAAATCAACTGGGCCTCGGGCCCGAATTCGTAACTCAACGAGGCCTCAAGCTCGATTTCTCATCAAATCAAATGGACTCTAAGTCCGAGAGTTCGTAAATCAAATGGGTCTCATGCCCGATTCCATATTTCTAAATTCGAAATAATTTCATCAAACTATTGTAGAAAACACGGCACGTATAAGCATCGTATAAAACTGAAAACCTCAAAATACGTAAATACTAAGCTACCACAGAAAAATGCACTCATGGCATCACAAAGTTAATAAACTCATATAAAACATTTATACATGCATCGAATTCATAAAACAAGTCTACTCACAGACCGTCCGAAGCTGTGCCTCGGTACGCATGTCATACGCCCTTCCCGGACCAAATCGTAATAGAGGGTTACTAACTACCTCATTAACCTCTCATAAAAGCCCCCTAATTTTTTGGAATTTTTAACTATTTTTAAACCCGATCCTAAACCTTCAGACGTCCTGAACTATATCGAAATGATATCCGATCGACTCGAAACCAGTCCCAAAATGTTCTTTACATCGAATAGATGATTTCACATGTTGGAAACATCCCCAAAAGGGGTCCCACGCGCCCTCACGCGTCGCCCAAAGGGGCTGCGTGTTGGAGCCACGCGCCCTGCACGGTCATCCCCTACCTTCGGCAGACCGGGTCCTAACCGGTCTACTGGTTTTTGGTTCGTTCGGACCAACGGAACTGGTCCACTATCATTTCTCATCCATTTTTCGTCTGTTTTCTTCCCTTTCAATCCCTACGTGTTTGTCCTTTCATTCTTTATCTATCTATTTCCCTAAACCCATGAAAATCGATTAAAAACCATACCTATATATCGAAGGAATGTCGCCCAGTTTTTTCGGCCACCTTTCTAGGCCGTTCAGCCACCACCCACCAGCCAAAATCACCCCTACATGATCGTACAACCCTCCCAAACATCATCCACTCATCAGAAAGGGTCCCTAAACGTTTAAACAAAAACTTGGAATTTGAAAGCACAAAAGAGAGGTTCCTGGGTTAGCTGGTTCCTGTACCCTCGCCGCCGTCCACGTAGGTCTTGTCATCACCCAGCCACCATCATCACCCTCTACCTCCCACTCTTGGCCTCAAACAGAAATAAAAATGGGGAAGGGATCGATTTGGGTTTCGGGTGTCGAAATGATCGAATGAAAATAGAAGAGAAGGGATATGCATGTAGGACAAAAGCCAATTGTGCCTCGTAAAACGTGTTGTCTTAAATAGTTTCTCAGAACTTCTGTGAACCGTAACTTTCCCGTCGAACGTCCGATTTCAACGTTCCACCTGTCTACGAATTCGTATCGACTCGATCTACGTAACGGTCCTCGGCCTTCAGCCATCGGACCTCCCGGGTCAAAAGTTAACTTTTTATCCTTGTTCAGGGGCAAAATCGTAATTTCACCCTGAAAATCCGTTAATCATCGGCTAATCCCCAATTAGCCTCGCTAATCCATCATTAATTCTTAATTAATCTCGATAATTCGGGACGGGTCGTTACACTATTTTTATTGATGGTTTTGTGGAAAAGGATTTGAGGAAACTATATTTCGGGCGTGGACTCTATTGAGATATTTTGAGATGATTTTGAAATGTTTGTGAAATGTTTTCCACATGACCGTCCTCTATGAAGTAATGATAGCCTCCGGACGTCAACCGTCGTGTGTGATGTGTGATCTTGTAGAGGTTGTGATGATAGCCTCCGGACGTCGACCATCTTGTGTGATGTGTGATCCTGGAGAAGTCACGAGTACACTGCTTGGAGCTGAGTAGCTCCAAGGGAAGGCCTCCAAGCTCAGGAGTGTCAGAGATGGACATTTCTCAGACGTCGAGCCAGGGGTTCCGAGCCTATGAATGCCATCGCTAAGACGTCGAGGCAGGGGCTTCGCTTGAGTTACCACTCAGACGTCGTAGATCCTGGGTGTATACTTGGATGTGTAATCCCGAGTCACACGCGTAGCGCTGATATTGTGACTCGTGAGATGATTTGGATATTGGATAAGAGGCTTGATTGATTATGTTTTCATACGACTCTTGATGTGAGTCTATGTTTCAGGCAGAGACTCTATTAGTTGATTTATGAAATTGTTTTGGGTTGAGACCCCATGTGGATTTGGTTTTGGATTGATACCCTACTGAGGAAATGGCTTTGATTGAGAAGTATTTTTCACTGTGTATTGATTTTAAAAGCCGTATGATTTTCTTTTAAGAAAGTATTTGAAATACTATTTTGCATGCTTTTTAAATGAAGGGTATACATGTCTTTTTGATAAGTTGATTTTGTAAACTATTTATTTTTGTCCACTCATAGTTTTAAATGTTTTTTATACCCTTCAAGTTGATTGTGGATGCAAACTGTAGCAGAGATCGAGACATCACATGCCGTTGCGGACTCCACAAGTCACTGCACACTCTGTTAACCCCGGGTGGATGACAGTTTTATCACTGGTCTGACACGAGGTGTCAGATGCGAGCAGGGCACATCCCACGATAATCCATGGGGAATAGGATGGGTCCTGTCACGAAGGGCTTTGGGGATGGGTTTGACGGAGAGACTGAGGTGAGGTCGTGAGACCGTAAACGGTGAGCCCATCTGGTGAGGTCGAGCCCCAAAGGAGATGGAGAGTCGGAGTGATCGAGAGAGATGCAAACTAGAAAGAGATATGGAGACTGGAGAGATGAGATATCATATGAGACGATGTCAATGAGGGGAGGGCGAGTTTGATAGGGGAAAGATAGGATACGATGTTGATGAGGGAGATGAGACCCAAAATAGTTGAGTGTGGCTACTGGTAGTGGCTAATGATTTGGGAATTGGGAAATTGGGATAGCAACTGAGCGAGACTACGAGTAGGGTAGGGATTTGGGATTAAGGATGTTGGCGAACAACGTCGTTTTTGAGGGAAACAAAGAGGTTGGGTGTTGGGGACCTCGGGTTGGGCTGGGCTTCCAGCCTTTCATTGTTTCTGACTTCCTGGGCTGGGTTAGGGACCTGGGGTTAGGGTGCGCTTCCATTAAAACCCAACAACAGAAGCCCACTCCATTAAAACCTAAAAACATAAGCCTATTTCTTTTAATTCGGTTATTCGGTTCAGTTTGGTTTCGTCAAATCATAAACCAAAACTGAACCGGATTAGAGTCGATTTGATACATTTTTTACAATACAATTTCAAATTTTGTTCGGTTTGGTATTTTTAGGTTCGATTCCATTTCGATCCAATTTTTGGTTCAATTTTTTTGAACAGATTAATAGAGCTACTGCTGCAATCTATCACGATCGCCACTCAACGAACAAATATTTCAGCCCAATACTCATTCTTCAAGCCACATGGGCGAAGCCCAATACAATTTTTAACCCAATAGCTCGTCCCCCTTTTTCCTTACCTCCCCAAACCCAATCCCCGTCATCACTCAAATCTCCCTCGCTCTGTAACAATGCCGGTGACCTTCCGTCGCCTTCTCGCCGCCGCTCTCAGAACCCCCAATATTCTCTCTCCTCCAAACCCACCTCTCCCCTTTCCTCACGCACACTCCCAACCCTGCTTCCCGTTCACCCGCTTGTCACTCTATCGCCGCCTCCTCTCTTCCTCATCTGCTCAAGACCCCATCCAGCCAAACCAACTCAGAACCCGAACCCCACTCGAAAAGCAATTCGAGACATGGGTCCAGAAGCTCAAACCTGGGTTCGGGCCACTCGAGGTCAACGACGCCCTGAAAGCTCAGTCCGACCCTGATCTCGCCCTCGACATTTTCCGGTGGACCGCCCAGCAGCGCAACTACAAGCACAACCAAGCCACCTATCTCACCATGGTGATAATCTTAATCGACGGCAAGAGGTTCCGCCATGCCGAAACCCTAGTCGAAGAGGTAATCGCCGGAGCTTGTGAAATTAGTGTGCCGCTTTATAATTCCATGATTCGATTTTGCTGTGGAAGGAGGTTGCTTTTCAATCGTGCCTTTGACATTTATAAGAAAATGTTGAACTCTGAAAATTGCAAACCCAATCTTGAAACTTATGCATTGCTGCTGAACTCATTGCTTCGGAGGTTTAATAATACAACTGTTTGCTATGTGTATTTGCGTGCTGTGAGGTCTTTATCGAAACAGATGAAAGCATGCGGTGTGATTCCGGATACATTTGTGTTGAATCTGGTCATAAAAGCTTATTCCAAGTGTCTGGAAGTTGATGATGCAATGCAGGTTTTTCGCGAAATGGGGTTGTATGGGTGTGAGCCAAATGCTTATACTTATGGTTACATTGCTAAGGGATTGTGTGAGAAGGGTAGGGTAGGTCAGGGTTTAGGGTTTTACAAGGAAATGAGAGGAAAAGAGTTGGTGCCCACCAGTAGTACCTATATGATTGTGGCATGTAGCCTTGCTATGGAACGGAGATATGATGATGCAATTGGGGTTGTCCTTGACATGTTGAGCAATTCGGTGTCTCCTGATTTGTTAACTTATAAAACTTTATTGGAGGGGTTGTGCCGGGATGGGAAGGGTGAGGAGGCGTTTGATCTCCTAGAGGATTTCCGGAAAAGGGACAGTATGATGGGTGAAAGGACTTACAAAACTCTGTTAAATGCATTGCATTTTGTAAATGGGGAGTAATACAATACTTGTCATCTGAGTTCAGTTCAAGACGTGTATACATTATCCTTGGTTGGCTTCGTATATGATATTTGAAACCGCAAATATCATATGAGATGCCCGGTTTTGATGATGTGGTCAGTGCTGACTGGATGTGGTAATGTGACTACCTCAATTTTCCCGAGGGGCTATGCGTTGGGTGGCTACATAATCACTAGTTGAGGATGAGAAATGGATTGCTTATGATGTTACAGATGGAAATGTGAATATTAATAAGGTGTATTTTGGCTATACATGGAGGATAGCAGAGCTTCGGTTTTTGCTGAAGCTTGACAGTAACCATTATGATTTATGAAATTTAGACTGGTCCTGATTTGTTTACACTGTTGTTGGATGGAGTTGGAACCAAGTGAATTCATTTTGAGATAAATGATCTTGCACTCATAATTCTATCTTGCCATGTCTTCCGATTGAGAATTGGATGTTGAAGCCGGATTATTTCATTTACGGTTCAATTTGATATTTTCATCATTGTGAATTATTGTCATGCTGCTGAGATTTGAGGATTGTATAAGAGAAGTTGGCTGTTGAACCTTGCATGGCTTCAAGATTTTATAGATCAAAATTTGAAACCTGAAGAGGATGCTTGTAAGTTAATTTTCTTTTCCCTGTCTGACTCATCAATCAGTTAACAAAATAATGTGACACTGGATTTCTTTCCCTTCATAGGCTTTTTACTTGATGGCACAAGTTCCTGCTGAGTGTTGGTAAAGCTATGTTTCTGACTGAATTTCACATCTTTTTATAAGCACTTACACCGTTGCGTTGCGTGTTCTTCGTTACGTAATTTACAAGGCACTACTCACAATCAAGCGTCTTCCTCATGCTCTGCATTGCGGTTCGGGTGCTTGGTTAAAACGTCAACAATTTTTGGAATAATGGAAATGTAAATTCGAATAATGGAAATGTAAATTCACTGGATATGCCAAACATTTACAATAATGACTGTGAAGCCTCATGTTAGGACATTCTAAGAGCCTTCTAATTTTTTTTATTTATCTATTGGTTTACATAAAAGCAGTATATCATTAAAAGAAGGAAATCAAAATCTTTGTCATGCTTAATCAGCAATTTGTTTGCCTATTCTTACCCCTTAGGTCAAATTATAATAATAATTCCGTAATGTTACTCACATTATATATTTAGTTCATAATAATTCATGTTGAATAGATATTTATTAATTAATTATAAATAAGAGATTTCAATTTAGCTATTATTCATAAAATTAAATATATCACTTTTGCCAAAAAAAAAAATTTAGATGAATATAATGTACTATCGAATAATTTTTTATTAATATATTTATGTCATTACTAAATTTAGATCGAAATATGTATCTTCTACCATAGTGAGCAATGTGTTTTAGTTTTGGCTTATTACACTAAGTACATTAGGAACACGCCACGAAATCTCAAAATGTACCAGGAACGAAAATTTGTCTCAGTGTGTTGCGGGAACGGTAACAACGTCAATACCGTTGCACTATCCGTTAGTCAAAATTATTAACGCCGTTAATTTTGATGACGTGACAGTACTATTAAAAAGTTAGTAAGGGTAATTTAGACATTTACTTTATTTTATTATATTTTCCATTAAAAATCTTTCTAAAAAATTAAAACCCATCTTCCCCAACCCAATTCGTTCAATCATCTCTCTCCTTGCACCTCTGGCCACCACTCACTCTTCATCCAGCCTTCCTGATACCACCCACCCAAAGGTCTGAGGCAAATTAGTAAGGGGTAGTCATGCATAATGATCATCCCTGCAATCTCATGGCGGCAACTGTAACGCCCCGAAAATCCAAAAATTTGTAAAATATTAAAATAATGTGAAAATGATGTTTTTACCCTTGACGGAATATGACTAAAAGTTGATTTTTGGTTTAAAATACTTTTTGTGCATTCTTCGAGGACTGTTGTGTAGGGTCTCGGAACGCTGAATCCGTAGACAGGTGGCACGTCGAAAACAGAGTTCGTATGAAAAAGTTATGGGTCTGGGAAGTTCAAGGGCAAAATGGTCATTTGTGACCTTAAGGGTAAAATGGTAATTTTAAGTGGATATTGATTAGACGGTGAAGAAGATGATTATAATGTGATTTCAATGCTGATTCATTCCACCTAATGAGTCACATAATTCATCAAGTGACAAGTGTCACTTGTTAATAAGGATTAGTGGCATTGTTCTATTAATTAATTAGTTAGCAGATTTGATAATGAAGTGGAGGATTAACAACACTCGACCAAAAATAATACAAAACAGAGAACAACAATCTCCTCAAAACCTTGTGATCGATTAGCAGTAAAACAAAGGAGAACCAGTGCGATTGAATAAGTAATTAGAGAGAAAAATCGAAGGGAAATAGAGTATAAACACCAATGAACACCATACTGAGCAAACCCGAAAATTCACCCAACACCCTGATTTTCGATTTTGATTTTTAAGACGATCTCGATCACAATTGAAGTGATATTAAGCTTTCTGGGAACTAGACGACTCGAACCCAATCAATTGGAACGAAAATTGGAGGCGAATTGGGGATGAACAAGCTCTGCAACTGTTTCGGAAATTCGAGCTTGAGTTCGATTACTTAGAGGTAATAATTCATGAAATTGATTTCCTTTTCGTGTTTATAATGGACCTATGATGCTTCTGGTATGATCAATTGAAGGAAACAGGCTGGTTTTGGGTAGCACCCGAATTCGAACCCGTCGGGTGTTCATCGTGAGTCGAGGATTGTGAGGGCTTGTGTGATTAAATTGAACTTATAGAACTATAATTTGGATTGAATTGATGTTAATGAGTGAAAGAAGGGACACAATTGAGCTTGAATTGAAGGATATTGCACTGGCTCTGATCGCGGGTTTCAGACCCATTTATCAGAGAAACGGGCGAGGAAAGAGCACTGTAGCAGTGCACTGTTCACGACGCGTGGCTTTCACGCGCAGCCGCTTGCGGCGGAGCGTGAGGGCGCGTGACCGGGAATTTTAAGGAGGGTTCAACACACTTTTTGATGCTCTCGATGATACGAACCTATTAGCGTTGGTTTCGGGTCAATCGGATATGAACTGAGAGTAGTTTTGTATACCCGAAGCGTATAGGTTACGTTTAAAATAATATTATTTTATTCCGACGATTAGGAAATTCGTACAGGAGATTATGTAACAAGTGAGTAACCTTATATTACTTGTTTGATAGGCCCGAATACTTCCAGGACGTCAGAAGGGCACGAACAGCTTGAGACTGAACAATCTGGACGGTGTGTGAGTGGGCTTTTGTTTTCTACCCTGAATGCATGCATATCTGTTTTAAATGCCTTATAATATGATTTGAAATGATTTGGTATAATTGATACTTCGATATGATGATTTTCGGATTTTTGGAATATTATATTATTTTATATTCTTTTGGGCACGATTTTCGAGAAACCTATAAAACTGGGTTTGAACTTGATTTTGACTCGGATTATGAGTCTAGTATTAGAGTTGATGAATTATATTATGAATGAGATTTTGATTGCGCAGATTTGCGTGAATTAGTTTATGGATTTGAGAAAAGTGTTTTTGGGATTAAAGCCCAGTTCACAAATGGTTTTGATCTTAAATGCAACTGTTTTCACTGGTTTTCATGATGAGGATATATGAGGGTTTTCAGTGTGGAATATGTTTCCCCCGAAATGGACCCTGGAGATAACGCTCGCCTCCGGGATGGAAGTGTTTACCCCGGAGAGGTCACGTAGCACGGTATGTTGTCGTGCAGCCAAATGGAGGCTCGACTCAGACCAGATGTGCTGGATTATATGGAGGTCAGTCAGTGATATGTTCATGATGACCTGGTTTGCCGACTGGTGATGTGTTCACAGCGGCGAATGCTCGGGATTTGAGCGGTCCTTGAGCCTATTGATTTGCACGCGTTACAGGGATAACGTGACTATATATTGGACCTGGATCTTGTGTTTTTATTTCTGTTTGAGATTTATGTTCATATCTTGATTATCTGATTTATAAGTTATGATATGCATGCATGTTTATGAAACTGGAGGGTAAGACTGTATTTTGATAAATGTATTTCTAAACTTTATTTTTGTCCACTCACACCTTTGATGTTTTATTTGCAGCGTAGGATTTTGATCCCTACTTGTAAATATTTCCTATGCTCTGTAAACCATGTTGACTAGGTCAACGGTCTCGGAATACTGAACTATCCATTGTCTGACAATGTTTATCGTTTGTATGTTCTATATGTATAGATGTGAAACTACTTTTTGTACTTTCGAGTTATTGTCAGACGGGAGCAGGATCTTTCACGGTTATCGAGGGATAATCGGGATGGGTCTTATCAGCAACGATATGTGTTTAGGAGACATGCAGGTGAGATAATTTTTTCCAAATTTTGGTTAGAAAAAAGAGAGGCTTAACAGACCGATCAGCAACCCATATTCCACATCGTTGTCACCAACTAGCAGCTATAGTTGCCTCCATTTTGCTTTGCTATATCAGACGATCAAAGCCCCACTTCATTTTCTCGCTCTCTCTCTCTCTCTCTCGCGCTCTCTCTCTCTCTCTCTCTCTCTCTCTCTCTCTCTCTCTCTCTCTCTCTCTCTCTCTCTCTCTCTCGTTTTTTCTAGTAAGTGCAAAAAACAGAGAGAAACAAAGTGGGGTTGCATAGGGAGGAAGAGCAGCGGAGATGAATGCGACGGTGACAGGGAGGTCTTGTTACAAAGATGCGCTGCCATTAACGGAGATGGTGACAACCAAGAACTGAGGAATGGCAACCAATAACTGAGGAATGGCTTGCGACTACACTTTCACACCCAATACAAGTGGATCCTTAACATTACAATTCAGAAGTTCTTACCGTACTCCCAAATGTTACAAAAGTTCTTGTGAATGCCCCCAAGTACGTTCACTTAGCCCTCGTGGCTTCCAATATCGAGGAAAGAGCGAGTGAGATTCGCCATGGCGAAAGAAAGAGAGACCTACGTCTATACTGCTAAGCTTGCAGAACAAGCCGAGCGCTACGATGGTTCAATTTCCTCACTTCTACTATTTTCTTTTCTTTTTCGATTTTTTTATGGATTCCTTTTACTTTGTTTGGCTACTTATAAAATCAAAGAAACCATAAAAGTATACAGACTATAGATTATCGCTCTATCTTTTATTTTTCTAGTCTCTGATTATGAGAATCTGAGGTCAAACAATGTTTCATGTGATTCATGAGAAGAATTACAAATCACCCTTTCCATGTTACGAACATCATTACGACTCAGAAAATCATCACGGTTATGAGGTCCACCATGCCCCTCAACCATCTCCATGTGATGCTGAATTATATTATCCAAAGGAATTCCAACATAAAGCATAGACATCACTTTCTGGCGTTACTCCTCTGAAATTTGTGGTGCATACATGGTTCTTGTTCCCATAGCATCCTGATCAAGTATACCATGACATGGGGATCCAGATTTATCTACATGATTTCTCTGGTTATAGATGATGAAATCAAGGAAAGGACGGGTATATAAGTGTTTAACAGTGAAATGGCAGAGGCAGCCTCTCATCATGTGACGCCTCCCAGACCTACTTCTCTTTCCTGATGCAAGCCTTATACTAGAACTATCCACCATACCAGATTCATTTGCTCGGTAGTCTTCAAGACCATAAGAACACCAGTATCTGATGAATCACCACATATGACATTATGATTCCCAGATTTAAGTTGAAGTTCATTTAAAATTTTAAATGCATGCATATAATATGTTTATACAACAAATTACGGTTACCTATATTTGAAAGTATAATTTTCAATATCCCTGAATAACAATACACTTTAAGTTGTGATTAATTACCTTATATGTAAATGAGTTCCTAACTTTGCAAGTGTTTTACAGCTCGCAGATATTAGTCAATCAACCGTGTCCAAAAGGAAGGTGATACAGTGGCAACTAAGCACCATCACTAGAATTTCATGAACACGGAAAACACGAGAAGAAAATGATAAATAAGGAAGGCCTGTGAGATTCTGAAGTACAGAGACAACATACAACCCCACTTTGTTTCTCTCTGTTTTGTGCACTCATAAGAAAAAAAAAATGGGTAAAATAATGAGGTAAATGAAGTGGGGCTTTGATCGTCTGATATAGCAAAGCAAAATGGAGGAAACTGTAGTTGCTAGTTAGTGACAACGTTGAGGAATATGGGTTGCTGATTGGTCCGTTAAGCCTTTTTTTTTTCTAACCAAAATTTGGACAAAATTATCCCACTTGCATGTCTCCTAAAATCATATCGTTGCTGCCATGAGATTGCAGGGATGATCATTACGCATGACTACCCCTTACTAATTTGCCTCAGACCTTTGGGTGGGTGGTATCAGGAAGGCTAGATGAGGAGTGAGTGGTGGCCGGAGGTGCATGGAGAGAGATGATTGAAAGAATTGGGATGGGGAAGATGGGTTTTAATTTTTTAGAAAGATTTTTAATAGAAAATATAATAAAATAAAATAAATATCTAAATTACCCTTACTAATTTTGTAATAGTACTGACACGTCATCAAAATTAACGGCGTTAATAACTTTGACTGACGGATGGTACAACAGTATTGATGGTGTTACCATTCCTGCATCGCACTGCGGCAAATTTCCATATTTAGTGTATTGTGAGATTTTATGGCATATTTCTAATGCACTTAGCGTAATAAGCATTCCTTTATTTTTTCATATATATAAGACCACAATAACCTTTAGAGAAATTGATACAATAAACTCACAGAAATTGTAAAAACGAAATTGATATAATAAACACAGAAATTGTAAAAATCATTATATATAGTCGGAGGAAAAAAAAATAGAATAATTAACTGCCACGTAATTATATCGACGTGTTTATACCAATAGAAGCTGGATTTGAGAATCGAGACCCATATAATACGAGAGACCCAGCCAAAACACTCGACGCACACTCGGACTGTGAGAGATCGCAAAAATGGGCACCGTTGCTGCAATGAAGGCCGTGGCTATTCTTATCTTCTTGTCCCTCTCCGGCTCCGGTAGGTCTCATCAGTCATGGAAACAAATAAATCTCCGATCCTATGTTTATTAAAAGATTTTTTTATTTCATTTCTGATCTATTGTTTCAAATTTTGTCTTTTTTAATCCAGTGTTTGCTGGTGAGGTCAAAGAGTTGCAGATTGGTGTGAAGGTAAATTACCCATTTAATTTTTTTTTTATGTCTCTCTTTTCTAGTCCAATGTTAATGGTGAAATTATGAGCAAACCCTGCGAGATTTATGAAAGCGTTGAAAAGTAGCCTTTAGAGCTGGGTGATTTGTAAAAGATTTAGTCATGGAAGCTGTGATATTTGTTAGTAAAGGATTTCGGTTAGGGCTTCTGGTTGAGAATTTATCAAAATTAGTCTAAAACTGTACTCCAATTTAAAAAATGTCAATTTTTCAAAAAACTTTCAATTATAGCAAAACGTCTATACAAGTAGACTCAAATACCCTCAAAATTTTAAAAAATAAAATGCTTAACAAAGTTCTTGCCATACCACATCAAAAAAATTTCATTTTGTTCACCACCCAACACCATTAATCTCAAATAAACCATCTAATTCCTATGTTTGTTTTTTTGCCTTTGTCTGTTATCAAACTTACTAGTATTATAATATGCAACCATGCTCAGTAAAGCAAATGGATTCTTCAACATGAAAAGAACGACACAACTGTGAAGATGTTTATTTGATTATTTGTTATTGTTTAATTTGTATTTATCTAGTTCTGTTTAATAAGTTATAAGTTAAAAAAAAAGTTATGTTTGAACCTTTCTTTTGAGAGAATCCCAAGAGTTTAGGAGTTGTTAGTCTATGTGATTTCAATTTCAATATCTTTGTAGTTTAGTTTTTTAAAGGTTTTACAATGTCCCGTCTTTACAATGAATATATATATATATATATATATAACACGGACATTCATCTTAGTTGAGTACTTTAAAAAAAAATATAGTTGATCTAACAACAACTATATAAGAGTTTTTATATATGCTAAACAATGAAAATTGAATTTGCAAATCTAGTTAATCTAACAACAATTATATATTAGATATTCTCACAAGCAATAAACCAACGTTTTCCATCCTTGGTTCTTTGTATTTTTCCATCTCGTACAAACAATACCAAATTATCAGTTACTTTTTACATTTTGTATGAATTGTTATCAATAAAATATGTCCTCGTACAAACAATACCAATTATCATTGAATTTTCAAAACAATGAAAATCGGAAAATCTCAAAATGCTATTGAGGAGAAAGAAAAAAATGGAAAACATAATGAGGGTAAGAAATTTACGTTATAGATGGAAAAACAATGATGTAAGTTAGTGTTTTTTGTCAAGAAGGTCACTTTCCTGAGCATGATTAACATGGAGGCAAGGTAAGGTTTGATAGATGATATAGTTTTTTAATTTATTGGGTTAGGGTTTATCTGTTTTTTAGGTTTATTAAATATTGGGGGTATTTGAGTATATTTGTGTAAGCTTTTTGCTATAATTGAAAGTTTTTTTATAAAATTGGCATTTTTGAAATTGAAGATCAATTTTTGGCTAGTTTTGATAAATTCTCCTTCTGGTTATTTGTATCAATTATTTCCGTTGATTAGCTTGGCTTTGGGTCATTTTTAGAAGAGTTCGTTAGTCATATCATTCTTCTCTGAAGTGCTTCTAATTTGGCTGATAGGTGGCTGTTTTGGAAACTTTTGTTCTAAAAAAGAAGCTTGTGCCAGATTAAAATTGAAAGTCTTCCGCATTAACTCTTTATTGATCATTTATTTTCGAAATTTTGCAGTATAAACCAGCATCTTGTGAACTTAAGGCTCGCAAGGGTGATAAAGTCAGGGTACACTACCGGGTAAGCAGAATTTGTTTTACTGCTGGATGCATTGTTTTTCTATGATGGATTTCCAATGTGTGGTGCTAGCATTCTGCATCTGAATGCTAAAATTTCTTGTACTCAGATCCAGATACTCTTTATCTTAGAATAAATGTTAATCGCCATCTATAGCTTTATCCTTTCTGTCAAGTACTAGCCTGATTTTGTCTGCTTTGCAGTGACCACATTATTACTTGAGCTGCAACTCTACTGTTATGGTTAATGAGCTTTAAAATGAGAGTGGTTTTCAGTTTTGAAGAAATTTGAAGCTTTCCTTAAGCATCCTAACAAATATAATATTATTTCATAATTTCCTGGTTTATTTTATGTGCTTATTACATGTTTTGGTTAAAGGGAGTTCATACTCCAGCTGAAGTCAAAAAACCTAATAATATCTGGTTGCACCCTGGAAAGTCTTATGGACGAGGTATTGTACATTTTGGCCCCTAATTTAGTACTTTCTACCGAACCTTATTGTTGGTCAAATTCCCCCTTCCTGCTGCCCTAGCACGGTGAGCTTATTAATTTGAGGTTGGACTGGAGAGAAACTAATAACCATCTGATGCTAACAGAGCCTCTGCAAGACCGTCGACATGTTTTGGAAAATTTGATGTGATATAGTGCACTTTGTCATTAACTTTCAGTTTTCATTTTATCAAAACTTTGACGATCAATATCTGACTGAACTGTAAATTCTACCTGCATCAGTCCAGTTGTCTTACTGTGAGCTAGATTGATGATGCAAAGACCAATTCACTAATTTTTATTTTTCTTTGACCTTTCCAGGGGAAACTCACTGATGGAACTGTATTTGATTCTAGTTTTGAAAGAGGCGACCCAATCTCTTTTGAGCTTGGGACTGGTCAAGTTATAAAAGGTATGTGGTGTACTATTTAATTTGTTCCATGTTCTTCTGTAATTTCTTATTTAGTTATACATATCAACTGAATGCAATGCAGAGCATGTCAGTGACAAACTTGTTCTCTTGTAAATATGCAGGAAGCATTTGATTTTATAGATATGTGAGGTTATGCGTAAGTAATTAATTTGAGATAGTTTCCTGTTTGGTATAGTATAGTATATCATATAAAAACGGTTTCTAGGGGCGAGTATGTCAATATACTTTGTAACTAATGGTGGGTTTTCTATGACTTAAAAAAATAAAAAAACTGGAGCTGAATATATGCGTTTACCTTGTAATATGTTCACGTACGCTTTGACCTTTATCACTCTTTTTTTTTTTTTTTCCTTTTCAATTTTTAACCGAATGCAAGAATATTCTCTAGATTGTCGTAAAAAGATATACTTTTGTTCCTTTCATCAGAAAATTTGATCTGTAAGTAATATAAGTATATCCTTGACATTGGTTAAGATTTCTACAAGTTGGGATTACATTTGATTGTTCAAGTCTATTACTATAGGACCTTGATAATTGAATTTCAGAACCTGAAGGAATCTGATCTTTGCAGGATGGGATCAAGGCATCTTGGGAATGTGCATAGGTGAAAAGAGGAAGTTGAAAATACCAGCGAAACTTGGTTATGGCGAGCAGGGTTCTCCACCCACCATCCCAGGTGATAACAATGCACCATTTTTCTTGTGTCTAGACCTCGATTTAGTATGAAGCGTATGTGTAAAAGCAAGATCCAGATATATTTAGAATCTCAATTGGATTTGTTATTTGAACATTACAGGTGGTGCAACATTGATATTCGACACTGAGCTTGTTGAAATTCTGGGGAGAGATTCAAAAGACAGTGAGCTGTAGTTGGGAAGCGCGATTCCTATCTTGGACGGCTCCTTCGATTTTCATTTGTTACTTTTTCTTCCAGAAATTTCTTGTGGCCAGTGGGGCTTGATGCGCCAAAACGCTTTATTTTCGGTTTTATAAACATTAACAGTCTGCACTGCATTTATAATCTGGCCAGCAATGTGTCTTCTATGGCTTCACCATTTCGAAGAGAAACCCTTCTTACCATGCATTTGACATGTTACGTGACATATGGTTTCTTTTGTTAACGAGGCATCTTTTTCCAAGGCAAAATCACACTGGACCAGCCTTATTAGATTTTTTTTTTTTTTTCTATTAGGGAGTAAACTCTTTCATGAGAGAGTTATATTAGACTCACTCTTATAAATAATTTTTCCGGTTGAAGAGAAATCCTCTTATAGATAATTTTTTCGGTTAAAAAGAAATCCTCTTATAGATAATTTTTTCGGTTAAAGAGAAATCCTTTTAAAAATGAGTTGGTATTCACTCTACGTCAATTAAAACTTCGAAAAATTGTAATTTCCAGAAAACTAGTGTAACGGTCTACCCCTGTGGCCTTCCTTACTCTTTAGTGTTTAGTAAAAATGATTTTAAAACGGATTTCGACTATCAAGGAACGCAATTGTCGCAATTTCATTTTAGATTTTCGTTATTTTTGAAAAATGATTTTCTTCATTTCGACAACAGTAAATATGAAATTTGGTCCCTCCTCAATCCATTAAATATTTAGGTGCATTTATATTTCGTACCCAAAGCTCTTTCGCCATTTTTGAGAGAGTAAACTCTGGTGTACGTACGGACTGGTAAAACTCAGGATAGGTAAATAGGCACTCATTTATAAGCAGAAGCTTCTGCTTTCTGCTTTCTGCCTTCTGCTCGTTAAAAATGAAAAAGGAAAACGACATGTAGTAAATTAAGATAATACCAAATCTATTATAACAACGAGACGTCGCAAATATTCCTATAAATAGAATAGAAGTGACATGTCATGGCTATGTCGAATCAGAAAATATGAACCGTCGGATTCACTACGGAGCACGATTGAGAACAAGTCTTCGAAGCAGTGAATCGAATCCAGTAGGCTACTGTCTCTGCTGCTACCTAAACCCTTGCAGAAGCCTCCAGAACTCATAATCACACCCATAAAAGCCTCGTCTTTCTTACCCTCGGTTTCACATTTCCTCAATTTTTCTTCGTTCTCAGAATCTCGGAGACTCGCATTCTAGAATCGTCGACTCGCGCTATCGCGCTCTCGAGAAATGGATGAGGATTTTGACATGCCGGCGGTGCCCGAGGATATGGCCGAGGACTTTGAAGACAGTCCCGTTCTCAAGGTCGGCGAGGAGAAGGAGATCGGCCAGCAAGGCTTGAAGAAGAAGCTCCTTAAGGAAGGAGACGGCTGGGATACCCCCAAGAATGGCGACGAGGTTGAAGGTTCGCGCTTTTAACTTTTTTCTCTGTTACTCAATTTGAATTTTGAATCTTTCGTTGTTTTTGGATTGGGGTTGATTGTTGATGTTCATGATTTTAGTTCATTATACTGGGACATTGCTCGATGGGACTCAATTCGATTCGAGCCGTGACAGGGAGACTCCATTCAAGTTCACTCTCGGGCAAGGTGAGTGCTTTTCGTTTTTTTTTTTTTTGTTTTTTTTTTTCAGTTTCAAACTAGTGTGTTATGTAAGCTACAGTAAGTTTATGGTTGATTCAGAGGGAAGTTATAGTTAGTTGGTAATCTAGTTTTTCATAACACACAGGATGAGTTTTGGGGAGCCCGACTGTTGATTCACAGGATATAAGTAGTATTTTAACAAACAAACGTGCTTTACTTGAAATGTCATCTAGAAGAGGCTAAACGGGCTTTTGAAATCATGTATGACTGTACTTTAAAGGATTTGTTTAATAGACTTCCTTCAACAGTTTGTTAGTATATCAGCACAAGTTTACAAGGAGAATGATGAAGGCATACTTTTAATATTGTTAAGATGATGGATTTAAGTTTGAATTTGTTCTATTTGATACTCGATGGTCGATATGGTGTTGCTTGTTAATTTTTTATTTTTTTGGGGGCTCTGATTAGGTTGTGCTCTTATAATGTAACAAACAGTTATAGAACTTGGAAGTCTAAGAGTTGCAAGAGTGAGCTTTCTTACTGGACGAGTTTTGTGATGCTGTGCAGGACAAGTTATTAAGGGATGGGATGAAGGTATTAGAACGATGAGGAAAGGTGAGGATGCCCTTTTCACCATTCCTCCCGAGCTGGCTTATGGCGAGTCCGGATCGCCACCAACTATACCTCCCAGTGCCACATTGCAATTTGATGTTGAATTGTTATCCTGGACTAGTGTCAATGACATAACCAAGGATGGTGGAGTGATTAAGAAGATCTTGAAAGAGGGAGAAAAATGGGAGAACCCGAAAGACCTCGACGAAGTTATAGGTAAGTTTCCGTACAATTTTTCTTTTTGTTAGCTCATGTACTGTCTGTTGTCTTTGGCTTTTAACTGCCGTTCCTTTCGGTTCTTTATATAGTTAATTTTGAGGCTCAGCTTGAAGATAAATCACCTGTTGCAAAATCTGAGAGAGTGGAATTTACTGTCCAAGATGGTACGTATGTTTCTTCACCTGTATGAGATTTTTTTTCTTTCTAGAGAATTTTGCTTTTCAGTGGACCCATAATCTTGTAAGAATCGTGAATAGGTTACTTCTGTCCTGCGGTATCAAAGGCTGTTAAAACAATGAAGAAGGGGGAGAAGGTATTGTTGACGGTGAAACCTCTATGTGAGTTGCCTCAAACTATTAGCCTGATTTTATTTGCAATTTTTAAATAACAAGTGTGGAATGTACTATTTTTTACCTGCGTCTTGGTTGCAGATGGATTTGCGGATAAAGGTAAGCCTGCATCTGGCCATGAAGGTGCAGTTCCTCCCAATGCAACTCTTCATATCACTTTAGAGTTGCTATCATGGAAAACTGTCTCCGAAGTGACAGACGACAAGAAGGTTATAAAGAAGATAATCAAAGAAGGGGAGGGATTTGAGCGTCCAAATGAAGGGGCTACTGTTAAATGTATGTATTTGTTCTTTGATTCCAGATGAGTACTTTGGAATATCCATTCCATGCTAGAAAATTTTCAATATTTTATATTTTTGTGGCTGGCAGTGAAATTGATCGGGAAGCTGCAAGATGGAAAGGAATTTTTGAAGAAAGGTCATGCTGAAGGAGAAGAGCCATTTCAATTTAAGACAGACGAGGGTAATTATAGAGCAATTGCTTCTTAATTTTGTTTGGTTTTTTTGACCTTTAGTAGTTTGCTGAGGCATTGTTTTGATTGGACAGAGGAAGTGATTGACGGGCTGGATAAAGCTGTACTGACAATGAAGAAGGGTGAGGTTGCACTCGTCACTATTGCACCAGAGTATGCATTTGGGTCTTCAGAATCCAAGCAGGAGTTGGCTGTGGTGCCACCGAATTCAACTCTCTATTATGAGGTTGAGCTTGTATCTTTTGAGAAGGTCGGTTAACAATCCCACTTAGATTCACTTATGCATTAAGTATCTGTTGGTGTCAAATCTGAAATCATTTTGATGTTGTTTTTGACCCTCAGGATAAGGAATCATGGGATTTGAATGCTGAGGAGAAAATTGAAGCTGCTGGTAAAAAGAAGGAAGAAGGCAATGCCTTGTTTAAGGCAGGTAAATATGCAAGAGCTTCCAAGAGATATGAGAAGGTACGATGACAAACATATTGACTGATGTACCCGAAGGCTTTGACCTTTGTTCTCATGCTCAGTAACGCCTCTTCCATGCAGGCTGTGAAATACATCGACTATGATGCTAACTTTGGTGAAGAGCAGAAGAAACAAGCTAAAGCCTTGAAGGTTGCTTGCAATCTCAACAGTGCAGCTTGCAAGCTGAAGCTGAAAGATTATAAACAGGCTGAAAAGTTGTGTTCCAAGGTCTGCAATTTAGAATTAAGAAATGCTTATACTTCCTGTGGATGACTTTTATGTTGACCAAACAGCTATTCGTTTGTACACAGGTGTTGGAACTTGAGGGTAAAAATGTGAAGGCCTTGTACAGAAGGGCTCAGGCACACATTCACTTGGCAGATTTGGATTTGGCTGAGCTTGACATCAAGAAAGCTCTTGAAATTGACCCTAACAACAGGTCTCTGCTCCTTTGAAGCATTTGGGTTTTCGTTCCTGTTCAATGAAATTAATTATTTTCATGGAGAACTGAAAATGTGTACGATTAATTCTTTGTTGAAACAGGGATGTGAAGCTGGAGTACAAGACTCTGAAGGAGAAGATGAAAGAATACAATAAAAAGGAAGCCAAGTTTTATGGCAACATGTTTGCCAAATTCACCAAGTTAGACACTCCTGATACCAATGTAAGTATATCTATCTTGTCATTGAGTCGGTGGTCTTTCGTGGTTTCTTGGTTTTATAGACTGGTTTTGACATTGGTCTAATTTTCTGCTTTGCAGAAAGCTGATGCTAAAGATGCTGAAACCCCCATGACTGTAGACAGCAAGGCATAAGGGGACTCTGCATCACATAATCGGCTCTTGACTGCCAACTCTGTCATTAAGGAGTAAATTCCTAATTTTTTTTAAAAAAAAATTTGTAGATCTGCTCGGTTGACAAAGAAGTTGTACTGGATTGTTTCTTCCCCTAGATTGCCGACCCGAAGTTTTATCAAATTAATTACTCTAAAGCTTCTGATTTCTTGAATTCTATTTCATTAAGGTGCTTCTACTTACATAATATTCTCACGGAGGTTTGTGTGCGTCCACGTCAAATCTGAAACAGAAGGGAGGGACTCAGAATTCCATGCGAATGAGTGTTTCAGTTTCGAATCCAAATTTTTTATTCGAACTACTGGAATTGAGAGTTCTCACAATGTTTTAACCCGAATCAATAAAAGCCCCCCACAATGCACCATTTTTGTATAAGGTTCTGAATGTGGGTACTCGGACTCAAGGAGCGTCGTGAAATGTAAGCATGACTGATCTTATCTGCAAGTAGAGGGAAGTCTCCTTCCGCGTGAAATGCGCGTACCAAAGCAATTGCAAACTTGATGTGTTGATGTAAGAAGAGGAAGTCTCCTTCAGCGCAGCGAGATGTAAGAATGGATAGGAAACCCAAGATTGAAGTGGCGGAGGAGATGAGCGATAGCCGGTAGGGCATCAGATATGGCAAAAACAAGAAGGCAGTCGACAGTGAATGAGTACTTTTGTCGACAGCTGGGACAGTGGAGAAAACGGCGAACATGACGGTGGCTATTAGGGTTACGACAACCATGCAGGAAGAAGCCGTTCCCTTCGTCCACTTTTCACCTTCTCATAGCAAGTCTTTGTGCTCTTCATTGAACACAGTTTTGAGGTGTTTTCCCCTCCGAGTTGCTCATTTTCTCTGTACAATGGTTGGACAATCTTCTCTACCTCCTAAAATTTTGTTCTACGTTTATTAATATTAAGATGGACAAAATCTTAAGAAACAAAAATGAATTTGTTGAAGCAGAAATCGAACCCGCCACGAAAAGTCCTCACAATTTCTGCAAACAGCAAACAATTAGCTATCGTTGCCTCGATCGATTACTCGGGGGTTGTTCGACCAAGAACACTCCGATGCCTAAGTTAGCTTTGAGAGAGAAAAAGGATATACTTCGAAGCGAAGAATCGACTTACCCTGGAAATGAAATATGTTCCACTATTTATAGGAAAATCTTGAAAGCCTCGGAGCGTTCTGATTGGTCGGTTGAGTTTGTAATTAATAAATAATATATTATTAATTAAATATATTATTTAATAATTATAATAATAACTCATTATGATAATAATGATAATTATTGTGTTTTAATATTAATATTAATTGTCCGTTATTAAGAATAATGACAATTAACTCTCGGGGAGAATATTAATATTACGGGGACTCTTAACCCGATTAAATAACGCATTTAACTGGTAAATAGATTATTTAATGTGTGGGTGTTTTCAAGCCATTAGCATTATTATCAGGGGCAATTTGGTCATTTTGAGAATTATGGGCCACGTGGCAGCTCCACAATTTTCGGATGATTTTGGGTTCCACAAATGCCCCCACTTCGCTTAGGAATTCAGGGAATCCTAAGGGAAGTAGGTTTGGTTGTCCCGGTAAATCTTGTTTTGGAGTAGGACTCTTGTTTTGTTTTGTGTTGTTCTTGTGTCGTAAAAATTCCATTGAACTCGGAATTTTACATCAAATTGACGCATATATCTTTTGGGCTCGGAGCTTCACATGAGATTGGGATGTGCTTCCCTTTGAAGGCCCATTAAAATTAATCCATCAAGTATGAATTCAATTTTACTCAATTGCTGTTGTAACATCAAAACTTCTTTCTTACTCAGCCATTAGTGTAGAATAATGACTCATTTGTAATTAATTCCTTCACTTTATGAATTTTAATTTGATTTAATGGATTTGTAACTCCCATTTCATAAAATCAAAACTCCTCCCCTTCCTTGCTTTGCCGTTGTTGATGAAGAATCCATATGAATTGAAATTTGATTTAATGGGTTTGTAACTCCCATTTCATAAAATCAAATCTATTTGATTTGTCGTTGGTGAAGAAAGAATGAGTGGTGGGGGCTTCCCACTTAATTCACCCGTTAATATCCATTTATGGCCTGTTGACGTTTTGATGTTGGCCTTTACTATTTCTACAACATCTGCCAGGTCTTGATCGTTGAGGTATGTACCAAGTGGAGAATGAAGGAAAACTCTCTCTTATTTTTTCCTGATGTCCATTTGATTTTCTATTTCTTCTTCCTCTTTTCTGGTCTGATTTGACTTATGAAGGGACTCAATTGAGGTGGTAACTGTTGTTGACAACTTACATATGGTGTACAGAGGGAGTAGACATTGCACTGGTAGCAACGTGTCAGAGACTTGCTTCGATTCACTGCCCACTAGGCTACTGGCTTGGGAGTGACGAGGCTGGAAACCTGTGTCGCTTGTCTGGCTCAGCTCCTTCGTGCGCCAGGAAGGCTAGACTTGAGTGAGGATTGGCTCGTCTATCAATGGCTAGAGCCTATGCAAATTTTCTCCTCGCAATTGCAGTGATATGGCTGCTTTTTGTTTTGTCCGCTGTCGATGCGACAACTTAGAACTTATATATTTATCATATAAGTTTTGGCAAAAGCTTGTCCATTTTTGTTTATACACTTTCTGCTGCTACCAATATATATATATGTTCTGACAACTTTTTTTTCTTTTGGTCTTTAGCATGGCATATAACATATATATATATATGTATAATTGTTATAATTGTTATTTGAACTACGTGCTTTGCTTTTGTATATATATATATATATTTCAAGAATTAAAATTTAATTTCTATTTTTTTCAGTTTCATTCTTTTGAAGATTTTGGAGATATGGAGTGTGTTTTCTTCACAAGCGAGGTGGTAGGCTATTGCGTTATAACCAAGGAGTGAGTCCACTTGTTCGCTCTTGAGTGGTTGGTCAGGTAGACGGGGCTTGCCATTGTCGGCAGTTCTGTTAGTGCCATTTTTGACCACCACATGTTAGACACGGATTGGCTTGAGGGGATGTCGGTGGATTGCTGTAGAAGGTGCAATGCATCACGCTTCAAAGAGGCTATAAGGAGGCGTCATGTGGAGGACGTCAGCTAGTAGTGCTGGAAGGTGGGCAGAGCCGGCCTTGAGGGGGGGCAACAGGGGCCCAAGCCCAGGGCCCAAAATAAATTGAGGACCCAAAATTTTTAAAATTGTCTATATTAAAAAAAAAAAAATCAGAGAAGGTTGATTGAGAGTCGGGATACGTTTTGGAAACTCCTAGCTCTGAGAATCAGTCTCACTTTGCTCAGACTTTCAGAATCAGATCGGCCGTTTTGGAGCCTCCAATGGTCCGTCTTCTCTCCCCCATTCTTCAATATTCAGGTAATTGATAGCATTTTGTTTTTTTTTATTGTTTGGAGAATTTAATGGTTAATTTGCTGGTTTTTCTGCTAAAACTGGGGTTTTAGAATCGGGTAGTGTGATTATAAGGTGTTAAGGCTCAATTTTTCGTACTTATGTGATTATATTCACTTGGTCGACATGCCCCTTTTTGCTGCGAATGATGGTTTGAAGTACTGTTTAAATTTCCCAGTTTCCACTGAAATCGAAAAGAAATCCAATTTGATTACAAGTAAGAAAACTCAAATGAATTTAATGGGAAGTAAAACGCCAAATATTAAAAATTGAGAGGGGAAGCACGTAACCTGCTTGCGGGACAAGATCACGACAGAAGCACCTTCGAGACCGAGGCGCTCGGCGGTGCCGAAGCCGATGCCCTGAGTGGAAGCCGTGACAATTGCTACTTTGCCTTCGAATCTCCTGCCAATATTCGATTTCTCCATTTTCTTTCTTGGGTTTCTCCGGGACCAAAAATGAGTTGTTTTTAGCCACCGCAAGCAAACAGAGACAAGATAGCTTCGCTCCTCTTTTTCTCTTTGACTCACAATAATTGCATCCTCACCTCAAGTTAAAACGGCTTAACTGCATAAACAAATTTAAGGGAAAAAAATTGTATACCTTAGCTTAGATATCGCCTCATCATCTATGACTATGAGTAGTTATTTTAGAAAGATGATGATTCAAGACCACACCGTCATTAGCATGAAGATTAGAGTTTCCTCCTTATAGTGTGGTAGTCTAGTAGATGATATCATATTTGATTTCATAAGGGATCATATTTATAGATTACATTTGTAAATATCTTCTAATACAAGTAGACTCCACTTATATTTATCAGTCCTATATGTATTTACACTTTACAGATATGGCCTCCTTAATATTGTTCTATTTGATTATCATAAAAGATAAGATAATACTAATGTATTTTGTATAATTCTCTTCCATAATATCATTGTATAATAATATTATTCGGTATGAAACTCAAATGACATGATTGATCATCCTTAGTCTTGACCAACAAACTTAGCCTATAACTAATGTTTTTGTCCGAGTGCACAAAGAATCAAATTAATAGAAGCACAGCTTAAGAAACCAAAACTTTCCATATGAAACTCAAATGCACAATCCAGACTCATATCGCACATGCCCATGGAGGATACTGCGAGAATGCAACATTTTAACTAAAAATGGAAAATCAAATATAGAACTCTATCTATTATAAGTCTGATGTAACATCACGTATATCCAGAAGCCAACATTTTCAGTTGTAGGGATTTCTGAAATTCTTCAACAGCTCTGGGATATCATAGGCAAGCATGTCATCTACAGCTTGAATCATTGCTTTGTCCGAGCCTGGCTTTTCCCCCCATTTTACATCCTTTTGAACTTGTGAGGACATCATTTTAGTACAAAAATACACTACTTAGTAGTTTAACAATATAGGCACTTGTGCAGCACTAATCATGTTTGTTGTCATTCATTGTATTACTTTGACACATACACTTCGTTTTAGTATTATGTTTAAGCTATTGTTGTCACTAGTGACTCGAATTTTTGGCTGTATCAATGTTTCCTTGTAGGATTCTTATGCTGTCCGAAGTTTTGAGCGTGGGATCTCTGCACAAGATAATTTAGGAGGCAAGAGCACGCAAAGCCCAGATTCCAGGTTTTATTGTTCTTATCTTGACAATTACTTTTTGTTACTTAGTTGGTTGTTAGATAGTTATATATATAATATACTAGCGATTGATTTTCTGATTTTGTTGGGGGAAAAAAAACGATTGAATATGGTTCCAAAAAAATATCTCTCTGGACACGAAAAAAGATAGAAAAAGAAAAAAGAGGAAGAAATTGCTTTAAGTCTCAAGGGATCTTTGAATAAATATTTTGTTAAGAAAACAAATGATTCTCCTGAAAATTTAGCTGAGTCTGAAGATTTATCGACTGAACCAGCTATTAATTTGGATAATTTAGAAATGATGGTTTTAGTTGTCCCAAGGAGGTTATGTAGAGTATAGGAGTTGCTTTTCTTTTAGAAAAGACTGAATGTAGTGTTAAAAATATGAGGTACTCTTTTTCCTTTGTTTGAGATTTTTTTCCCAATGGGTTTTCTCCCGACAAAGGTTTTAATGAGGCCTCATAATATAAAAATAATATAATCAATTTGTAAAAAATTTTATTTTTAATAATTAAATGTATAAATTGAGGGCCCATTTTTTATTTTTGCCCTAGGCCTACGTATGTTTGGACCGGCACTGAAGGTGGGTCCCGTGTATCTGTCAGCGTCTGTGTCAATGACAAACTCGAGGGGCCACGTGGAGGGCATCATATGGTGGTGCAGGAGGTGATGCACCAAATGACATGAGATGTTCTTCCTAGTGTCCATTCACTTGGTGATTGGTGGATAGAAGAGTTCGACACATGGGGAGTAAGGTGCACCATGACCTGTCTAGGCTTTCATCCACATGAGGCGAGGCATCCCATGACTTGAAGTTAGGCACGTCGCAATGCAAGGGGATACGTGACATAATGCAAGGCAAGGCAAGGTAAGGTATCCCATGACGCGAGACGAAGTGCATGTGGTGTCATGGAGTGAATGAAGCTTTTCGAGGAGTTGTTTTTGCTGGCGGAGGACCTTCAGAGACTTGACATTCCAGGCCATGTTGAGCTCAAAGTGGGGTGGCTGTAAGGTGAAGCATAAAGACGGAGGACCGATCATGCCCCTTGTGAAGCTCTAGATGGTGTACGCCATTGCGTAATTGAAGGAAGAAAGCTTGGAGGTGAACCATGCATGTGGCGCTGGAAGATAGAAGGGTTTGACACACTACGATTAAGACAGAGCAAAATGTAAGGCAAGGCCTTGTTGGAGCTCAAAGTGTTGCACAAGGCGTACTTCCAATGACCATGCATGTGGTGCCTGGTAGATAGAAGATCTCAGTGCATTTACAATCTTGTCATCTTCAAGTGCAAGTGGAGCCAACATCGAAGCTTTTAGCAAGGGAGGCAAGAAGTCTCATCGGTTGATGTGAAGCGTGTCACAACCCAGCAAGAGACATGATCCAGCTGCGCGAATGCTTGCATGATTCTGAACAAAAAGTCAAACTCCTGGAAGTTGAAATAGAAAATCTGAAAGTGGATTGCTCGTTACCACCACATGCCCCCACAACTTTGTACTTCAAGGAAAGTGAAGTGCAAAAGTTGGGTACGGAGAGCTGGAGCGGGATCGCTACCAAAGAGCAAGAGCTTGAACTAGAGATGAAGCCCGAGGTTGAACCTGAGCCTGAGGACGAGGCTAAGAAAGCAGATGTTCCTGAAACCGACGAGTCACTTTTTGATGACATTTCCCTACTTCCCGCAGAAGAGTGGGCAGAGTTTCGAAGAACCATGGGCTGTGAAGACTTGCATCCATAGTTTCTTTACATGTGTATGGTGACTATTGCATTTTCATTTTTGTATTGAATAACTGGTTTGAGCAATCGAGATGTGATTAGCCAGCCATTCTTCGAATGAATAAATGAAAACAATATTTATGAAGAATGTTGTCCTCCCGGCTCTTTGTCAAATTTTTTCCAACTATTTGATGTATCCCAAACTTATTTGTTCATCAAATGCCCCCCGTTGTAGCCATGGGCGTTCAATGTTGGGGTTTAACTAACTTTGTTAGCATTCGCATTGGTGTTGCCTTCAAGGAAGGGCTTGTGCTTCTTAAGAGAAGGCTTGAAGTGCTTCCATGAGGAAGACTTAGGGTGTTTCCAAGAGGAAGGCTTAGGGTGCTTCCAAAAGGAAGTCTTGAGGTGCTTCCTGAAGGAAGGCTTCAAATGCATCCTAGTGGAAGGCTTCAAGTGCTTCCTAGTGGAAGGCTTTGTGTGCTTCCCGGAGGAAGTCTTGAGTGCTTCTTGGAAGAAGACTTTAGATGCTTCTTGGAGGAAGGCTTGAGTGCTTCTCGGAAGAAGGCTTTAGAGGCTTCATGGAGGACGGCTTGAGTGCTTCTCGGAAGAAGGCTTTGGATGCTTCCCGGAGGAAGGCTGTGAGTACTGCGCAAAGCGAAGACTTGTATGCTTTGCATGGTGAAGGCTTGGGTGCTTCGCAGGGCGAAGGCTTAAATGCTTCGCAGGGCGAAGGCTTTGGATGCTTCGATGACGAAGGCTTTGATGCTCGAGGGCATAAGTTTTGAGAATTGTACAAACTTGTTGGTATGAATTCAAAATAACTTTTCAATCTTATTGATAATTCAAATGCACGATACTTGAATTTAAAAGGAAAATTGAAAAGAAAAATTGAAAACTTCATAGACTTCTATGTCTCTCTAACTTTGACATGCAGCTAGTTGATGCGGATCACTTTTGATGCTGGCTCCTTAGGCTCTTTGTTCTCCATGTGATCTGCAGTCCTCTTCTTGATGTAGTCTGTGCAATGTCCCTCATTCATGAGATTTTGGAGATATCTTTCGAAAGATATACATGTGCTAATATTGTGCCCATAACATTCATGATAGGCGCACCATTTTGTTTTATCAGCTTTCTCCTGATCGCTCTTGACGAGTCCTGGTTTTTTGAACCAAGTCTTGTCCTTGATCTCATTATGAATCTGGTGGACTGGTATTGAGAACTGCACTTTAGGCTTCTCGATGGTTGAGTCTTTAGGAGTTTGGTTTGCCTTACGCTTGTTGAACCCCCCATGTAAAAATTTGCCACTAACATCCTCGTTGCGTTGTGGTGTCGATGTAGAGGCTTTCTCGCTTGTCTCGGCATGATCTAGCGCATGTGCAGCACCTTTTTCATCCTCCCAGCATGCATGTCGCTCAGCTAGAGTGAGCATCTTGGTGAGACTTCGTGCATTGCCCATGACAATGTCTCCGTAGAGATGGCCGTCCCGAGGGAGTCCTTGTTTAAATGCCATTGCTGCAACAAGGTCGCTGCATCCGACAATTCGAGACTTCTCCTCGCAAAATCTTCGTATGTATTGTCGTAGAGTCTCTTTTGCTCTCTTTCGGACAGAGAAAAGATGGTCATCCTTCACCTCGATTGTCCGAAGTTGTGCGTACTCCTTCACAAATGCTAGAGCCAACTCTTCAAAGGATGCAATAGACCTCCTGGGGAGATGATTGAACCAAGTCATGGCTTGGCCTTGAAGAGAAGCTTGAAAAACTTTGCACATGAGCGCATCGTTATGCCTGTGGGGGACCATGACTCCCCGGTAATAATCTATGTGCTTTACCGGGTCGGAGGCTCCTTTGAATGGAGTGAAGTTTGGCATTGCAAACCTTTGGGGGAATGGCTCCTCCTCAATTTCCCTTACAAAAGGCGTTGAGAGATGTATCTGGCGACGTAGATCGTCCTCTAGATCGCCATCTCGTTGAGCACGAAGGTGTCTGTCCAACATTATTTGAACATCATTAGCCCGCAACGCACCTTGCTGAGGCGGTGAGTCATTTCGTACTAATCGCCGAGAACCTCCTTGAGCTTCTCTCCTTGATCTCTGGGATCGTGCTGGGGAGTAGGCCTCATCTTCCCTCTCACTGCCATGGGCAGATCGTCTTGGGTCTTTGTGTTGAGCCTGAGGTTGCCCCCTACTTTCATGTGAGCGCTGTGAGCGCTCCACCCGTGAAGTTGCCCCAATCCTACTTCCTAGCCGCTCATGTGCTGATGGCCTTAGGCGCTGTGGGCTCTTTGCTCGGCGAGCATGACTTTCTTCACCGGAGTCGCTTAGCGAAGTGTCTCGTGACATTGTTCGGCAGTGGACCGGTTCTTTCCCAGGTCTCCTTGGAGCACTCTCTTGTCCTCCTCGTGACGTGGAATGCCTGTCTGGCTCTTGGACTGGTCTTTCTGCCAGGAGTCGTTGTAAGAGCTCGGACTGAAGTTGGACTTGGCTGCTCAACCTTTCTACTTGCTGCGCCAAGTTGTCCTGGGGAGGTTGGTGGTGACTTCTCCCTGAGACGTCGTGTCGCCCATCCAGAAAGTCCCTTAGGTCCATATTTGTTGTGGGCTGATCACGTCGTGATGCACTTCCCATCAACTGCCCGCCTTCCTGTTGCAAAGCCGAAGTTCTTTCCCCTAGCGCGGACACTTGGTTAGCTGGTGAGGAGAATGCACCGAAGTTGAAGGTTGACCTCCCTAGCGTCTCCATGGGTGCTTCTATGGACACCCGCCTGGGTCGAATTGGACGCTCCTCCGGTGTCTCTATGCGAGCCTCATTCCTCGTCTGAGCAGTTGAGGTAGAAACACCTTCTCCAGCTGAACGAACAGATTGTCGAACCCTAGCCATGCTTGATCAACGAATCTTGAATGGAAATTTGTCGAACGATGAACACGTTCAAGATTTTCGAATCAACGTTAAGAACGATGATCGAAGTATGATGAACGATGAACAATCGTGAGAGCTTCTTCTTGAATATCTTCAAGCTTTCAATGAAAGCACCAATTGTTGAAGCAGAAATCGAACCCGCCGCGAAAAGTCCTCACAATTTCTGCAAACAGCAAACAATTAGCTATCGTTGCCTCGATCGATTACCCGGGGGGTTGTTCGACCAAGAACACTCCGATGCCTAAGTTAGCTTTGAGAGAGAAAAAGGATATACTTCGAAGCGAAGAATCGACTTACCCTGGAAATGAAATATGTTCCGCTATTTATAGGAAAATCTTGAAAGCCTCGGAGCGTTCTGATTGGTTGGTTGAGTTTGTAATTAATAAATAATATATTATTAATTAAATATATTATTTAATAATTATAATAATAACTCATTATGATAATAATGATAATTATTGTGTTTTAATATTAATATTAATTGTCCGTTATTAAGAATAATGACAATTAACTCTCGGGGAGAATATTAATATTACGGGGACTCTTAACCCGATTAAATAACGCATTTAACTGGTAAATAGATTATTTAATGTGTGGGTGTTTTCAAGCCATTAGCATTATTACCAGGGGCAATTTGGTCATTTTGAGAATTGTGGGCCACGTGGCAGCTCCACAATTTTCGGATGATTTTGGGTTCCACAGAATTCAATTCTGAATGCTTCTATTTATAATCAAATACCGGGTTAGTAAATTGATAATAAAATTTCAATTTTCCCTAATTTAATATGACCATAAAGCACTTCACAGTAAATAATCATTCAGTCTTTTGTTATCTGTTTCCATTCAATGATGTTTGAAATATGAACAAACGAGATATGAAGAATGATAAGTAAAGATGTAGCGGAAGAATTAAAGAACATATATTAACATTAAAAAAAAAAAAAGTGAGGAAAATGAAAACTCGATCTTGTTTTTTGTGGGTTTTAACTTTTTATCTTTTACTTTTTTTTTTCATTCTCCCTTATTTCTTACACCCGTGCTCATCATTTCCACGGTGCTTATATTTTCTAAAGACTTTTTATTAAAAATGCACCCTATACTATTATCGTTCTTTCAAAATGCACCATAATTCTATTTTGTGCCAAAATGTACTCCGAACTTCAAATATCGTTACAATTTACTCTTTTTCCGTCTGAGGGTTAAAATGAGGATTAAATGGGTCATTTTGTACAACTAACCTTCTCAAATTAAAACAAAATGAGATGGCATCCACATCATCAGCTGTGGCGGCATTTGAAGGCACAAATCTCCAACCCGAGAGCATCATCAGCTGAAGTGAAGGAAAAAAAATAAAAAGAAGAAAAGGGCGAGCAGCACCATCGCGAGCAGCACTCACGAGCAGCACCATCGCAAGCAGCCCCAATCTCCGACGTGCAGTTTGTGGTCCCGAGCAGGAGCAGTTAGCGCGACACCCACCCTTGAGCGACGACGGCCAAACTCGTGAGCACGACAGCCTCTCGGTGCGACAGAGAAACCCAGGTGCGACCAGCCACCAGTTTTCATCAACGGCGAGCAGCGCCGCGAGCAGAGAGAAAGGAATCCAGCTGAGATAAAAATACTGTAGAATGTTTGTGGAGGTCCAAATACTGTGAAGCTGTTTGATATTGTCAGAGACGAGCACTCAAAAATACCTAGCTTGATCTTGTTAGTTCCTAAGCAATCAACTAATTGCACTAAGTATAAGAAAGTAGCAAATTACAATCACTTGAGTGAGGTGACACTCAAGGGAAGTGTGAGATTCTGTTTTGTAACAGTTTCATATAACTTGGAGAGCAAGATGAACAAGTGTTATCTTCCTATTGGCCTTAGTTCTAGCCTAAATTCTATTGGTTGAATGTCATCATAGTGACATCATTGATTGTAACTGTTTTAGCTTGTAAGCACGGCTAGAATATAGTAGGCAGTGAGTGTGTGAATCAATAAAAAGAAAAAGCAGAGAAAAGTTCTGAAATTAAGAAGAATTTCTCATAAACATTTTTACAAACAGTTGGTATGCATCACGGTGCATTCCATTCTTCTTCCATACAAACACCATTACAATCCATCAATTATCATCCTAGATACATTCTACACCTAAAACTACTCCCAAACAATTTAGTGTAAAAGGATCGGATCATTACCTCAAGAAAACTCAGCAAATCCATTCACAGTGCACTGTTCCATTGATCGA
This sequence comes from Prinsepia uniflora, assembly GCA_032719365.1. Lineage (NCBI taxonomy): Eukaryota > Viridiplantae > Streptophyta > Magnoliopsida > Rosales > Rosaceae > Prinsepia > Prinsepia uniflora. The sequence goes on along the minus strand of CM064873.1, from coordinate 62,356,776 downwards.
CAAAGCTTCCCTGCAAAACAGAGAAAGAAATCGTGTTAGCACACTTGTTTCAAATGCCAAGATGGTATCAGTGCAGTGAATCGATCTGATTTATTGGGGCGTGAAGTAGTGTGAAGTTTGCATCATATTGTAAACTTAGCTAACAAGCAAAGGAATGGCTGTTGTGGGTGGGGATCTACGGGTTCCAATATTTGATGGTTTTAATTATGACTTTTGGAGCATCAAAATGCGCACAATTCTGAGAGCTCATGATCTATGGGAGTATGTGGAGAAGGGATTAAATGAAGACTTACCTGCTACTGCTGCATCTTCATCTGAACCTGCAGATCCAGGAGCTGATAGACCTCAAGAAGTTGCAAGACCAACTCGAGCTGATTATATAAGGGATGCTCGTGTTCTTGGGATGATCCAAACAGCTGTGGTGGACTCCATTTTCTCAAGGATCTCAAATGAACAAAGTGAAAAATCAACTTGGGATCTGTTGAAAAGAGAATATAAAGATGAGAAAGTGAGGGCAGTAAAACTTCAAGCACTCAGAAAAGATTTTAAGTATGTGAGAATGAGAGATGATGAGTCTTTCTCAATCTATACATCTAGGCTGTACACCATTGTGGATCATGAGATCATATGGTGAGGAAGTGACAGAAAGAAGAATGGTGCAGAAGATCCTAATCAGTCTCACTAAAGTCTATGATCCCATTGTGTCAATCCTTGAAGAAACTAAGGATTTGGACACTGTCAATGTGCAAACATTGCAAGCATCCGTATGAGCATATGACCAGAGGCTGGAGATGCTATCTGAAACTCGCACAGAGAAGGCATTCTCTGCATTAAGTGTGAATCAAGGAGCACAAGACAGGTCACACAAGCATTATGGAAGAGGCAAACAGAATTTCAAAGGAAACAAAGGCTGGAAAGGCAAGACTTATAACTCTGTCAAAAACAATCAAGGTACTGAGGTTCCTAAACCTGTTTTTGGTAACTCTACTAGCTCTAAAGACTCCTGAAAAATTTGTAGAAAACTTCATTATGGTGAATGTTGGATTAAGAATAAACCTAAGTGTTTTAAATGCAATAAACTGGGCCACATTGCCAAGAACTGCATAATGAGACAAGTTGTGAATATGGCAAAGCAGGAGGCAGAAAATAAGGAAGGAGTGATGTTCTATGCCTGTAATTCAGAAACAATTTCTGAGGGGAGTGGGGTATGGTATGTGGATAGTGCTTGTAGGAACCACATGACCTCATATGAGGTATTACTGATCAATGTAGACAAAACCATAACTGCTAAGGTGAAAATGGGGACTGGTGATTTGGTCCAAGTTACTGGGCAGGGCTCATTAGTGATCAAAACACAAAATGAAGTAATGCTTGTTCCTGGACTTGATGCAAATTTACTAAGTTTTGGACAAATGGTGAAGCATGGGTACTATCATAGATTTGGAAATAACAGTGCATAAATTATGAGGATGATGAAATGCTACATTGTGTTGCTTCAGCTCCAATGCTGGGAAACAAGTGTTTTCCACTGTCTTTGGATTGCATCCAGACAGTAGCTCAGAAGGCAAGAGTTGAGGAAAGGAATTATGGCACAAACGGTTTGGTCATCTGAATTACCATAGTTTTCATAAGTTACAAACACAAAACATGGTCCAGGGACTACCTATCCTAGAAGTGGGAAATCAAGAAGTGTGTGAGGGGTGCATATCAGGAAAGCATCATGTGGAGAGCTTTGATCAAGATAAAGCATGGAGGGCAACTTAACCTTTGGAGCTGATTCACACTATATGTGTGGACCAATGTAAATAGAAACTATGGGAGGTAACAAGTACTTTATTACCTTCATAGATAACTATTCCAGGATGTGTTGGGTCTACTTTCTAAAGCATAAGTCTGGTGCATTCAATGTGTTCAAGAAATTCAAGTCTATGTGTGAATTGCAAAGTGGATACAAGATAAAGACCCTAAGAAGTGATAGGGGAGGTGAGTTCACTTCACAAGAGTTTCACAACTTCTGTGAAACTGAAGGAATCACAAGGAAACTCACTGTGGCTTACTCACCACAACAGAATGGGGTGGCTGAGAAGAAGAATAGAACTGTGGTAGAGATGGTAAAGTCTATGTTTCATGACAAGGCTATGCCCTATCATTTTTGGGGTGAGGTTGTAAACACGGCAGTATATCTGCTCAACAGGTGTCCTACAAAGGCCCTAGAGAAGAAAACACCATTTGAAGTCTATAGTGGAAGGAAATCAGGGGTAAAACATCTAAAAGTCTTTGGATCCATTTGTTATGCCCATGTACCTACTCAACCAAGACAGAAGTGGGATGAGTCATCAGTGAAGTGTGTGTTTGTGGGCTATGGCACCTGTGAAAAAGGCTATAGGTTGTATAACCTGAAAACAAGGAAAATCATGGTGTCAAGAAGTGTAGTTTTTAATGAAAGGGCCTGCTGGAATTGGGAAGAAGGTAAGGAAGTTAAAGTTACACTTCCTGGTGTATTTGAACAAACAGAAGGAACAGAAGCTGCTGAGGAGTTAACTAAAGGAATAGAAGAATCACAAGCACTAGAATATGAAGATTCAGAACCTGCAACCCCAAGAAACACTCCAATAAAACTGAGAAGCCTGACTGACATCTATACTAGATGTCATGTGTCCATCATAGAACCTGAGACCTATCAAGAAGCCTCTAAAGATCAAGTTTGGAGACATGCCATGGAAAATGAACTGGAGATGATTGAGAAGAACTCAATTTGGGAGCTGGTTGAGAGACCAAGTGACAAGCCTGTCATTGGTGTAAAGTGGATTTACAAGACCAAGTTGAACTTAGATGGTTCTATTCAGAAGCACAAGGCTAGATTAGTGGCTAAAGGGTACTCTCAAAAGCCAGGAATTGATTTTAATGAAATTTTTGCACCAGTGGCAAGGTTGGATACAATTAGAACACTTATAGCCTTGGCTGCACAGAAATGCTGGAGTTTGCATCAGTTGGATGTCAAATTTGCCTTTCTAAATGGAGTATTAGAGGAAGAGGTATTTGTGGAACAGCCTGAGGGGTTTTTCACAGAAACAGAAGGAAGCAGGGTTTACAGGTTGCATAAGGCTCTCTATGGTTTAAAACATGCACCTAGGGCCTGGTATGGAGAGATTGACACTTACCTGCTCAAGTGTGGCTATGAAAGAAGTTCTAATGAGGCTACATTGTACATCAAGACTACAAGAGAAGACAGGATACTCATAGTGTCTCTATATGTAGATGACATCATCTATACAGGAAATTGTGAGGTTTTGAAGGAAGAATTCAAAGGGGAGATGATGAACAAGTATGAGATGATACATTTAGGCCTTCTGCATCATTTCCTTGGCATGGGAGTTATTCAAACCAAGGATTGCATCTTCATACATTAGAAGAAGTATGTTCAAACCCTCTTGAATAAATTTGGTTTAAAGGATTGCAAGCCTGTTAGTACCCCTCTTGGTGCAAATGATAAACTGTGCAAAGAAGATGGTTTTGAGGCTGCAGATGAAGGGATCTACAGATAGATGGTGGGAAGTCTCCTATATCTAACAGCAACCAGGCCTGATATCATGTTTGCTGCTAGTCTTCTATCAAGGTTTATGTATAATCCATCTAAGAAGCATTTTGGAACTGCAAAGAGAGTTCTAAGGTACATCTCAGGTACCATTACCTATGGAATTGAGTATCAGAAGGGAAAGTCAACTACTTTGATTGGTTTTTGTGATTCTGATTGGAGTGGAAGTGTTGAGGATATGAGAAGTACCTCAGGTTATGCATTCTCATTTGGGAGTGGGATTTTCTCTTGGGCTTCTGTCAAACAGCACAGTATGGCTCTATCCACGGCTGAAGCAGAATATGTGAGTGCCTCAGAGGCAACTGAACAAGCTAAATGGCTTAGGTTTGTCCTAGAAGATTTTGGGGAAGAAGTAACAGAACCTACAACTGTCTACTGTGATAATACAGCTGCTATAGCCATGTCCAAGAATTCAGTTTTCCATCAGAGGTCTAAACATATCAAAAGAAAGTATCATTTTATCAGGGAAGCAATACAAGCTGGTGAGATTGATCTGATTTATTGCAAATCTGAAGATCAACTTGCAGATGTGTTCACTATGGCTTTGCCTAAGGAAATGTTTTCATGTCTTAGAAGTAAGCTTGGAGTGAAATCAGTGAATTGCTTAAAGGGGAGTGTTAGTTCCTAAGCAATCAACTGATGACACTAAGTATAAGAGAGTAGCAAATTACAATCACTTGAGTGAGGTGGCACTCAAGGGAAGCATGAGATTCTGTTTTGTAACAGTTTCATATAACTTGGAGAGCAAGATGAACAAGTGTCATCTTCCTATTGGTCTTAGTTCTAGCCTAAATTCTATTGGTTGAATGTCATCATAGTGACATCATTGATTGTAACTGTTTTAGCTTGTAAGCACGGCTAGAATATAGTAGGCAGTGAGTGTGTGAATCAATAAAAAGAAAAAGCAGAGAAAAGTTCTAAAATTAAGAATTGCTCATAAACATTTTTACAAACAGTTGGTGTGCATCACAGTGCATTCCATTCTTCTTCCATACAAACACCATTACAATAGATTAAATATCATCCTAGATACATTCTACACCTAAAACTACTCCCAAACAATTCAGTGTAAAAGGATTGGATCATTACCTCAAGCAAACTCAGCAAATCCATTCACAGTGCACTGTTCCATTGATCGGCAAAGCTTCCCTGCAAAACAGAGAAAGAAATCGTGTTAGCACACTTGTTTCAAATGCCAAGAGATCTTTGAATATGTAAACAGTACAGATTTCAAAGTGTTGTACCCCACACTGACAGATTACGACATTCGTTACTACATATATGAACTTCTTAAGGTTCTGATGCTCTTCCTAAACATGGGTTTTTCTTAATACTTGTGTATCCCTGATGATTTAAAGAGTGGAATAGAGATGCAAAAATAGAAAGAATTGAACAGACACAAAATGATGTATTGACCACAACTTCTAAAAGAAGCAGTGGCATGTCCTCTCTTAAATTAGCACTGTTATTAATTTGTTAAGCATCATACATCTATTACTATGCATGCAGGTTAACTATGTGATGCATGTTGATTCTTTGTCAGATAATTTGGAGATCTAATTCACCTTGTACAGGAATCTTCAACTAAGTCTATAAAATTTGAGAGGTGTTATGTAATTCAAGTGCATATTTGAAATTTTTTTCTTATTCTGGCGTGCCTTTAGTGTGCTGTGCTCACGTTCATGATCGCTTTTACAATAGGTGTTTCGAGATTCTTGGTCTTGTCACTAGTTGAGATATGGTATTCCACTTGTTCGACTTGTTTTTTTCTGGATACTGATTTATTGATGCTAAACCTATTGGTCTGGCGTTTTATTTCTGTTCTTTTCTTTGTTTAATATGCGGGTGGCCTAAGTTTTCTTTTCGCTTCGGTACATATTCTTCTATGTTCAGCAATCTGTCTTCTAATGTCATGACTCTGACTTTTACTTGATTAGCAATTCTATGCTTTGCTAATTCAAAACATATTTGCAGGCACTGGATTACTACCATTCACAAGGCATAATGCATCGAGATGTCAAACCTCACAATGTTATGATTGACCATGAACTGAGAAAACTTCGCTTGATTGATTGGGGTCTCGCTGAACTCTACCATCATGGCAAATAGTACAATGTCCGAGTAGCCTCAAGGTGGAATTTCATTGATCCCTTAAATTGTAACTACTCCAGTGAGTTGTTAGTTTTCATCTAGATTCTTGAAAGACATGATAACTCGTTCTTTAATTTTTGCCTCTACAACTTGGTTACTTGGGTTTGATGAACCCAACCTTGGACAATTCAATCAAGAATATTTGATAAGTTGAGTAAATATGGAGATCTGAACATAATTTTTTGACTTGAAAATAGTTGTAGGACTAAGATAAGTTAAGGATTTGATAGTTGTAAGGACTGTTAATATGTTGCCATGTGCAGTCATTGAACAGTTATCATTTAGCACTTATAGTGAAACCAAGTTCATGACTAGTAGATGTTCGGCAATGTCTGATGAAAAAATGGTTTGATAGTTGGTTCAATGCCAACCTCTTAAAATTGTCAACATGCAAATTCTTTGTTTGCTTTCCAGAAAGTTAATAAATTTGAATGCTGTTTATCAGGCACTATAAGGGTCCTGAACTCCTTGTTGATTTGCAAGACTTTGTGATCGTTACATTATGTGCTCACCATGACACTGAGGTGTTCTCTTTCCTTTCAGATCTTTCGCAAGGAACAGCTCTTTTATGGTCATGACAATCAGGACCAGCTTGTGAAAATTGCTAAGGTAATGTTGGTTCATACCTGGCTAGATGATCTTACCTTTGTATTCAATCCTTTACACATGTCTTAATGCGTTTTAACCACCAAATCTTCTTCATTGCATTATTTCAAAAGTTGTCTGTTCTCTGTAGGTTGATTATATATTTATTGTTATATAGCTTGAATTTTCGACAATAAGGTTTATTTAACTGTCAGAAATAGAAATATACTGTTAATGTTCATCGGGTTGGCTGGATTCCTTTCTCGCTGCTCGCCGTTGATGAAAACTGGTGGCTGGTCGCACCTGGGTTTCTCTGTCGCACCGGGAGGCTATCGTGCTCACGACTTCTCTCTTGCTCACGGTCTGGCCGTCGTCGCTCAAGGGTGGGTGTCGCGCTAACTGCTCCTGTTTCGGAGCCACGAAACTGCACGCCGGAGATTGGGGCTGCTCGCGATGGTGCTGCTAGCCATTTTCTTCTTTTTATTTATTTTTCCTTCACTTCAGCTGAAGATGCTCTCGGGTTGGAGATTTGTGACTTCAAATGCCACCTCAACTGATGATGTGGACGCCATCTCATATTTTTTTTTTAATTTGAGAAGGTTAGTTGTACAAAATGACCCATTTAACCCTCATTTTAACCCCATGAAAAAAGAGTAAATTGTAACTAGATTTGAAGTTCGGGGTGCATTTTGACATAAAAATAGAATTAGGGTGCATTTTGAAACATCGATAATAGTACAAAGTACATTTTGAGTAAAAAGTCTTTTTTAAATGTCTCATGCATAAAAAATGAAAATTAGAATCCAAAAAACGAATGGATATCAAATTGCCCCAAATTTTGTTTGGGATTAGAGGCTTGTTGAATAAGATGAATCCAAATATGGAGGTAAATGAAAGCTCTCTTATAATAAAATAAAATGTTACATTAAACCAGTGCAACTTTCTTCTCAATTGCAATGCTGCCCCAGTATCAGCATTGAGTCGATCATGGGGTGCAAGTTTGGCGGCCAAATGAAGCATATTGCTATTATCTTCATCTTTGTAATATGCTTCGGTTTTGTTGATCAACTTTCCAAATAAAGATTGGGATATGCTCTTAGAAGTATGACGAGGAAATCACGTTCCCCACTTCTGCAGCAGTGATCGATAGGCGAGATGGAAGCATTGATGAAAATATTGGTAAATATCGCCGAAATTTCGATATTTTGACCCGGCGGCACATAAAAAGGGAGGAGAGGGGGGGGGGGGGGGGGGGGAATTCGCCGAAATATCGAACAATTGTCTTGTTTTGAGCCCACAGATCCTTTCCTAAGATCAAAACGATGAAAATGCACTATTAATTCGTGAAAATCGGACGTAAAACGAAGGAGATTGAGTCGGGTCATGCCGCGGGGTCGAAAAACCCGAGTTGCAGACCCGGCTGAAGGTTAGGGATGACTGGTAATGGGCATACGCATATATTAAACGATGTATAATAACAATAATGAAAGGTAGCAGCCTCCCTTGTCCAAATGCAAATTTTTTTTGTCTCCTACTTTTTATTCATTTTTTCCAGTTTTTTTCTCTCCCTTTTTATTCATTTTTTCTAGTTTTTTCCCTTCCATTTTTATTCATTTTTCCAAATTTCTTTTTCCCCTCCCTTGTTATTCATTTTTTCCAATTCCCCCCCATTATTCATTTTTTCCAATTTTTCAACAAAGGTTGATCTTTTTTTTTGTTTCATTTTTGTCCAATTTTAAATATATCCATTTTTTCCAATTTTTTAACAAACTTTGGTCATATTTTTTCATCTTTTTTTTTCCAATTTTAAATATTTTAAACTTACTTTATCATTTTTCTTACAATGAATTTTTGTATGTTTATTGTTATGTTTTTAACTTTCAATTATAGTAACTCACTTCAATTTATGTTTATATTTAAGATTTTATATTATTAGTTATCGTCATAATCATATTACATCATATTATTCATCATATATTTATTATATCAAAATTATTTTATAATTTTATTAGTTATATATAACCATCATTGAGCACTTAAGTTTTTCCCAAAGTTTCATTCTAAATTTCCATCTTTTAGATCGAATTTCCGTCATTTTTGTTGACCGTAAACGATATCGATATCGATATTTGGGGCGAGATATTCGTAAATTCAGCGAGCAATATATCCGTTGATATCGATATTTTCATCCTTGGATGGAAGCATTAGATGGGACATTTTTAAAAGGAAAATATCTTGGAACATTGTTAGTTGCCATATGCATGGATGGAAATAACCAAATATACCCTCTTGCATTTGGAGTTGGAGATTCAAAGAATCTTGCATCATGGAATTGGTTTTTGACTAAATTACGTGGAGCTATTGGGGATGTTGGTGACTTCAGTGTTCATTTCAGATAGAAACGAAAGCATTTGGAAGGCTGTCTCCATTGTATTTCATGATGCTCATCATGGTGCATGCATATTCCATATAGGTCAAAACCTTAATAGCCATTATAAACATGAAGGGCACATTCACTATATTATAAAGCAGCGAAGGCATTTCCTATTCGTGAATTTGATCGTCTTATGGTGGAAATATCTAATGTCGACTCTGAAGTTGCTAAGTATCTTAAAGAGTGGATATGAAAAACGGGCTCGTGCACACTTTAATGAGAATCGGTACAATCTCATGACGACAAATATAGCTGAATGTCTCAATTCAATTACTAGAGATGCTCGTAAATTACCGATCTCCAATTTTCTTGAGTATTTAAGAATGAATATACTTCAGAGTCAGCCAAAATGAATTCACATTTGACAAATTGGGTTGGAAGTGTGATTAGAGAGAACAACAAGAAAGAGTTATCATTGCAGGTATGTACACAAAATTAATCAATTCTCTTGTGGTTTTGTCTACTTAATATTATTGCAAATTAAATATAGAGATCAAAATTTTATGCTTAAATTGTTGCTGAAATGTTGTTTAAAATCTTTGTTTTTTTTTTTGGTAAGTTAGCTTGTTTAAAATAGAATTTTACAACAACCAACCCTTTATATTGCCTACTAATAAAATCAAAAGGTAAGATATATTTTCTTGCAAGAAAAAATACAGCAAAAAACTATGTCGATAAAACAAGAATATCATACCTTTGATGGTTATATATATATATATATTTATTTATTCATTTTTGATAATTGGTTGCGCATAGTATAAACGAATCTCATATGTTATAAATATGTAGGTATCACCGATTGAGAAATACTCATTTCATATATATGATGGAAGCCATGTTGAAGTTGTTAACTTAGAGAAAAAAGTGATGCTCGCGTCGAGCATTTGATCTTGACCAACTACCATGTGCACATGCTTGTTCCGCATGCAGACAACTTTCATGCTACTCCATGTGTTCCCAATATTATAGTGCAACCTCATTGGTCATTGGATATGTAGAAACTATATGGAAGTTGGTGATCAAGCAGATTGGGAGGTGTCTGATGATGTGAGAGATAAAATTTTCCTACCACCAACCACACAAAGAAGGTATGGTAGGCGTAAAGAGAAGAGAATCCCATCACTTGGAGACGAAACATCAACTCAGTAAGTGTGCAAGATGTGGTTTAGTTGGCCACTACCGACAAACTTGTAAGAATTCAATTGCACTTCATCCTACTCTTTAGAACGAGTGATATAACATTTTACTATTTCAATTTAAGGATTGTAATGAATAAGTATTTTGATTTTATAATTTTTTTATATTAATTTTCTTTTTGTTATTATATCATATGAGAGATGCTTTCTGAAATTTGATACTACCAAAAATAATATTTATATCAGAAAATTAGTTTCCGTTCATTGTGGAAAAGGGGCTCTGTTTTTGTTCAAAGACAATTAGTTAGAATTTGTTTTTCTTCATAGTTATGAAATTTGAATGAATTATTATTTTTTATTGAACCTTATGAGTATGAAAATAATAAACCCAAATTGAATTTGAAGAATCAGAACAAAATTGAAAATCAGAATACAAAAAATGATTGTAAACCAGCAATTGATTATCTCCAGCTACAACCGCAACACCTGACCTTGAATCATCATCGGTAGCAATACACTAAATGTATGAATTTAGGTCCCAATCTGTTAATGTAAATTGGCATTCCTGTCCAGATTATATTCTTGGATTGTATGGGCTGGGTCATATTATGTATGTATAGATACTAAGCCCACGGTTGTGAAATCACTTGGTCCTGTCCAGCTTGTTTTCCTGCTCCAGCTTTGGTCTGTCGCGAAGAACCCGTGTCCCTTCGAAGTCCTCCCTGAATAGTTCTCTCTACAATATGGAATTTGCCCAGGACTCTTCTTCCTCTTTCTAGTATATATGAGAACTTCATGTCTCCGAAGGATAACACACAAGAACTCAACGAAAATCAGATTGAGCAGTTTAAGAAGATCGATCGAGTGAACTCCTACTTATGGGTGATTGACAGCCGTGTCCAGTACCGTGCCACCTGAAGGAGTTGTGAGGAACCTCAACCATTGCGGATGTCAATTGCGTGAAGGATGAAAGAATGAGCTGCCTTGCTGTGGTGATTAGTAAGATGAGTTTCATATATGTTCATTCATGTACTTGAATTGATTTCATAGTGGATTGGTTCTTGACTGGCAAAGTGCCCGTGGATGTTTCCCTCGTGAGGGTTTTACCACGCTAAATCTCTCGTGTGTTTTACTATTGTCTCACTGTTTTTTACTTGAGTATTTATTAGTTAAGTTGTTATCTGGTTGATTGGTCTGGTTGCTAAATTGAGTGGAGTAGCCGTTGAGTGAATAGGATAGGTCTGATTGGGTTTTGGGGTCTTAGTATTTTAGGCAACTTCAATTGGTATCAGAGCGGGTCACCTAATATACCTGGTGAGATCCGCAAGTAGCCTCTAGGATGGATCGTGCCGTTGGATCCATAGCCCACCCTCCTTACTTTGATGGTGAGAATTATGGAGCCTGGAAAGCCAAAATGAAGGCTTTCCTTTGGTCTCTGGATGACAGGGTATGGTACACTGTAGTCCATGGATGGACTGAGCCAACCAAGTCCACAAAAATAGAAGGCACTAGTGAAATCATCACTAAGTCCAGAGAAGAATGGACTCAGGCCGAAGTGCAGCATTGCACCAGTAACCAGAAGGGCTTAAATGCCTTGTTCACAACCGTGTCCCCTGAGCAATTCAACTCCATTTCGACTTGTGAGACTTCCAAGCAAGCTTGGGACATCTTGAAAGTCACTCATGAGGGGACAGAGAGAGTCAAGGCTTCAAAGCTTCAGATGCTCACCACACAGTTTGAAACCCTTAAAATGGAAGAAGAAGAGACTTTTTCTGAATTCTATGCCAAACTAAGTGTCATTGTGACAGGATGCTGTAATTTAGGTGATAGCCTACCAGAACACATGGTGGTAAAAAAGATTCTTAGGTCTCTTCCTGTTAGGTTCCAAGCAAAGAAAACAGCAATTGAGGAGGTCAAAGACTTAAACACTCTAAAACTGGAAGACTTGATTGGATCTCTAAAGACTTTTGAGATGGAATTGCCAATCCAAAAGAAAGCTAAAAACATTGCCCTTAAGATCAGTAAAGGAGATGAAAATAAGGGTCAACATGATGACTTCAATGAGGAGGAATTTTCTCTTCTTGCAAAAAACTTTAGAAAATTCCTCAAGTTTAAGAGTCACAAAAATCGTGACATGAAGTCCAGCCCTAGTTTCGGTTCAAGGAAGTTCAGAATGAATGAACCTGCACATGATAGGACTATCACAAACACAAGTTCTGATAGAACAAAATGCTACGAGTGTCAAGGCTTTGGACACATAGCATCTGAGTGTGCAAACACTTTGAAAAGACAGAAAAATGAGACAAACAAAGCCCTCAATGTCTCTTGGAGTGATAGTGACTCAGAATCTGAAGGAGAAGAGAAAGTTGTTGCACTCATCTCATCTGTGAGTGAGGATCCTTTTTGCGAGTATGACATAAGTGTAGCTGATTTTGGATTGGAAGAGGTCTTAGAGCAATATAACACACTGTTTCTTGCCTCTAAAAGGGTACGAAACAAAAATTCTAAGCTAGTACAGAAGATTGCAGTCCTAGAACAAGAAAGCCTTAAAGAAAAAACTGAACTGATCTCTCAGATCAAAGAGCTTGAGATGCAGAGTGCTGCCCTTGTGGTAAAACTGCAATCTCTGCATCAACACTCCACTAATCAGTCCAAACAGTTGGAGACATTCATCTCTGAGAATAAAATTCTTAAAGGCGACCTAAAGAAATCTGAGGAAAGGGTCTTAGAGTTAACCATAGGAGCTGAAAAAGTCGACATGATGTTAAAAATGGGAAAACTCTTTGGGGACAAACATGGGTTGGGTTTTTCTCCTGTAAAAGCTTGTATAGGTCCTGAACCACTTACCACAAAGTTTGTGAAGGCGGTGCCAACTCAGACAGCAAACCAGGTTCCAAACAAGAAGAGGTTATCCCAATCTGCCATTTCTGTGGAACATCTGGTCATATTCGACCAAGGTGCAAGCAGTTTCTTTCAAGAAAAGGGAACAAAGAAAAGGTAATGACAACTCAGGATAAAATGAAAATAGTTCAGTTGTCTACAGTTACAAACATTCCTGTGTCCTTGCCGCATAGAGTCAATCTTGTTTGGAAAAAGAAAGAAACTGTCACCTGTTTGCCTTCTATCTCATCTACTGAACACATAAATTCTTTTGTTGCTTTTACTGTTTCTGCTACTCATAAGACAAATATTTGGTATTTTGACAGTGGTTGCTCTAGACATATGACAGGTGACAGGTCATGGTTCACATCTTTTTCTGCTGATGAAATCAGTGGATCAGTAACATTTGGAGATGGACGCAGGTCCAAAATCTTGGGAAAAGGTACTATTTCTACCCCTGGAATTCCTAGCCTGAACAATGTACTACTAGTTGCTGAGTTACATGCAAATATAATTAGCATTAGTCAATTGTGTGATGAGCTAGGAAATGTTGTTTTTAGGAAGGAACACTGTGAAGTGAGTAATGAACAAGGAAAAATCGTCATGCAGGGGGTAAGATATGAAGATAACTGTTATTGCATAAATGCTAGTCACAAAATCAATAAGCAAGTCTGTTATCATGCTCAGGATAATCAATTGAAGCTTTGGCATCATAGGCTAGGTCATATGAATTGTCGTGACCTGCTCAAATTGTCAAAAAAGGAATATGTCAGAGGTCTCCCAAAACTTGGGGGCACTTCAAATGCTGTTTGTGAGTCATGTCAATTTGGAAAACAGTCCAAGAGTTCTCATCCGGTTGTCCCATACATAACTACCACCAAGCCACTGGAACTCATGCATATGGATCTGGTAGGTCCTTTTGATCCTACTAGTCTGGGGGGAAAGAACTATGCCTTAGTACTTGTAGATGACTTCTCTAGGTTTTCATGGGTTGACTTTCTTGCTCACAAATCCAATGCATTTGAATCTTTCTGCATGCTAATTAAAAGAATCAAAAATGAAAAGACTGAATCATCTCTAAGTCCTGTCAGGTTGAGAACCGATCATGGGACAGAATTTGAAAACACGCTGTTTTCAGATTTTTGCGTAGAACATGGCATCAAACATGAGTTCTCTGCTCCCATTACCCCTCAGTAAAATGGTATTGTTGAGAGAAAGAATAGAGTTCTCCTTGATATGTCACGTGCAATGCTCAGCTTTGCCAAAATTGCTCAACATTTCTGGGCTGAGGCCTTTAGCACTGCTTGTTACACGGCAAATAGGGTATATCTAAGGCCAGGGACAAAAACCACTCCATATGAACTCTGGAGAGGCAGAAAACCGACTGTGAAACACTTGAAGGTTTTTGGGAGCACTTGTTATATTTATAAGGATAGAGAATACCTAACCAAACTTGATTCCCGTTCTGATGCAGGGATCTTCCTTGGGTTTTCACTTAATAGTAGAGCATATCGGGTGTATAACTCCAGGAAAAAGTCAGTAATGGAGTCAGTAAATGTGGTCATTCATGAGTCCTTATTACAATATGATTATCCTACTGTTGAGTGTACAGGTACAGCGGTTGGAGTGCCAGATGACTGTCTTGTGTCTAGTCATGAGACTGACAATCAGCCAGGTCCCCCCATCCACAGAACAGGCACAAAACAGGTTCAGCGAGACCACAGTACCTCAGACATCATTGGAAATCCCTCAGATACTATTCAGACAAGAAATCAGACTGCTAGCTCTCTAACCTCTTCATGCTATGTCTCTCTTATTGAGCCAAAGAATGCTGGTGCAGCCCTTAATGATGATGAGTGGATCTTGGCTATGCAGGAGGAGCTGAATCAATTCACCCGACATGATGTATGGTACCTAGTCCCTAGGCCTTCTGCCTCCAATGTCATAGGGACAAAGTGGGTCTTTAGGAACAAAACTGATGAGCATGGCACTGTGGTACGAAATAAAGCTCGTCTGGTAGCCCAAGGTTACACACAGATTGAAGGCATCGACTTTGATGAAACGTTTGCTCCCGTAGCTCGCTTGGAGTCCATTCGACTGCTGCTTTCAATTGCTTGCCATCTGAAATTCAAACTCCATCAAATGGATGTCAAAAGCGCGTTCTTAAATGGGGTGTTGAATGAAAAGGTCTATGTGGAACAGCCAGTGGGGTTTGTAGACCCTCGTTATCCTGATCATGTCTTCCGGCTCAAGAAAGCTCTTTATGGTCTTAAGCAGGCACCTCGGGCCTGGTACTCCCGTCTGTCCTCCTACCTGTTATCACAAGGTTACCTTCGAGGAGCACTTGACAGAACCTTGTTCATCAAACATACTGCCAAGGATCTGGTTGTTGCTCAGATCTATGTCGATGACATTGTGTTTGGTTCCACATCTGCCAAACTGGTTCAAGCATTTACTGATGTCATGACAACAGAGTTTGAAATGAGTTTATGTGGAGAACTAACCTACTTTCTTGGTTTGCAGGTACATCAAGTGGACACATGCATCTTCATCTCCCAAGCTAAGTATGCAAAGGATCTTGTCAAGAAGTTTGGAATGGAATCTGCAAAACCTGTCTCATGTCCCATGGGTAAAAATGACAAACCATACAAGGACCTCACGGGTAAGCGTATTGACCAAAAACTCTATCGCAGTATGATCGGCAGTCTCCTGTACCTTACAGCCAGTAGACCAGACATTGCCTTCAGTGTTGGGTATAGTGATGCTGACTGGGCCGGCAATGCCGATGATCGCAAGAGCACCTCTGGTGGCTGTTTCTATGTAGGCCACAACCTTGTAGCCTGGCATAGCAAGAAGCAGAACTGCATCTCCCTCTCCACTGCTGAAGCTGAGTACATTGCAGCTGGTAGCTGCTGCACACAGTTGCTGTGGATGAAGCAAATGCTCCACGACTATGGGATCACCCAAGGTAAGATGGTAGTTTTTTGTGATAGCACCAGTGCTATCAACATTTCCAAAAATCCTGTTGAACACTCACGCACCAACCACATTGACATAAGACACCATTTCATTCGTGACCTTGTTAAAAATGACACCATCACACTCGAGTACATTCACACTGATAGACAGCTCGCTGACATCTTTACTAAGCCTTTGGATAACCCCCGTTTTGAAGATCTTCGCAAATCCATTGGAGTTTGCTCCTTCCCTTAGTTTTGGTGCTTGGACTTGGTACTCCTCTCTATTTACTTGCATTCGGTTTGCCATGTTAACTGGTGGTTTCTGTCTTGTCTTAGTGTCTGCGGTTTTACAATGGTCGACGGTTCACAAAGCAAGTGGGCTTTAAATGTCAGGAAAATCGCTATGCAGCGTCCCGAGTATGTACAGATTGGCATCCCAGTAGCATTGTCTGTGCTCCACCATATCCCCACCACCACTCTCCCATTTTGCCTGTTTTTTTTTGAAGTACAGTTTTCTGTTGTTCCTGTCCCCTCCCTTCTCGGACAGTCTTGTAGCCTTGCTGACTTGGGCCAGTACATCCTTAGGGGTGCTTCATCACCTAGTGTCTTGCAGTCTCCTGACTCGAGCACACTGATTCAAAACCCGTTACACAGGTCAGCATGTTTGCTTAATAAGACTCCTCCCTCGTGGCTACAGTGTCTTAGGTTCGTAGCCTGCTTGACTCAGGTTATTCCATCTGAAGGGTGCCTTATCACCTGGCACTCTCATCTCAACTGGGATGGTTGTGTTGATCTAACACCTGTTACACGGGTCTCTCAGAACTGCTTAATGAACCTAAGTCACCTCTGGCCTACCCTCACACCATGACACAAAAAAAAAAAAAAAAAGGGAGAGGACCAACAGTGCCCTGACAAGATGGCTGGTGTTACATGGAGAGTGTTGCACTGTGGTGGGTGTCTCTGGTCCACCTTGCACCGGTGGTTGCCAATCTCTCGTCCCACTCCCGGACTCTCATTTCTCATTGCCCTGATCATCTGCTGCGTCTGCAATCTTTGTGTCTCTTGTCTGTTGTTACCCCTTGGCCCTCAATGCTTGTACACGTCCCTTGCCTGTTGACTGCCTAGCTATGCCACTAAATGGATATGGTATGTAGTTTGTTCCAAGCACATCTCATTCAGGGGGAGTCTTCTCTGTTCCGGGTCAAAGGGGGAGTATGGCTATGCATCAGTATCCATAATGGTGAAATGGTTCAATTCTCAAACTAAACATTTACATATTTATGGTTAGCTATGGTCTATGGTTAGCTATGGTGTGTAGTCTCTGCATATTTTAACTGCTTGATGTTTCTGCATTCCCTAAATGCTTGGTGTTTTATATTGCCGGTTATGCTCTCTCTATTTATTTGCCTTCCCAACAGGTTTCACGGTATATCTGTATGTCTTAGTGTGCAGGCTCACTACAGAGACTTAGTTATGTGATCAGATTGGTTCCTTGTTAAGAATGGTTTAGAATTGAAATAGTGTTGTCCCGGAAATGCCAAAGGGGGAGATTGTTAATGTAAATTGGCATTCCTGTCCAGATTATATTCTTGGATTGTATGGGCTGGGTCATATTATGTATGTATAGATACTAAGCCCACGGTTGTGAAATCACTTGGTCCTGTCCAGCTTGTTTTCCTGCTCCAGCTTTGGTCTGTCGCGAAGAACCCGTGTCCCTTCGAAGTCCTCCCTGAATAGTTCTCTCTACAATATGGAATTTGCCCAGGACTCTTCTTCCTCTTTCTAGTATATATGAGAACTTCATGTCTCCGAAGGATAACACACAAGAACTCAACGAAAATCAGATTGAGCAGTTTAAGAAGATCGATCGAGTGAACTCCTGCTTATGGGTGATTGACAGCCGTGTCTAGTGCCGTGCCACCTGAAGGAGTTGTGAGGAACCTCAACCATTGCGGATGTCAATTGCGTGAAGGATGAAAGAATGAGCTGCCTTGTTGTGGTGATTAGTAAGATGAGTTTCATATATGTTCATTCATGTACTTGAATTGATTTCATAGTGGATTGGTTCTTGACTGGCAAAGTGCCCGTGGATGTTTCCCTTGTGCGGGTTTTACCACGCTAAATCTCTCATGTGTTTTACTATTGTCTCACTGTTTTTTACTTGAGTATTTATTAGTTAAGTTGTTATCTGGTTGATTGGTCTGGTTGCTAAATTGAGTGGAGTAGCCGTTGAGTGCATAGGATAGGTCTGATTGGGTTTTGGGGTCTTAGTCTTTTAGGCAACTTCACAATCAATCCATATGGAAAGGCAAAGAAGATGGCAGAAGATATCATACTGGATTTCTCCAAAAACTCGAACATGGCAGTCATGATCTTACGGTAGGTGGTGCTAAGCAATTTCTCGGATTGTATGTTTTGGATAGCTGGATTTGTACAACTGAAGCTAACAACATATGGATATTTAGATATTTCAATGTGATAGGATCAGACTCTGAGGGAATACTAGGAGAGGGTCCTTGACCTGAGCTACGTGAGTAGGGCCAGATATCTGGTCCCTGTTTTGATGCAGCTCTAGGCATAATTGCAGGATTGAAGGTACTTCTTCCTTCCCTTCGTCTCCATACATTTTTTTTTTCTTTTTTCAGATACACTTGACAAGAACTAAATCAATACGAGAAACTGAACTGTTTTGTTAATGTTTGATTCTAGGTCCGAGGAACTGTTTTGTAGATTTTTTGACTGATTAGAAAACACATTCATCAGAGTAATAAGATTTGTTTAGTTTTGACGGATAAGAGTATTTGAGTCTATTTGAGTAGGTTTTTTGTTATATTTAAAAGTTTTTTAAAAAGTGACATTTTTTAATTTAAAGGCTAAAATATGTCTATTTTTGATAAATTCCCAATAAAATCAAGATAGTAAGATTAGGGTTTTTCTTATCATACTAAGCTTGCGTAGGCTAATTAGGGGTTTTTCTTCTAATTAATTAAAACCTCGTAAGAATTAGAATAATAATGTATTCAAACAATTATAAGAGTATTTTTGATATTTAGATAAGTTATATTACATTTAATTAATAATTTTTCATATTCTATAGGTTAATGTGCAATATTTTTGGGATTTAATTAAGGCGATGCTTGAGTAAGGTCTAAAACTTGAGTGAGTGTTTGTAAAAACACAAATAATTTTAGAGAGTGTTTTATGCAAATAACTCATATCTATATAGACATAAATATATAGACTTATTTATGCTTTCATGGGAATGAAACTGGAATTTTTATGTACCAAATTAAAGATTAAAGACAGGAAATTTCTTGGATATTGCAATTTGCAAGGAAGGAGGGCCGGATACGAATGCTTAACATGAATGGAATAATAACAAAGAATATTAGGGTTAATTTATAATTTACAGTCCAATTACACTACAATTAGTAAAGTCTACCAACCGCTTCCATTGTTGGTGATCTCTTTCTAAGTCAGCTACTATTTAATACTACAAATAATTTCTTAACTCTCTTGGACTTTTATCTATTAACATAAAAAAGAAAATCTTATTTCAATAATAGAAGATTCTTATGCTTTTGAAAAGTCTGTTTTAATTGAATACTTACAAGACATTTTTTACTAGGAAATTGAATTTCATAAAAGGCTAAAAAGCAAATGAAGTTCAAATAAGTGAATAACTTTGTACATATGATCATATTTTAAACTTTGTACATATGATCATATTTTAAGTTATTTCAAATCCATTCAATCTATTATTTTCTAGTTTTTATAGCAAATTTAGTTTTGTTTTCAAATTCAAATCCCTCCTACCACAAACGGATCCAAAAGGAATTTAGAGATACAAAATAATGCAAAAAAAAAAAAAAAAGAGAGGTTGGAAACGAAAACGAAAAATGATTAGTTATCAAACTAGGCAAGTAAAAATTAAAGAGGAAATCATTTTAAACAAGCTCTAAAAAAAGCACATTGTCATCGCGCGCTCCTACCTTATTAATTGTGTAAGAGTAAAAGCTTTTTGCAAATAATAAGGAAACCTCTCTACTAAGTCTCAACATTACAACCAATCATTCTCACAACAAAACGGAATTAAAGATTAACAAATATGTTGACCTAACAGAACAATCCCTGCCTTGCCTTTTGCACAGGCAACCAATCGTACATTGCTCTTATACCGGACAAAGAAATCGAACCGGATCCAACTAGGGTTTCCTTTCCCTAATCTAAATCAATGAGACAAAACTTCAATAAATGTGGCTTGGCAACAATAATGATACATACAGTTTTCCATTTGTGAAAGTGTAGTTATGGTGTACAAATATGTGCCAAGCATAAAGGACTAGCTTCCATTCCGCGAGCCAAGCACCAGAAATGGCAAGGTATAAACAGTGACAGCTCTGTGATCAGTGCACCGATATGGACTTGTGAGCTCATACGAAAGCGGTGCGCACCCGTGCAATTGTAAATTTGAGGAAGCAGCTCAACACTACTCAGAAAGGATTAATCAGAGGTTAACTCACCTGCTTTCCTATCAAATCAAGGCCAACTACTAGAAAGGTGATTCCTTGAAACAGAAGGAAGTAGAAGTGAATTTCTTGGGCTGATAGCAAGCTTTTTGCAGAAGTAGCCAACAATACAAAGGCGATTACAAGTTCCTTCGTACATAAACGGTTTCTTCTCCTTTTTCCTGTTTTCTTAGACGTCTCTAGTTTACTCAGCTCTACGAGGCGTGATTCTGAGGCAGACCTTTGAAGACTCGTAGTTTGCACAAGAGGCTTAATTAGATTCCTTTTCATAAGTTACTAAATCTGCCTCTGATGATCTTCCGAGTTTCTTGGTAACGATCCATTCATATCAACTTTCGAACTGAAACAGTCCTGATATCATGGCATTGAATTTGGTCACTGACATGGTACTCACAAACAGAAGGGAGGGAACGATAATTGAGAATGAACACGGTGCTAGAAGGATGTTCAAGATAGAAATAATTCCAGGAACATAACAAACAACCCGTATTGGTATTTTTGTTGGCATGTAAGCTGCACCTGGATCGGGTTTGATCAAGCTGCAATGCAGCTGATCAAACACTCAAATAGAATCATGCCACCTGTTTAAAATCAGTTAGTGTTAGCACGTGTGTGAGGCATGTGTGTGTGTGTGTCTTAATGAGCAAGAAATCATGTAATGTGTGTGTGTGATGATGTCATTCTTCTCTAACAGAATTGTACAGAGGAGAATGAATGATAATGATTGAAAATCACCACTGAATCACTAAGGACGTGTGTGATTCTCTCTAAATGGTGAGAGCATAAGAAAATCAGAAAAACTATTCATATATGCATTTTGTCAAACACCTTCTGTGCATCAATGAAACAGTAAACCTTTAGTCCATTTTCTTGATCGATCATCAATCCATATTCTTCATTCCCTACAAATCTAAAGTGCTGATCACTTATTTCAAATCCTAATCTATCCTAACCACAATTTTTCCAACTAAGAGTGTAAGAGAGAAGTTGGTACCTCAAGCAAAAGAAGCTTCCCTGAAATCAGCTTTGAACCTTCATTGATCTTCGATCTTCAGGTCCTGAAATCCAACAATTTGAGCTTCTGGTAGGAACATGGTCAAGGGAAGAATGATGCAAAAGAAGTGAATGAATAAAACGACAATATAAGCTTTCACATGAGGAAGAAAGGAAATATCAAGTTGGCATTCTTGGCAAAATTCACCTGGAATGTGAAAACAACTGAAGTTTTGCTCATCTGCGCTTAAATTTGGTAAAAAAGGCTCATATCACTAGCCAAATTTTCCCGACTTGTGATTTAGATGACATGAGCCTATCTTTATAATAAAACCAATGCACTTCAACGAAGTCTTCTTAGATTATCAATGACTTAGATGCCCTTCTATTAAAATAAAAAATATTGTTCTCCAAATAATTTAGCCAATGGAGAGGATATTCTATTGAACTTCATCACAGAGATCAACACAAGCAGCGGATGGATTGCTTCACAACCAAATAAGTATCCTTACTTAATCTCCTAGCTGTAAATTGATTGTGAATCAAGAGTAGCATGTGATTACTTGTGATTGGTAGTGATTAGATGATTAGTGTTTAGAAGAAAAATGGAAATCGGTGATGATTTGAATGGAAGAATTTCACACAGTTTGGATATGCACACCAAGTGTTCGATGAAATGCTTTGTGAAGGAAACTAACACAATCTTCCTGATTCAATATGAGATTTCATCATTCTCATTCAATCTTTTTATATGAGAATACAAGCATTTCACACACTTCACTCTCACACACTCACACGGTTACACCACACACACATTTCATGACACTTTTAGAACCAATCAAACGGTGCCACCTCAATTACTAGATTCTTAGAACCTTCACGGCTCAGTCACACACAATTGCACAGTCCTTTTCATTCTGTTATCCAGCCTAGCAACCCTTTCCACCTCAGCTCACTTTTCCACCTCAACACACTTTTCCACCTCAGCACACTTAGCATTTAGAGAGTTGCACTGGATATAAACCAGTAAGCAGCCTATACTTCAACAACCCTCCTAAGTTGGAGGCTAGTTTTATTCCAAGAAGTGTTCTCAGTCTTCCTAGAGTACTTTTAGAGACTGCTTTAGTAAAAATATCAGCAAGTTGTAGTTCAGTCTTATAGTACAAGAGTGAAATCTTGTCTTCCTGCAGAGCTTCTCTAATGAAGTGATATTTCCTATTAATGTGCTTGGTTTTCTGGTGAAACACTGGATTCCTTGCAATGGCTATAGCTGACATGTTATCACATAATAGGGTAGTTGCTTCACACTGTTCCTCCCCAAAATTCTTAAGTACAAACCTCAACCATATAGCCTGATTCAGCCTCAGCAGTAGACAAAGCCGCACTGCTTTGTTTGATAGAGGCCCAGGAAAACGCCCCACTTCCCAAAGAGAATGCATAACCTAATGTACTTCTCATATCATCCTCTGAACCACCCCAATCATTATCACAGAATCCTATCAAGTTGGAACATTTCCCTTTCTCATATTCAATCCCATAGGACAGTGTCCCCTGGATGTACCTCAGAACCCTTTTAGCAGTTCCTAGGTGCTTAGTTGTAGGTCCATGCATGAATCTTGATAGCAAACTAGCAACAAACATTATGTCTGGTCTAGTTGCTGTAAGATACAATAAACTCCCCACAATCTTCCTGTATAAGGACTCATCTGCAGGCTCACTCCCATCAACCTTCCTTAGTTTGTCTTTTGGAACCAAATGTGTGCTTACTGTTTTGCAATCCCTTAGTCCAAACTTGTCAAGCAGTGTAGTGGCATGCTTCTTTTGGTGTATGAATACATATTGATTGTTTTGAATCACCCCCATCCCTAAGAAGTGATGCAACATACCAAGATCAGACATCTCATACTTGTTCATCATTTCAGACTTGAACTGTCTCATTAGTTGCGCACTTGAACCTGTGTAGACAATGTCATCTACATACAAAGAGACAATTAGGATACCTCCATCTTCTGCTATTTTTACATATAATGTAGCTTCACTAGCACCCTTCTTGAAACCATTTTGAGACAGAAATGTGTCAATTTCTCCATACCATGCTCTAGGAGCTTGTTTTAGTCCATACAAAGCCTTCTTAAGTTTGTACACCTTTTCTTCTTGATTTCCCACAGTTTACCCCTATGGTTGTTCAATGTAGACCTCTTCCTGATAGTATCCAATCTAGCTACTGGAGCAAATGTCTCATTATAATCAATCCCAGGCTTTTGTGCATAGCCTTTTGCCACCAGCCTTGCTTTGTGTTTTTGGATTGAACCATCTAAATTCATCTTGGTTTTGAAAATCCATTTTACACCTATAACAGGTTTCCCCTTAGGTCTGTCCACCAAATCCCAAGTTTCATTTTTATGAATCATTTCAAGTTCAGCTTCCATAGCTGATTTCCACAAGTGATCTTTAGCAGCCTCAGTGTAGTTCTCAGGTTCCACTATGCACATATGACATCGTGCATAGATGTCACTGATACTCCTGTATCTCATTTGTGTACTACTTGATGTTTGAGGCTAAGAAATATGAGTTCTGATTGAGTCTGATTCAGGTTGAGCTGCAGGAGCACTGATCTGATCCTGTGGCTCAGGAGTCATATCTCTTTACTCTACACCATACCTTAGTGATACAGAACCTCCTCCATGCTCCCTGTTCTCCTTCCAATCCCACTGAGCACACTCATCAAAAATCACATTCCTTGCAATCACAATCTTCCCTGACTTCAAATTCAGCAACCTGTGGCCCTTCTCACATCCACCATATCCCATAAAGACACACTTGATACTTTTCTCATCAAGCTTCTGTCTCAATTGATCAGCAACATGTGAATAACATATTGAGCCAAATACCCTTAGATGTTTAACTCTAGGTCTCCTCCCTGTAAACTGTTCAAAAGGTGTTTTACCACTTATAGCATGTGTAGGACATCTATTTAGAAGATATACTGCTGTATAGACAGCCTCACCTGTAACAACCCGTCCCGAGAGCCGGGATTAAGATAGTGATTAAGGTGGGATTAGTGAGGTTTATTGGTGGTTAGGTGGTCCCGATAGGTCTGTAAGTTTAGAATGACGATTTTGCCCCTGACTTGGGCAAAAATGTTGACTTTAGTTCGGGTGGTCAAATGGGTGTTGACCAGTGACCAGGACGTAGTTTAGGATGTCACGAATCCGTAGGCAGGTGGCACGCCTGATTCCGACATCCGAGGAGGGAGTTATGATGTTCGGAAGGTTGAGGGCATAACTGTAATTTGGTTAAAAGAAGGGGAAATGTTGACTTTTTGGACGATCGGGTTTTGGTACGTTGACCGAGGATGGTTACGTAGATCTCGTTGTCCTGAGTTCGATGACAGGCGACACATATTCATAGGACGTACGGTGTGGGAGTTACGGGTCTAGAAAGGTAGTGGCAAAACCGTAATATTGAGTTAAAAGGAGGGGCAGTTTGGTCTTCTATACTCTGGAAATTGTGCAGAGAAAGGGACAGATGGACGGCTGGGATTGAGCCATTTGGTGAGAGAATGGAGTGGATGGTGACACGTGCTAAAGGTGGAGTGGTTTCTGGTGAGTTCCAGTGCGTGCACGGCCCAAATAATTGGGGTGCACCCGTGCAAGTGCGTGTGTGTTCTTCGATCCTGAGTGAAACAGAGTGAGGCGGTGAGAGAAATTGAAGGGTGATCGGGAGTGCTGGTGAGTTTGTGAGGGTGTGAGAGTGATCAGAGAGGTGAGAAAGTTACAGGGAGGAGGTTTGGAAGTGTTGTGCTTGTGTGTGGGTGAGTGAGAGCTCACGGGGAAATACCAGAGGAAACAAAGAAGACTGAGGGCTTGTGGTGGTGTTGTGGCCGTGTGCGGGTGCGATTGACCTCGAGAGGAGGCTGAGGCGACGGTGTGGACTCCAGGGAGCACGGCGGCGAGCACGGCGGTGGACGGTTGCAGGTAATTTTTCATTCCTGTAAAATTGCCCTGTTTTCCTGTTGAGTTTTGACTTGTGAGTCGTGAGTCTAGAGGTCGAATCGAAGTTCATAGGGAGGTCTAGGGGACTCAGTGGAGGTCTGGGCTTCTATTGGTTGTGCTGCCGTGACGGGTGGTGCACGGTGGGGGTTAAAACGACGGCGGGTACTCTGGTGCTCTGTTTTGCCGTCGAGGTTCGAACCTAAAGTCGTGAAGTTTGGGAGTGAATCGATGGTTAGGGTGAGTTGGGTTAAGCTTAAAGGGGTCCTAGGAACCGTCTGGTATTGCCACCGTGACGGGAGGTGACCTGGGTGGCCAGGAAGGAAAACAGAGCAGAGATCGGGTTTTGTTTCGAGCTTCAGTCGACGGTTTAAGAGCCGTGTCGAGGTCGAAGGAGGACGGGGATGGACAGAGTAGGCCTGGACGATGATGATGGTGAAGGAAGGGAAGGAATTGAGACGGGACGGTAGAGAACCGTTCTTGCCGGTTCGATTTACAGACACTGTGTCGAACCGGGTTTGCTCAAGGTAGCCGATGCACTGTAGCAGGCGCGTGAGGGCCACGCGCAGCCACTTTGGGCGGCGCGTGGGGGCACGTGCGGCGGTTCTGGGGAAAGTGGTCAACATGGTTTTTGGTCCAGGAGTTGTGACTAGTCCATTGGAATTGGTTTCGAGTTAATCGGACGTCGAATCGAAGTAGTTCCGCGAGGGTGAAAGTTTAGGGTTCCGGTTCGTTACGTTCAGGACCTGGGGATTTTTGAGGGAATTTAGGTGAATACTCGTGGACGTGTTAGTGACGTAATTTGGTGGTTGTTGACAGGATTGGGATTTCCCGAGGAAGCCGAGGAACGTGCTGGACGTTCGGGACGCGATTGAGGGCTCGGTACTGTGAGTGGACCCTTTCCTTAAACTCGAACATGCATAACTGTTTTCTATACTTGTTTTATATATGTGATTTCATGATTTTTGGATTTATGATGTGATTTTACATAATTGCACGTTTTTCGAGAAAATACGGTATTTGACACGTTTTACGATAAAAGGTTGATTTCTGATTATAATGTTATAGTTTTGGGATTTCAAATGATAAATGATTTCAATGATTATAAAGGGATTTTGGAACATGATTTCGATGATCAAGGTTTTCGGTTTTAGAATCGGATTTCGGAAAACGAGTTGGAACATAGAATTCCGAATTTGGGTTCGGAATGGCGGTTCGGGATGCCGAAAGGGCTTCGGACCAGTGATTTTGGATTCGGGTTTGGATATGGATTTAGAAATGGTTTTCAAATGGTTTTGGATTGGATTTGCTGGATCTGGTTATTGGGTTTAAAGACCTGGATATTGATTGACGGGGGACGGGCCCGGATTGAGTTTAAAGACTCGGGAGTTTAAAGACTCGGATATTATTGAGGCCTGGATTGAGTTTAAAGACTCGGATAGGTCCAGCAGGTTTGATCGGATAATGATGATTTGATGTTCATGGTTTGGATACGGTTTTATGGTTCATATTCTGTGATTTCTATAACTGTTTTATAGTGTTTCTGTTTCTTATGATGTTTTATGGTGTTTGATTATAATTGTTTTTAGAACTGGGTTTTGCATGTGTTTTCAAAACGGAGGGTAAAACTCGGTTTTCTTACAAATGGTTTTAGAGCTTTCTTTCGTGATGGTCCACTCACACCTTCTGTTTTTAACTTGCCCTCCAGGTTGTGGAGATAGCGTGGGGTCTTGACGTCGAGGCAGTATCTGAGGCATAGAAGTGAAGGGCAGGGTCCTAGTGTGCTTAAGTTTTCCTCCGCGTGCGTGTAATTATCTTCGGTTGTTATTTCCTTGTAATTCGTACTACGTTCTGTAAAACTTTAACTTCGGGGTTTATTGCATGCTTTCTCCTGCGTCTGACTGTTTTGTGTCAGGGTGTCAGACGGGAGCAGGATTTACCTCGAGTTTCGGGGTGAAACCGGGGTGGGTCCTGACATCACCCCAGTACTTATAGGGCACCCCTTTGTCATGCATCATTAGTTTTGCCATTTCTTCCACAATCTTGTTCTTCCTCTCAGCAACTCCATTTTGCTGTGGAGAATAGGAAACAGTTAGCTGTCTCAAAATCCCATGATCTTCACAGGATTTCTCAAAGTCATTTGACATGTATTCCCCTCCTCTATCACTTCTTAGCTGTTTAATTTTGAAACCAGACTATAATTCAACCATAGCTTTGAACTTTTGGAACACATTGAACACTCCTGCCTTACTAGATAGAAAGTAAATCCAACACATCCTTGTGAAGTCATCAATGAAAGTGAGGAAATGCCTATTTCCTCCTGCTGTTGATTCTTGCATAGGACCACAGACATCTGTGTGTACCAATTCCAGAGGAGAAGATGCCATCCAGGTCTTTTCCTTGTCAAATGGCTCAACATGTTGTTTCCCTGAAACACAAGCCTCACACACACCACTCTTTTGATCTGTGAGAGTTGGCAAACCCACAACCATGTCCTTCTGCTTCAAAAGCTTTAAGCTAGTGAAATTTAGATGTCCATACCTCCTGTGCCATAGTTCTGAGTCTTCAACAACAGATGACCTTAGAGCCATAGGATTCACATACTCCAAAGTCATAAGAAAGCATTTGTTGCCAATCATGGGAACTTTGGCCACTCTTTCTTGCAGATCTTTGTCTTCAAGGATGTCAACAGTATTATTCCCAAAAACAAGGTAATAACCATGCTCAATCAGCCCGCTAGCAACATTACATCTTTAATATACCTCTAACCTTGCTTGGTTTGAATTGCAAGATTTCCCTTTCCCATAGCCTGTACAAGTTCACCATTCCCCATTTTTACTTTCACTCTGATGCTTCTGTCAATGTCCACAAGCATGGACTCCTGAGCTGTCATATGGTTACTGTAGGCACCGTCTACATACTACACAAGGCTATCCTTTGCATCAGTGACTGTGTTGTATGCTAGGAACAGATTACTAGAAGTTTCTGTAACTTCTTTAGCTAAATTCACTGTGGCCTTGTCTCAACTCCCACCACCACCAGCTTTGGTAGGACAGGTTCTTGCAAAATGCCCAAATTTTTGACACTTGTAGCATTTAACCTTAGCAACTGACCAATAGTCTCCATAGTGAACCTTCTTGCATTTCTTGTAGAATTCCCTAACATAACTACCTGAGTCCTTCCCTGCAGTAGATCCCTAATTTGAACTGGTCCTGTGAGACTGTGAACTAGTGCCCCAGTGCTTATTTCCCTTGTAACCTCCCTTTTACTTAGAGTAGGAACTGTCCTATCTAGGTTCAATCGATAGACTTGAGAATGCCCTCTCTACTGAGTTCTCAGAATGCAATCCAACTCTCTGATCATAGGCCCTGATTGATGCAATCACATCTTCAACGTTGATAGCATCCAAATCTCTTGTTTCTTCAATTATGGACACAATGAGATCAAAGGGTTTTGTCAAACTAATTAGTATTTTCTGTGCTAATCTCTTTTCATCAACTTCTTCACCATAAGTTCTCATTTGATTCACTACACTATACAACCTAGAGATGTAAGTTGCAAGTGCCTCATTATCATTCATTATAGTATACTCAAAATCACGTCTAAATGATTGAAGTTTGAGAGATCTCACCTTTGCATCTCCTCTATATTCCCGAGTTAGAAGATCCCAAACTCCTTTGAGGTTTCTTCATTTTGGATTCTTGGGAAAATGTCATCAGTTACTGCATTTTGCAGTATTCTCAATACCTTTGCATCTCGAATCAGATCTTGATGAGAGGATAGCATCTCAAATTCTTCAGTTCTTTCACGTCTCACAGCACTCCTAGGAATACCATCTGATACTAAGCTCCACAGATCGTATGCCTTCAGAATTGTCTTCATCTTTACACACCAAAAGTCATAATTGGTTCATGTGAACACATGAGCTCTCAACTCTCCGCCAGATCCTGCCATCTCAGCAAGTGTTTCTTCTCTTCTTCTTCTTCCTAAACAGCTTCACTCCTTTAGACGCCCCAGATCACAGTGATCGTGGAAGCTCTGATACCATGTTGAACTTCATCATAGAGATCAACACAAGCAGCGGATGGATTACTTCACAACCAAGTAAGTATCCTTATTTAATCTCCTAGCTGTAAACTGATTGTGAATCAGGAGTAGCCTGTGATTACTTGTGATTGGTAGTGATTAGATGATTAGTGTTTAGAAGAAAAATGGAAATCGGTGATGATTTGAATGGAAGAATTTCACACAGTTTGGATGTGCACACCAACTGTTCGATGAAACGCTTTGTGAAGGAAACTAACACAATCTTCCTGATTCAATATGAGATTTCATCATCCTCATTCAATCTGTTTATATGAGAATACAAGCATTTCACACACTTCACTATCACCCATTCACACGGTTACATCACACACACATTTCATGACACTCTTAGAACCAATCAAACAGTGCCACCTCAATTACTTGATTCTTAGAACCTTCACGGCTCAGTCACACACAATTGTACAGCCCCTTTCATTCTGTTATCCAGCCTAGCAACCCTTTCCACCTTAGCTCACTTTTCCACCTCAGCACACTTTTCCACCTCAGCACACTTAGCATTTAAAGAGTTGCACTGGATATAAACAAGCAAGCAACTTATACTTCAAAATATTATATACCTTTGACCAGAGTACGTCAAAGAAGAACTTGCAAAATTATTGCATTGGACCAGAATGCCAGCGATGTTGCTGCTTCTTGTATGCCCTATAGGACTCTGGAAGTTCACAAAGGCACTGAGAAAGCATCAAGTTCAGCAAACCATGCAAGTTTTAAAACGTGTAAAGACGCTTTGACATGAAAAATACACACCTTGACGTTATTCAAATACATGAACTTCCATCGACAGAGATGGGCACGCACTACAATATCCATGTCCTCAACCCTAATTTGTTCCAACCAACCATCACAATCCTCAAGGGCCTTAATCCTCCACACACTACTTGCCCCATTAAAACCAAAGAAGTTGATATGCACAACATTGACATGTTGTTCAACTTCAAAGTGGAAAGATAAATTTACATTTTAAAGTCTGGTAAGCAAGTTCTCATCCTTGTTTACAAAAGACCATATTGTCTGGATCAATCCTAGATCATCATTTTGTGTTGGTGAATAAGTTTTCCATAAGGAATGCTGACAAGGCAACCACTTGGCGTCTGAGTGTGCACCTAAAGAGAGCTAGGTGAAACTGCCTAACTACTGTTAATCAGTTGTAACAGAAAAGAAAAAGAGCGTGTGTGTTGTGTGTGAGTTGCTTGTTGTGCAAGTAGGGCTAAAACTGCCAAAAGTATGTAGTAGCCAGCTATTGGTTAAGTGATGAATAGAGCATCTGGGTTCTAACGGTTTTAGTAGGAGTGAATGTGTGTGAATCTTCTTATGTAATCACAATTAATCAATGAGAAAGTAAGAGACAAAAAATAGAAGAATTGAGTGTGTTAGAATCTCAGAATTCTCCACTTGGAAGTATTTTTTCTCATTCACTCTTGAAGTATAGATAGTGAACTTGCAATTTTTCCCATCTCCACACACTGCCTTGATCTTATCAAAATTATTTTTCTTAAACTTCAATTCCTTCCCAATTTTGACAAAGTACCTTCTAATTTCTTCTATAAAGATTGCAGCAGAAACAAATTTCAAACTAAGTTCAAAAACAGGATTTTCCATCTGGATGGAAGTCCCTATATGTGCTACTATATTTTCTTTTTCGTCCCATACGTTCTGCATGATCTTCCCCACTTTCGCTATCTTCTAAGTGAACTTGCTCCAACCTCCTCATCTGCCACATTCTGATCATCTTCAAGACCATTGGGATAAAATTCAGCAATTTCATGGTCTACATTAGCCCTCGGAATTGGGCCGGGCTTATTAAAAAAAATTTAAAATTTCAGGGCGGGTCGAGTGGGGTTTCTTTCATATATAAGAGCCCAAGTTCTTTATCGGACCAGGCTTTTATCGAACTTTTCGGGCCGGGCCTAATGAGCCCATTCAGATCAGGCTCGAGTGAGCTTTTAGAAATTAACTATTTTTGAAATTTTAAAGTTGCAAAAAAAAAATATATGAATATGAAAGAAAAATATTAGGCTATGGAAAGAAATGTTAGCATAGGGTGAAATGTGTGTTTGATAAATGGTAAAATGAGTGTTTGGTAAATGGTAAAATGAGTGTTCAAACTCTTGAAAGGTTGCATAAGTAACAATTTCATGGGTAAAAGTTAAAAAGTTCCCTTTTTATGAGTTGAGATTTGAGAGAGATAAAAAATGGAGTCTAAGATTAGCGGCGGGTGAGACTGAGAGCCGAGAGCGAGAGAGTCAGAGAGGTGTGTGAGCGGCGAGGAGGGTTAGTTTGTGTTTATAAGATGGTTGTATTGTATAATTTGTATAGGTAGGTTAGGATTTCTACCATCTTTGGATGAAGAGGGTTGTATTGGGTTGGGGTTGGGCTTTGGGTTGTATTGGTCTTGGGTGAGTTTAGCTCATTTAGGTTATTTGGGCTATTATAAAAAAAGGTCTTGGGTGGGTTTAGTGCCTTTAGGTTATTTGGGCTATATTAAGACTTATGGGTTGGGCCTATATGGGTAGGCCAGGTTGGGCTTACCAGGCCTGAGCCTATCGGGTTTGAACACCCTAAACCCAAGTCCAGCCCGCTAGCTCTCGGGCCGGACTTTTGTCCATAAGTCCATGGGCTTTTGGGCCAAATGGTAAGGGCTAGTCTACGTAATTCTGAAACAGAGTATCATCCATGTTTGTCATTTGAATATTTTGTTCTTCTATGCCTTGTACAAACTTAGTGTTAACAAACTCTAGATCAAGTTGATCCTCTTATTCACTATCTCCATCTTCCTCACTTATATTTGTAACATCTGCATATTATGCCCTCTCAGCAGCTTCAACTCCATCCACATCTTCAACTTCTTCCACAACTTCAACTTCTCAAGGCAACCTAATCATATCTCCACCAGCAAGTCTTAAGTATATAGGGATTACCAAGCCATTTGATTGAATATATTCCGTAAAAGCTGGAACAAATGTCCATCGCCACTCAACTCAACCAAGTTCCCATTGTTACACTCTTTAGAATAGATGTCCACTGAACCACTATCATAACCCAACCCCTTAGCCACACATTTCATCTATACCATTGATATATAATCAATACCCACAAAGTCATACCATTGAATCTTTCCCCTTTATATGACAATGTCACCCCATCTTTCCCCCCTTCCACCACCACACCACGATGATGCAGCTCTAAGTTGAAAATATTAGCGTCATCTATAAAGCACAAAAATACAATCAATTCAGTACATGTACGTATATATACTAATTTAAGTCCCACATAGAAAAACAGCGATCCCAAACATCAGCCCCTAATCGTAGTCTGAATCCAATTTAAAATGTTAAGCCTAAACATAAATCTTTTTATACTCTCAAATTAACCAAGCATGACCCAAACATTATAAAACATTTCCAACAAGCACAATGGACATAACAAATTGAATATACAGCAAATATAATGTGGGTCATTGGCACAAGTGTACAAGTTACACAAAAATGAAAGGGTATTGTTTCCGCATATGCCCATGAATTTGAATCTACTTCCCGCCATTTAATTTCAAAATATAATACAAATTGTATACGGATTTTTAGAAAGAAATGGGTATCACTATCAACCCACTACATAAAAGTAGTACATTATATTGAAATGCAGAAGCTTTTTGTTTCAGTACCTTTTTGTTAGCAGTGGCTCTATTGGCCAATACAATGATCAAGAGAAGAATGAGAACCCTAGCAAGTTTTGAAATGCATACAAAAAGCATAACTGCTGATGTCAAGAAACCATATGTTATTTGTTCAAAGTTGCAAGCTCATTTTATAGCCTAGTTGAAACCGGAAAGCCTTTTAGGCAATGCCGACATTCATGGAGCCGGCTTGGATTTTTTTGGCTTTCTGAAGAAAATTTCAAACATGACCCATAACCATGGCTGCTTTTGGACAATAGTAGATGGACAGTCGCATATCCTCTTGAAGAATTTTTTACAAATGTAGGCATAGATTAATACAAATCATTGTCAAGTAATAACGAATATGATTATTAATCAAACATTTCCAAAACATAATTTTGAAACTCAAAAGAAAAAAGATGGTAGCAAAACAAGACGATCGAGCCTCGTGAGGCCTTTGATGCGATCTAGTAAGCCGGAAATTGGGTTCCGACTTAGTTCTAAACTTTGCAAGCTGATAAGTTGCCAAAAATTGCTGGAAGCGCATCACGAGAAAGATTACAATTTGTGAGACTTAACATAGTTAATTTGGAGGGTAAAGTTGTTGTGTACCACCCAAACTAATTTACACCGAAATTAGTTCTTGCATTATCTTTTAATATCCTTTTTGTTTATGTCATACAACCCATAAAGAAGAGGTATGGAAACAAAGGGGCATACATTGTCCTATAAGCTCCTAATTTTGGTAAACCTGTATTTTGTAGTTTTGAAGCAGTTACTCCAAGGTCGAAGGTATGTTCCATCACTAATCTATAACTTTATGTTAAATTGCTTGGGATCATAAGTGATCAATCCAAAAACAGTAATCATCAACATTATAAACACCTTATGCAAATCCAGTAAAACCAAAATTGCATTACAAAATCAACAATACCAACAACACCAATAGTAATCCATTACTAATCTATAATTTTATGTTCCATTACAAAGCTGTACCACCCAAAACTGCACCCAAATCCAGTCTATATGTATATAGTGATCAATCTAATTATGCATAAAATCAACCAAATCATCAACAATACCAACAACTTATGCAATAAAACCCTCCCAATTTTTTGATTCTCCGGACCACCTCAATTAATCAACAATACCAGCAATTTATGCACAAAATCAACCAATTGAGCAATTTCACCATCACTTCCATAAAACTCATATTCAAGAACGTTGAACCAAACAATTTTACTAGTCGTATGTTGGCTGTTCGCCTCCGGGTTCACAAGTAATCATCTCCCCATAAGCGAAATTCGAGGAATTTCAACTTCCACAAAACCCTAAACCATAACCAACCTGGGCAGGTGTTTTGCTGCTTGTAGGGTTGCTTCTCTGCTGCTCGCAGACCTAACTCGCCCCTCGACCATGACCACAAAACAACGCAGACGCCCACCTAAATCATCCTCGACCATGACCCCCCTTGTCCTTGCCCACGACCAACTCGTCCATGTTGTCTTTTTTCTTCACCACGACGAAGCTCAATCGACCCATTATTTGGGGTTTATTTGGCCACATTGTCAGCTAATGTGTCGTCCAATCTCATCTTCATTTTAGTTTTAAGGCTTTTTAGCCAAAATGCACCCTGGACCACTGTTATGGTCTCAAAATGCACCCTAAATGCATTTTTGTGTCAAGATACACCCTAAACCACCAAATTCGTCCCAAAATGGTGTTTTTCCACCTGTGGGAGTTAAAATCAGGGGTAAATAAGTCAGAATGTACAACTAAGCAATTGTAATTTTAAAAAAATAATTTCCCCTCCACATCACCTCCACATCATCAGTTGAGAAGCCCTTGCGACAACCCCGAGCAACTAAGCAATTGCCGCACCTTCCTTGTCTTCCCTGTCTTCACATCTCGATTTGCCGCACCTCCACATCATCAGTTGAGAAGCCCTTGCGACAGCTAAGCAATTGCCGCACCTTCCTTGTCTTCCCTGTCTTCACATCTCGATTTGAGAAGCCCAGCAGGAATTGGAGGCTGCGACGTCACGACGGCGACCCTGCGACAACCCCGCGACGAGGAGGTTGCGACGGCGACAACAACCGCGCCGAGGATCGACGCTCTCAACCCCGTGACCAGGTTGGCCACCAGCTTCTCCGAACGGTACACCTTCCTGCACTCTATCTCAACCCTTGCCCTCTCTAATTGCTCTTCATCTTCATGCTATTTTAATTGGATTTGGATGGGCTTTTTGTGATTTATAAAATCTGTCTTTTTTATCTGAAATGTATCTTGTGGTTGGTTGAATTTATGGTTTTTCTTCAAAGGCAAGAGCAGAATTCAGCCTCCGAAGGGGGAGAGCAACTAGGCGACGAGAAGGTTCCCGATCACAAGCAACGATGCTTACTCGTGAACACGGAGGAAAACAACCCATATACGGTTAGTTTAATGATTTGGATGTTGTAAATTAATTGCTTCTCATCTGATATCTGGAATTTCTTAATCCATGAGTTTGTGAATGAATATGAGTTGATAATTGAAAGTAGAGTAAGTAAATAATAATTCCAGTAAAGGCCATAATCAGCATTCAAAACAAACACAAATTGAACCATAGAAGCATCCTATGATGTTCCAAAATAGGTCCAAATCATTGTTAGGGGAAAATTCATCTCATCCCTGCAATAAACCTTGCCTAGTAAAAGAAAGCAAGCACTTTACCTACATGTTAAGCTCGAGTAAATAAGAAAGCTATTCGCACAATTGCACTCCACACCTGGACACACAATGATAATAATCCAACGAGGGAGCCTTCTTCTAGATTATCCAACCACCACTTAGCACATAACAAGAAATCTCAGTATTTGATTCAAATGCAAAGGTCCAATCAAACAAAATTGAAGTTAAAAATTTTGATTATCTAATGTTTATTCAAAGAAAATTAGAAATGTCAACAAATGCAAATGTCATGTTTTCACTTCGTACAAATCATCAAGACATGATTGTGTACATAGATATGGTATATAGGATTAACATAGCTATATATAATAACAAAGGGCTAATAGAGGTCTGTAACTATTCCTAGTTCATTTTGGTGTTTCATCTAGTTGGTACAAATGAAACTGCGAGACACAAATTTATGGTGGAATTCGTTTATGATCTTTATTGAATTGATTGTGTTTTTGTGCATTGTAGAGGACACTAATATTTTCAGTTTGGAGGTGCATCATCGTGGTGTGGTGGTGAAAGGGGGGAAAGATGAGGTGACATTGTCGTATAAAGGGGGAATGATTCAATGGTATGACTTTGTGAGTATTGATTATATATCAATGCTAGAGATGAAATGTGTGGCTACGGAGTTGGGTTATGATAATGGTTCGGTTGGCATCTATTCTAAAGAGTGGAACAACAGGAACTTGGTTAAGTTGAGTGATGATGGACATTTGTTCCAGCTCTGTAAGGGCTATATTCAATCTAAGGGTTGTGTAATCCCTATATACTTAAGACGTGGTGATGGAGATGGGATTAGGTTGCCTCGAGAAGTTGAATATGTGGAAGAAGTAGAAGATGTGCATGAAGTTGAAGGTGATGAGAGGGCAGAAAATGCAGATGTTGTAAATAGAAGTGAGGAAGATGGAGATAGTGAAGAAGAGGATCAACTTGATTCAGAGTTTGTTGACACAGAGTTTGTACAAGGTAGAGAAGAATTGGATATTCAAATTACGAACATGGATGATAATCTTTTTCAGAATTATGTAGACCATGAAATTGCTGAATTTGATCCTATTGGGATTGAAGATGATCATAATGTGGCAGACGAGGAGGCTGGAGCAAGGTCACCTAGGTTGAATAGCTTTGATTCAGCGGCAGAAGATAGTGAAAGTGGTAAAGATCAGGCTGAACGTATGGGACGAAATAGAAAGTATGGTAGTGCATATAGGGATTTCCATCCAGAAACCGAGATGGACAATCCTGTTTTTGAGCTTGGTTTGAAATTTGCTTCAGGTGCTGTTTTCAGAGAAGCAATTAGGAGGTTTTCTGTCATAAGTGGTAGGGAGTTGAAGTTTAGGAAGAATAATGCTGACAAGATCAAGGTAGTGTGTGGGGATGGGAAAAATTGCAAGTTCAGCATCTATGCTTCAAGAGTGACTGAAAGAGAATACTTCCAGGTCAAAACCTTCAATCCTAGACACGATTGTGACAAGGGCGTTTACAATATGCATGCAAATACTAAGTGGTTGGTGAGAAAGTATTCTAGACAGCTAACAAGCAAAAAGTGGGATTTAGGGGAGTTTCAACAACTTGTGGTGCAAGAATCAGGCTATTGGCCAGGGAAGTCCACTTGCTATAGGGCAAGGTCGATGGCCATAGAATTGGTTGAAGGTAACTACATTAGACAATATGAAATCTTACGGGATTACTGTGGGGAGCTGAAGAGAGTGGATAGTCAAAACACCGCCGTGATTAAGTCGGTACTTGAAGGTGATGGCCTGCCTAGATTCCAGAGGGTGTACATTGCACTAGGGCCTTGTAAACAAGGTTGGCTTGAAGGTTTCAGGCCTTTTATTGGCTTAGATGGCACTCATGTTAAATGCCCACATCCTGGACAGATTTTGGCTGCTGTGGGAGTAGATGCCAACAATGGTATGTATCCAATAGCATGGGCCGTCGTTGAGGCCGAGAACTATAGTAGCTGGAAGTGGTTTTTGGAAATTTTAGGGGATGATTTGAAGATAGTGAATAGCTCTGGGTACTTATTTATGACAGATAGGCAAAAAGGACTTCTTGAAGCTATAGCCGAGTTGTTCCCACATGCAGAGCATAGACATTGCATTAAGCACTTGTATGACAACTTCAAGGCATCTCATAAAGGATTGGCTTTAAAAGAGCAATTTGAAAGAATAGCCCGTGCAACCAATATACCATGGGTTGAGGCTGAAATGAAGACGATGCTTGAACTCAGCGAGCCTGCACATTATTGGCTATCTCAGCGGGATCCTAAGCAATGGTGTCGTGCACATTTCAACCCGGCCTTCAAATGTGACATCCTAACCAACAATCTCAATGAGGCTTTCAACAAGGCTATCATTCCAGCCAGAGACAAGCCTATATTAACCATGTTGGAGAAAATTAGGATTTATGTCATGTTGATGCACGCGACTAGAAGGTTAGTACAACATGTCATGACCATAAAAATAAGTGTTCAATTAATGTTTATTGAGTGTTAAATTAATGTTGAGTGTTCCTACTAGGTTGGCCCCTGATCATTGGCATGGGCATCAAATTGGGCAACGAATTAGGAAACTGCTGGAAGAGAACAAGAAACAAGGGCAACAGTTTATAGCAAGGCATGCAGGGAGTCATATTTTTGAAATAAGTTCGCATACAGGAAGGCAGTTTAGGGTGGATTTGAGTGCAAAGTCATGTTCTTGTCGAAGGGGGGATCTTAATGGACTTCCATGCCCACATGCATGTTGTGCTATAAGCAGAGTATGTCGTCATGCAGCGGACTATGTGGATAATTGCTACAATGTGGAGTCCTATAATAGGTGCTACTCACGAATCATCATGCCAATGACGAGTGAAGACCAGTGGAGATCTATTGGAAGAAATCCGTTGAAGCCGCCCAAGTACCACAAGCAACCAGGCAGGCCAAAAAAAAGTCGGAGAAAAGCACCTGATGAGCCTAAGAAGACACCAAGTACTAAATTGCCAAGATATCACACAGAGATGAAATGCAGTAACTGTGGTTCGGTGGGTCATAATATGACCAAATGCAAGGTCTGGTCCCGAGCACACTGATTATTTGTTTACGTACCAACATCTTTGATACGTATTAATTTTCCTCGTTGTTTGATTTATCAAATTTAAGGAACCAATCAAAGAAAAAGTAGCGGCTGAAGCCACCAAAAGGCGAGAAGCACGTCGCCGACGCAAGGAATCCAAGGAAAAAACATGTGTTGACACCATGGTGACGAGAACTATGTCAAAGATGAAGAATGTTCCTATGGAGCCAATTTCCCCTGGTGCAAGTTCACAACCGAATCCACCTATACAGGACATGTCACAATGTGGTGGTAGCCAACACGCTCAATCTCAGCAACCACTTCAAGGTTCTGCACATGGTGAATCTCCTTCAAGACGATTGAGGTTCAAATCCCCAGCAAGGAGAAGGATGTCAATGAAGTGATGTTAGATGTCCATGCATTGATATCGGATGTTGATTTCAAGCTAACATGGTATATGTATATATAGTGAATTTGACACCTTTGATGTATGCTTGATTAGGCTTTTTTTGATCAACTTAATTAAATTAAATACTTATCGTACATGAAATTTCATCAAACTACATGTCCACCATAAATGTCACTACTTTTCAAAAAGTTTTGAGTTATAATTAAACATACATTACACTCGTACCACATAATTCATTGATAGACTATTATAACATGCAACGTCTCTCTCAATCCTTAAAAATCAAGCAAATAAGCAATATGCCCAAAACCAAGCATCCAATCCGAGCCTTTGTACATGATGCTCGACTGTTTTCCAGTGCCATTTCCAACTTATCAATCTTCCTTAATAGTCCAGGTATTATTGTCTGAGCTCTAGGACCCATCTCGGGATCCAGCCATTTCCAAAATCCACAACCACCCTACATAACATAGTAATCAATGCCCCAAATATATTAAATTCGACAATGTATAGATATAATCATCTGTCATTACAAGAGAACATGCACATCTAACCTGTCATTATGCTATTCTCAAGTTATATACATCCACAGTACCTCGTTTCAATCTTTAGCCTTATTTGTTCTATTTTCAAACTTATGTGAGCTGATTTTGAACATTTTAATCCTATACAAGTAATGAAACTATCATAGCAAACCAATCACCCTAAACCCTAATTTCATCACCATAAACCTTAAATCCAACTTTCATCACCCAATCTCAAAAATTACAATTTCATCGCAATTTCAACGAAAAAAATTGTACCCAGCCCCGAAATCTTTTACCCTAACATATATTTCAAACAAATTGGAAAACTTAAACAAAATTCTCACCCTTGGATTTGGGCAAACTTGAAACCTCCTCCCTGGATTCCTTTCGGTCCATGACGTAAGAATCTTACTGGCCTTCCCACAGTAGCAACAATTTAGCTGATTCAATGTTTCATTCTCCACTTTTCGGTCCATTAATTTCTGAAGAGAAGAAAACAACCCCAAAATTAGGGAATTAGGCCAAATCTAGTGAATATTCATACACCGAATTTGAGACTATAATGGTGCAAACACTCTACCAAACACTGATTTCCTACATTTTCTCAGCCACCGAACAATCACCTTCAATCCTACATTTTCTCAGCCACCAAACACTCTACAACGTCCTTATAAACGAAAAATAGAGTAAAATTGAATAAAATCCATTTGAAACAAACACTACCAAACACCCTAAACCCTAAACGAAAAATGGAGTAAAATTGAAGAAAACCCATAAATTCAAACACTAGCAACATACATTTCAGATCATACAAAGCCCATCCAAATCCTACTAAAATATGCCGCATATTTTATCAGATACTAGCAAGATACATGGTTCACAAGATACTAGCAACATATCTGCTCTTGCCTTTGAAGAAAAACCATAAATTCAACCAACCACAAGATACATTTCAGATAAAAAAGACAGATTTTATAAATCACAAAAAGCCCATCCAAATCCAATTAAAATAGCATGAAGATGAAGAGCAATTAGAGAGGGCAAGGGTTGAGATAGAGTGCAGGAAGGTGTACCGCTCGGAGAAGCTGGTGGCCGACCTGGTCACGGGGTTGAGAGCGTCGATCCTCGGCGCGGTTGTTGTCGCCGTCGCAACCTCCTCGTCGCGGGGTTGTCGCAGGGTCGCCGTCGTGACGTCGCAGCCTCCAATTCCTGCTGGGCTTCTCAAATCAAGATGTGAAGACAGGGAAGACAAGGAAGGTGCGGCAATTGCTTAGTTGCTCGGGGTTGTCGCAAGGGCTTCTCAACTGATGATGTGGAGGTGATGTGGAGGGGAAATTATTTTTTTAAAATTACAATTGCTTAGTTGTACATTCTGACTTATTTACCCCTGATTTTAACTCCCACAGGTGGAAAAACACCATTTTGGGACGAATTTGGTGGTTCAGGGTGTATCTTGACACAAAAATGCATTTAGGGTGCATTTTGAGACCATAACAGTGGTCCAGGGCGCATTTTGGCTAAAAAGCCTAGTTTTAAAAGATTACATGTTCAAGTAGACTAATTTACCGCTCCATTTAACACTCTTAAATGGAAAATGTGTGTTTTGGAACGAAAATGGGAGTTTATGGTGCAATATGGCACAAAAACGAATT
Organism: Prinsepia uniflora; assembly: GCA_032719365.1. Classification (NCBI taxonomy): domain Eukaryota; kingdom Viridiplantae; phylum Streptophyta; class Magnoliopsida; order Rosales; family Rosaceae; genus Prinsepia; species Prinsepia uniflora. The sequence goes on along the minus strand of CM064873.1, from coordinate 62,315,394 downwards.
TGGGGTGCATTTTGAGGCAAATTTAGTAGTTCAAGTTGCATTTTGACTAAACTTCCTTATTATAAATGTACAACATAGTGCCTAACTTTGCTGATGTTTTTGTTGTCTTTGGTCATATCCAACCGTCCTTTTATGTATGGATTCAGTCGGCTCCCTCTATTTTATCTAAGGCCCTTAGCTTGGATCGAATTGTTTTAGGTTGGCCAAGAGGCATTTGCCAGTAATTTCTTTACTTGTATTAAAAAAAAAGTACAACATGAACAACTTTAGAAAAAAAAAAAAATCCTTACAAGCATTTTTTCATAAAAGCAAAGGAACCCTAAATTAACCCTTGGAAAAGTAAGTCATTTTCACAAGTCCATTATTCTTAGTTGTCAAATTGAATAAATAGCCTAATTGTATTCCTTACCACATTTTATGTGAGAAGACTCGAAATAGACGATCATAAATAACGAGATTAAGTATTGACTATTGTAAATGACCACTAGATTATAACATTAAGTGACAAGTATCATTTTTAATTAGTTGTATTATAATATTTCTAAATTAAAAAGTTTGAAAATAATTTATTACGCATTTAATAACTCGATAAACATAAATTAATAATATCACAAAATCAGTATTATGGAAAGTGGAAACACACAAAATTAAGTTGAGTGATTCTCAAAATGAATTGGAAAGAGTTGGGGTGGGGTGTATCATGTATGACACTATGACACTATGAGTTGTATGTGTAGCTGTGTGTGTGTTTACATCCTCGACTCTAAAAGCTTGTGGTTGTTGGGTGAATGGATGGTGACAAATGCCCTGTCCTACAATGCTTGGCATACTTTGAGAATCAAACAAGTCAGTACTCATCTGTCCTTTTCCATTTGGTTTTATTCTCTATATTGACCAATAAACTATATATGACATACTTCTCTTTAACAACAAAAACATGTAAATTGCATAAGTCAAAGCATATTAGATGAAGAAAGCATAAGATTTCCAACCCTATAAGTAAATCCTACAATTCTTAATTGGATACAACTTTTAACTGTACTCATCTTCTTGATGCTTAAAATGGCATCCGTAATAGTAAATAAATCACATAAAAAATAGTAGCGTTTTTATTGTTACATTTAACTCAACTTCAAATTACGGTCACTTAATACAAGAATTGAATCCTTCCATCTTTCCGATGTATAAGATTAAATACATATGTGTGGAACCATAAATTACCGGAATATTCTGGAGCCGCCACGTGGCCAATAATTCTCATAATGCCAATATTACCCTTGGTAAAATTAACATCGACATGTTACGATCTCCGCATTAATTCAATATATTTACCAGCTAAATATATTAATTAATCAGATCAATGCCGATAATAAATAACATCCCAGCGAATTATTTATTCATTAATAAATAGTGATTACACTCGGAACAATAACTTATTTAATACTTTCTCCTTCAACCAATCAGACGCTCCGGTAACTCTCAAAGCTTCACTATAAATAGAAGACATCATCTCACTTCTAAAGGTAATCAAAAACTTCTACAAACACTCTGTCAGATTATTCTCTCTCAGAAAACTAGCTTAAGCATCAGAGCGTTTACGGTTGAACCACCCCCCCGAGATTCAACATTAACCTCGTTTGATTTTTGTTATTGTGTGTAGGGATCGAGAAGGAATTTCACAGAACCAGACGATTTCTGCATCAACAACTGGTGCTTTCATTGAGAGCCAATTTGAGAAATACTCAAAGCGTACTCCTTAGTTTTTCCTCTAAAAACTTCATTCTACTTTCGACATTTACCATTCCTCACATGGCCAGAACACATCAATCCGCGTGAATCTCCGAGGCTGCCGCATCCGTCGATGCGATCGCTGTCGTGAGTGAACCGCTGCCTGAGATTACAGAGGAACCATTTTCCCGTCTCTTGCACGGCCCGCACCATACATCAATTCACCTACCGGTCGGAATGCCAGATTGGACACCTACGTTCAGTTTTGGAACGTTCCCCATGACCGTTGCTACTGTGAACCCCCCACCTGCGACGGGGGCAGGCGTGGCGTTTTTTCAACAAACAGACGGGCTGCTGGCGAGAGAATCATCTCTAAGAGTCCCGAATCAGCCCCCTGCCCACTTGAACCTAAGGAGGCACTTAGACGCCCTACGCAACCCGCATGCCAACACCTAGGTACCAGGGAGTGATAACGCCTAAACTACGCATTAAATTAAACACATGATTTGAGTATTATGCAATTTAAACCCTTTTTGTGTAGTTATAGTATTGGTAAATAGGGATCGTTCTTAACCGGGGAAATTAGGCAATATTAATAATATGTTAGTTAAATAGAATAATGAATAATCAAAGAATAATGAATTTAAGAATTATAGAATTAAATAATTAAATAATTAAATAATCAAATAATTAAATAATTAAATAATTAAATAATTAAATAACAGAATTAAAGAATAAAAGAATGAAAGAATTATTGAATAAGAGAATCAATGAATTAATGAAGTAAAGAATAAAAGAATAAAGATGAGGGGTTTTTAGGGATTGTGATCATACAAAACAAGTAAAAACATAAATAAACTAATTCTATTCCTATTTTAACCTATATAGAAGTGGACTTTCTTTAAACACAAATTCTACCAACACTCTAACAATTGCAAAATTGAACATATTACAAAATTCTACTTTCACCATCTCACTCATGCATACATTTTTTTAATATTATAAATGCACCGAACATCGGTCATAAACACTTATAAAATGATTAACTTAATGTTTATGATTTGAATGTGTGTCAAACATTTAAATCTTTTCAATTTTCTACTAAGTGTACCGAACATCGGTCATAAACACTTAGCATAAAATTGAAACTTAAGCACTCAAATGTATGAAGTAAATCAAGTTCGAAAAGTAGAACACATTATAATGATATTCTTGTCTACAAAAGTTAGAGAGAAAATACCCACAAAAATATTGAATTAAAAAAAATAAAACCGAAACAACAATGAGAGTTTAAGTAAGGAAAAGAATAAGTTACACTTTCGGAATCCAAGAAAGCTTGTGATTCCGAAAATGGATAAAAAAAATGAAATGTTATTCATAAGATTTTCTGACAGCAGAAGAAACCTTATGAAGATGGAGGAATAAACACGAGAATGCGAACTTAAACTCTAGAATTGCAACGGGAATACTAGTCTTGATATTTCTAAAGGAAGAATACAATTTGTGTTTTGGAGCTCTCTCTCTCAAAACAAAGTCTCTTAAACAAGTGAATTGAACCGTTATTTATAGGAGAGAAAAAACTACTAAAAAATAAAATAAAGTAAATAAAAATTACAATAAAAAATAAATAAAAATGAAATGATGAATAATGATGAATTATGATGAAATTAGGGATGGTTGGAGTTGATTTGATGCTGGAAAATGGCTGGAAAATGCAAAAAATCTGAAGAAAAAAAAAACATGCTGGGAAATTGCTGCAAAGGAGCAGTTGAGGAGTTGTTGGCTAGTTGCTGAACTGGAAAGATGGGACTCGGCATGTGCATGCTGACAGGAGGTTGACGGCTTCGGCAGGGCGTGCAGGTGGAGCAGTTGAGCATATCAGGAGGCGCGAGCTGGGCTGGGCGTCGACTTTCGGGACACGTGTCAGGACCCACCCCGGTTTCACCCCGAAACCCGAGGTAAATCCCGCTCCCGTCTGACTCCCCGACGCAAAACTCAAGTAAAACTCACTCAAATCCAGTCAAACGCAGGAGTAATTAGACACAATGTCCCGAAGGTAGCATTTACAGAACATAGTACGAACATACAAAGAAAATAAAACCGATAACTACACGCACACGGAAGCCTTTAATCTACTCTGGGAACTCTCACGTCACTTCTATGCCTCAGACTCTGCCTCGACGTCAAGACCCCGCGCTCGCTCCACAACCTGGAGGGCAATTAAAACAAAAAATGTGAGTGGACCAAACAAAATACAAAAGTTCAAAACCCCTTTTTACAAGAAAACCGAGTTTAACCCTCCGTTTTGAAACCACATGCATAACCAACAGTTATAAACACATTTATAAAATAATCATTATAAACATCATAAGAAACAGAAACACTATAAAAGATCATAAGAAACCATAGCATGAGTATCAGAAACTGTATCAAAAACCATAAACATCAAATTATCATTTTCCCGATCAAACCTGCTGGATCTATCCGAGTCTTTAAACTCCCGAGTCTTTAAACTCAATCCAGGCCTTAATAATATCCGAGTCTTTAAACTCCCGAGTCTTTAAACTCAAGGCCTACGGGGGAAAATCAATATATATCCGAGTCTTTAAACTCCCGAGTCTTTAAACTCAATCCGGGTCTTTAAACCCAATCCGGCCGGTCCCCCGTCACATATATCCGGGTCTTTAAACCCAATATCCAGATCCAGCAAATCCAATCCCAAAATCATTTAAAAACCACTTACCAAATCCACATCCAAATCCGAATCCGAAATCACTGGTCCGATGCCCTTCCGGCATCCAGAACCGTCATTCCGATCCCAAATCCGGAAAATATCCATTTTCATACCAAAACCACATGTAATCACAAATCATATTTCATAACCCATTTATCATGATTTGAAAACCTTTATCAGTGAAAATCCTCACTGGTGGCATCAAAATCCGAAAACCAACATTTTCTCAAAAACCGTGTCAAAACCGTCTTTTTCTCGAAAAACGTGCAAACACATAAAATCATCATTTCGTATTCAATAAACATAGATTCATAAGTAAAACCATAAAATACGTATATAAAAACAGTTATGCATGCTCGAGTTTAAGAAAAGGGTCCACTCACAGTACTGAGCCCTACTCGCGTCCCGAACGTCCAGCCCGTTCCTCGGCTTCCTCGGGAAATCCCGATCCTGTCAAACACCGTCAAATTACGTCACTAATACGTCTAGGAAAGTTCACCTAAATTCCCTCAAAGTTCCCCGAATCGAAAACGTAATAACCCGAGACCTTAAACTTTCACCCTCGCGGAACTAAACTCAAACGACGTCCGATTGACCCGAAACCACTTCCAATGGACTCACCACAACTCCTAGACCAAAAACCCTGTTGATCGTTTTCCCCATCGCTGTCGCACGCGCCCCCACGCGCCGCCCAAAGTGGCTGCGCGTGGTCCTCACGCGCTGCTACAGTGCATCGGCTACCTCGAGCCAACCCGGTTCGCCACAGTCGCCTGCAACACAGACCGGCGTCAGCGGTTCACCGCCGTGCCTGCACTATTTCCTTCCCTCTCTTCACCATTCTCATCGTCCAGTCCTTCCCTATTGATTCCCCAACTCCGTTCACCTCGACACTGCCCCTAGCCCGTCGACTAACTCGAAACCAGACAACCCCAAACTCCCCTGTTTTCCGATCCAGCCACTCCGGTCACCCCCCGTCATGGTGGCAACACCAGACGGTTCCTAGACCTCTTCTACGTCTAACCCGACCCACCTTGGCCGTCGACTCCTGCCCAAACGTCACGACTCGCCGTTGGAACCCACGGCCAAAACAGAGCACCAGAATACCTCTGTCGTGCCATCCTCCGCCGTGTACCTCCCCGTCACGGCAACAGAACCAATAGAATCCCAGACCTCCACTGAGCCCCCTAGACCTGCTTATGGGCCTCGATTCGACCTCTAGACTCACGACTCTCGACTTGAAACTCAACGACTAAATAGAGCAAGTAGAAAAGGATGAGAAATTACCTGTCCTCCGATCGCCGTCGCGAGCTCAGCCGTGAGGCAGTAGCTCCCCCCGTCCACCTCCAGCCTTTAGACACTTCCTCTGGCCTTTCTTGATCGATCACGGCCACAACACCGCCCAAAAACACTCACGTCCTCCCTGTGCACTCTGGTTTTTCCCGTGGCCCTCACTCCCCTCACACACACGGCCAACACTTCCACACCTCCTCCCTACTTCCCTCTCACTCTCTGAACACCCACACACAGTCACAAACTCACCAGCACCCTCGATCAACCTTCAATCTTCTCGCTTCTCCCCCTCTGTTTCTCTCTGTGTCGAAGAACACTCACACGGGCACTGTACGGTTGCACCACAAATATTTGGGCCGTGTATGTACAGGATTCAACCAGAACCCTCTACACAATTGCCACATGTCACCATCCCCCATTCTCTCTCACCCATGTGGCCCAATCTCAACCCTTCATCTGCTTCTTTCTGCACAAATCCCCAGGTGCAAAAAGACCAAATTACCCTTCTTGTTAACTTATTTTTACGGTTTTGCCACTACCCTTCTAGACCCGTATCTCACACCTCGTAAGTCCGATGAACACGTGCCGCCTGTCATCGAACTCAGGACGATGAGATCTACCTAACCATCCTAGGTCAACGTACCAAAACTCGATTATTCAAAAAGTCAACTTTTCCCCCTATTTTTCCAAAATTACGGTTATGCCCTCAACCTTCCGAACATCACAACTTCCTCCTCGGATGTCGGAATCGGGCGTGCCACCTGCCTAAGGATGCGTAACGTCCTCAACTACGTCCTGGTCACTGGTCAACTCCCATTTGACCACCCGAAATAAAAGTCAACATTTCTGCCCAACCCAGGGGCAAAATCGTCATTCTAGGTTCCCGGACCCCTCGGGACCACCTAACCCTTGATTAACCTTACTAATCACACCTTAATCACTCTACTTATCCCAATTCTCGGGACGGGTTGTTACAACACGCGCGCCGAAGAAAGGGCGGGGGCTTCGGTGGAAGGCTGTTGGCGCGCGCCTGGGCTGGAGAGAAGGAAATTGGGCCGCGAGAAAAGGGTTGCAGCTGGGTCGTGGGCTGGGCTGATGCATAATCTGGGCTTGCAACAATTAAATTGGGCTGGGCGAATTGTTTTATTAAATTGGGCCTGCAAATAAAAAAGATAAATAAATTAATTCATATAATTAACCTGAATTTCGTCCATAATTTCTTCGTTATAATTCCGATCGGGACAATTCTTTCGCCAAAACGCTCCAAATTACAAGCTTTATTTATTTAAATAGAAAAATCACAAAAAATACTATTTTATCTAATTATTTAATATTTTAATATTAAAATTCAAGTATAAAGGGTATAAAATAATATAAAATAATGCTTACTTAACGACCTATCAAGGAGACAAGGTTCGTCGCATCTATTTGAAAGCGCGCGACGTTCGCCCCGACATGCTACTCGTTGCGAGCAAGCACCTAGGGGGTCACTTCCACAACTTGGACTGACACAACAGGTCGAGCAACTATGCAACCAAGTTCGGGCCCAATCAGAACTTTTGCAACAGCTATTGGGGGACATCGGGACATCTAGAACCTTCGAGAAATACAATGAACCATGCAGGGCACCATGGGACGTCCCGAGATACACCGGAAAGAAGCATGTTCGCTGCTAGAGAATGTCCCGAGACGCATCGAAGAATGACTCAAGGGAGAAAAGCTGCACCCCCAGAGCAGGAGGCCAAGGCCAACCGAGGCCTTCAGCTCGGGAGCGACTCGGAGGACGCCTAGGAGCACTTTCACGCATTGAGTACCCACGCGACAGCTGACGGCAGCAAGCAGTCTCTCATGTGTCACACACCCACTCGAATGGACGAATCCGCCTTGACTCTAAAAGCACGGATGATCACAGCGAGGAAGACGAGACTTACTCGCCAGCACGCTTGAGAGCCAAGCCCGCTGCAACTCGAGGGAGTCGACACCATTTGACCCAGCGCAGAAACCCCTGTCACGAAGGTCCATTACATGCTGAAGACGTTTGGAGGATGCTAGATCGATACCTCCAGGGAGTTCAGCGCCAAGGAGACTTAGAAGATGACCTCTAGAGCCAAATTCAGACGTCATCATCTTCACCGTTCGTGAGGGACATTGAGGAGGAGCCATTCCCGCAGCGATTTTCAACACCAAACTTCAATTAGTACAAATGAACCTCTGATCCAGTAAAGCACATCAATTACTATCGGGGGGTCATGGTGTAACGACCCGTCCCGGAAATTTAGGTTAAGACGGTGATTAGTGAAGGCTTAGTGAGCTTAATCGGGGGTTAGTTGGTCCCGATAAGGTCGTTAGCCTAGAATGACGATTTTGCCCCTAGTTTGGGCAAAAAGTTGACTTTTAGTTTGGGCGGTCAATTGGGTTTTGACCAATGACCAGGACGTAGTTTAGGACGTCACGAATCCGTAGGCAGGTGGCACGCCCGATTCCGACATCCGAGGAGGAAGTTATGATGTTCGGAAGGTTGAGGGCATAACCGTAATTTGGCTAAATTAAGGGAGAAAAGTTGACTTTTTGGACGATCGGGTTTTGACACATTGACCTAGGACCGTTAGGTAGATTTCATCGTCCTGAATTCAACGACAGGCGGCACGTGTTTATCGGAGTTAGGATGTGTGAGCTACGGGTCTAGAAAGGTAGTGGCACAATGGTAATTTTGGCTTAAAAGGAAGGGCATTTCAGTCTTTTGTACACTTGGAAGGGTGCAACCGGATTTGGACAAGTGTCCAGGGCAGAGTGGGATTTTTGTGAGAGAATGGGGAGGATTGTGACACGTGGGGTGAACCTAGAGGCTTCTAGGAGGGTTATGGTGTGCACGGGTATAGCTTGTACACATTTAAACCATGCAAGTGTTATCCTTCGAAGAAAATAGAGAGTGAGAGGCAGGGAGGAATTGATCGAATTGTAGGGGGGATGAGTTCCTTAGGACGGGACGAAGCAGTGGGTGGTTTAGAGACCGTGATGTTGTGTTTTGATTAGGGAATTAGATTGCTGGGAGTAGGACGATCCTAATGGTGTTGGAAGGATAAAAAATAGACGGGATTTGAGGGGAAACCCGTCACGCCGGTTCGGTTCAATTGAACCGGCTGGCCAGAGGTTGAAGATGACTCTGTGTGCAGGCGCGTGAGGCCCACGCGCATCCACTTTGGACGGCTCGTGGGGGCGCGTGCGGGGTTATCTGGGGAAGTGTCCAACTAGGATTTGAGTCTAATTGTTGTAACGAATCTTTTGAGATAAGTTTCGGGTTAATCGGGCGTCGATTCGAGTTAGTTCTGTGGGATCGAAGGTTTAGGGTCCCGTTTAAAGTATAGTTAAAATACGGGAAAATTATGGGGTTTTAGTATGAGTACCGTGAAGTAGTTAGTGACCTTATATTGGGATTTGGACAGGTTCGGAAAAGCCGAGGATAGCGAATGGCCAGAGACGGCGTAAGTGCGCGCATATCGAGGCGACGCTGAAATGGTCTGTGAGTGGACTTTGCTTTCTAACTCTTGATGCATGCATATATGTTTTTATATGTTTGATTTTATGATTTGATTTGTGATTATGGGGGTTTACGGTTTGTGCACGTTTTTCGAGGAAATGACGATTTTCACGTTTTACGAGGTTGTGATAAATATCATGATTTGAACTTGGTTTAATGATTTTGATTTCGGAATTCGAAATACGAGTTGATTTCAAAGAAATAAAAAGGATTTTGGAAAAGGGTTTTCGGGTTTGAAGCCCAATTCAGAAAAGTGGTTTTCGGAAAGGGATTTTCGGGTTTGGGTTCAGAATGATTATTCCGGATGCTGGCTTACAGAATGATGGTTGCGGACTCGGATCTGGAAATGAGAAGGAAATGAGTTCTGGATTTGGGTTCGGAATGACGGTTCTGGGTGCCGGAAGGGCATCAGACCAGTGATTTCGGATTCGGATTTGGATATGGATTTAGAAATGGTTTTCAAATGGTTTTGGATTGGATTTGCTGGATCTGGTTATTGGGTTTAAAGACCCGGATATTGTGATTGACGGGGGACGAGCCCGGATTGGGTTTAAAGACCCGGATTGAGTTTAAAGACTCGGAAGTTTAAAGACTCGGATATATTGATATTTCCCCTGTAGGCCTGTTGAGTTTAAAGACTCGGGAGTTTAAAGACTCGGATATTATTGAGGCCTGGATTGAGTTTAAAGACTCGGGAGTTTAAAGACTTGGATAGGTCCAACAGGTTTGATCGGAAAAGATGGTTTGATATTCACGATTTATGATACGGCTTTATGATGTTTCTAGTGTTTCTGTTTCTTATGATATTTTATGATGATCTTTACGTGATTTATAATTGTTTTAGTAACTGAGTTATGCATGTGATTTCAAAACGGAGGGCTAAACCCGGTTTTCTTAGAAAATGGTTTTGGAAATTTTTCTGTTATTTATGGTCCACTCACACCTTCTGTTTTAATTGCCCTCCAGGTTGTGGAGCTAGCGCGGGGTTCCGACGTCGAGGCAGCGTCTGAGGCATAGAAGTTACGAGAGGGATCCCGGAGTATTTTGTTTTAATTTCCGTGTGTGTGTATAAATTTAATAGTTTTCTTTCTTTTGTATTGCGTACTATGCTCTATAAACTGTTGACTTCGGGATATGTTGTATAAGTTCTCCTGCGTCTGACGGGGTATTTTAGTGGTTGTTTTGGTATTGTGTCGGGGTGTCAGACGGGAGCAGGATTTACCTCGATTTTCGGGGTGAAACCGGGGTGGGTCCTGACATATGGTACCTCACAGGCACAACGATATGCTCATGTGCAATGTTTTCCAAGCCTTACTGCAAGGTCAGGCGATAACATGGTTCAACCATCTCCCCTAGAGATCAATCGCTTCCTTCGAAGATTTGGCCCTTACTTTCGTGAAGGAATACTCGTAGCTTCGCATCGTCGAAGTCAAGGATGACCACTTCTTCACCATCTGAAAGAGGTCTAAGGAAACCTTACGATAATACATCCGGAGGTATTGCAAAGAGAAGTCCTGCATCGTAGGTCGCAGCAATCTCGTCGCAGCTATAGTATTTAAGCAAGGCCTACCGTGGGAGAGCCAGTTCTACGGAGACATCGTCATGAGCAACGCCAGACGTCTCACCAAGATACTGTTCGTGGCAGAGCGACATGCATGCTGGGAGGATGAGAAAAACACCACACATGCCGCCAACCACGTCGAGGAAGATGGACATCTCACAAAGGCGTTTGCGCAGCCAAAGGATGACACCCACCGTAGGAACTCAGTTGAGAAAGCCAATAAGCGCAAAGGGAACCCGTCATCCAACACGTTTGCTGGTGCAAAACCAAACACACATTTTTTAGTACCTTTCCTCCAAATATACAATCAAATAAAGGAAAAGTCGTGGTTCGAAAAACCAGCTCCCGTTAATGGCGACCAGAAGATGGCCGACAAGACAACATGGTGTGTCTATCACAATTGCTATGGACACGACATAAACTCCTGCCAGACTTTTGAAAGATACCTCCGGGACCTTTTGAAGGAAGGACACTGTACCGAGTATATCAGGAAAAATGCAACGGAACCTCTCGGAGATAAAGACCCTCAGGAACCCGCACAAAAGATGATTCACGTGGACACCATCATTACCGAGTCCGAGTTGCAGGGAACAACCAGGAAACTGAAGCACTCTAAGCCTTCGCCTCTCAAAACACTCACTCCAAACCTTTGCCATGCGAAGCATACTAAGCCTTTGCCACGCAAAGCTCACCTAAGCCTTTGCCACGCAAAGCACCCGAGTCTTCGCCACGCGAAGCACTCCAAGCCTTCGCCACGTGAAGCACTCCAAGCCTTCGTCATGTAAAGCATACTAAGCTTTTGCCACATAAAGCTCACCAAAGTCTTTGCCACACAAAGCACCTGGACCTTCGCCACACGAAGCACTCCAAGTCTTCACCATGAAGAGTACGCCACGTCTTCGCCCTGCATCAAGGCAATCGCTATGTGGCGCATCAACATCCTTGTTCGTCAAAGCCATAATGCTTTCAGCTCGCAACCTATCAACACTTGCGCTTTGTGAATCACCAAAGACGTCCACTGGCGGAACACCAAAAGAATTCACCTCTGAAGGACTCAAAGCTTCTCTCCGAAGGGAAAAGTACAGCTTTCACCTCAAAGAGCTAAGTCACCACCTCAAGTAACTTGACAACTAAGTTCAATGGGATCGACCAACAATGTAAGACCCGGTCTTGGAAGCAAGAACGGTGAGCAAGACCCGTGAGCTTGAGAAGCAAGAACGGTGAGCAAGACCCGTGAGCTTGGAAAGGTAAGATCGGTGAACGATCCCACATCGCTCGGGGAGGGAAAGGTGAAGTGCCTTATATGTGTGGGCACGTATCTATCTAACACAAGGCCTTTTGGGAGCTCAGTGGCTTTGGGGGGGATTGGAACCCCAAAGTTAAGCGAGTTGAGGCTGGTGCAATTCCAGATGGGTGACCCCCTGGGAAGTTGCACCGTGAGCTCCCGAAAACAAAACCGTGAGGGCTGGGCCCAAAGCGGACAATATTGTGTTAGATGGGCCGGGTCGTGACAGAATGGTATCAGAGCCGGACCCCGACCGGAAGTGTGCCAGCGAGGACGCTGGGCCCCAAGGGGGGGTGGATTGTAAGACCCGGTCTTGGAAGCAAGAACGGTGAGCAAGACCTGTGAGCTTGAGAAGCAAGAACGGTGAGCAAGACCCGTGAGCTTGGAAAGGTAAGATCGGTGAACGATCCCACATCGCTCGGGGAGGGAAAGGTGAAGTGCCTTATATGTGTGGGCACGTATCTATCTAACACAAGGCCTTTTAGGAGCTCAGTGGCTTTGGGGGGGATTGGAACCCCAAAGTTAAGCGAGTTGAGGCTGGTGCAATTCCAGATGGGTGACCCCCTGGGAAGTTGCACCGTGAGCTCCCGAAAACAAAACCGTGAGGGCTAGGCCCAAAGCGGACAATATTGTGTTAGATGGGCCGGGTCGTGACAGAATTGACAGGACCGCCCCCGAAAGGGGCATCGATGACCGTGCCCGGTCCTGCTCCCGTCTGGCAAGATGACTGAAAATCCCAAATCACCCTCAGTTCTTGCCAAATCAGGGATAGCCACACGTACATACTCATGCCTCCGCCCCTCGTACAGCCTCGAACAACGCGCCATGACCTGGAGGGTCAATAAAAACCAAAAGGTGTGAGTGGACAAAAATAAATCAGTTTAGCAAAACAGTTACAACAAATGTTTTTACCCTCCGCGTAAAAACGAATGCATGCATACCAAAATCGTTTCGCAAATCGGTCAAGATTTTCCACATAAGGAAAACTGTGTATCAAAATTTCAACATAAAGAAAAAAAACTCGTATGAACCTCAAAATCATTTTTCCTTCCTCAACCATCGGGTCTTAGCCCGTAACCATAAATACCGGGCCGCAGCCCGAAACCACGAACCAAAACCAAATGCACAACATGATCCAAAACCAACAACCATATACCGGGCCACTGCCCAACTCAACTGAAACGTCAGAAATCATCAATAAATCACAAGTCAATCATTTTGCTGGATATCAAGTGCGCCCGAGTCTTTAAACTCAAAACCATGCGCATAAACAGGCCTTCCCGGGATATCAACGAGTCTTTAAACTCAGAACATAATCAATAGGCCTCGGGGGTATTACAGTAACCGAGTCTTTAAACTCACGAGTCTTTAAACTCATTAAGGGCCCTCCCCCGTCATCAATTAACCGAGTCTTTAAACTCAAAACGTGCTCCAGCAATAGCACCGGGTTTTTAAACCCAAAACAGTTTTCAAACACAACAACGGGTCTTCAAACCCAAAGCAGTTTTCAGCGGGTCTTTAAACCCAAAACATTTTTCGATCACAACAACGCGGGGTCCATCCCGAAATCACATTTTTCACAACAGGACCCATGGTCCGAATTTCCACATTCCATTTCCCAAACCTTACTTCACAAAACATGTTCAAATCATCATTAAACACGGGGCATGCACAATCATAGCAAATCACTTTATTAAATCCTTTTTCATCCCCGAATTCGAATTCGCAACAATGATTCCGTAAGCCGGCATCCGGAAGCATCATCCTGAACCCAAACCAAGAATCCGTTTTATTAATTCCGACAACCGAAATCTCGTAAATCAAAGTTACTTTTGTGCCCCGAGCATCAAGCCCGAAATCACCTTTTTCAAAATCCGTTTTTATTCCTTGAAATCACTTCATTTCTCAAATCTCATTATCAAAACATCAAGACCACAATCATAATTACCAAAATCACAATCCAAGCAAAACATACTCAAAACCCACATTTAAAATCCTCAAAATCACAAGTCTCATTTTAATTCCCCAATTCAACATCAACAGTGATCAAATCACAATAACTCAAAATCTCGTAAAACGTGCAAATCCGGAACTTTCTCGAAAAACGTGTCAAAATCGTAAGTCACACTCGCAAATCATAAACAACCTTCTTAAATCATTTTACACCCACTTCATATAACTTCTTCCATTAAACCATCATTAAGCATACGAGTGACCATAGTCTCGAAATACGTGGAATTTCACATGTATAGTAAAAATGCGTATAAATACGGGAGTCGAATACGTATAAATACGGGAATCAAAATCAACCACAACTTATAATCATGATTATAAAATCATAGAAATAATTTATGCATGCATTAAATTTTGAAAGCAACGTCCACTCACACACCATCCTTAAGGCTCGGTTTTGCGCCGCACGTATGCCCGTAATTTCCGATATTTCCAGAAATTCCAAATCCTGTCCGAAAACACATTCTTGGGTCATTAAGGTCTCAAATAACATCATACTAATTCCCCATAATTTTCCGGAAATCAAACGTTAATTAAAAATGTAACCTAAACCTTCAGACCCTCGGAATAACATCGAGACAGTGTCCGAAAATTCCGAAACCAACGCTAAAAAGTTCGTTACATTGAGTAGGACAAAATTCGTTTTGAACTCACCTTGAGAAAACGTCCCACGCGCCGTCACGCGCCGCCGCAAGCGGCTGCGCGTGACGCCCACGCGCCAGCTACAGTAACTCCAACGGTCACCTTCCTCACCCGATTCCACTGTAAAACGGGTGTGCGACCCGCGTCTAGACCCGATTCAATCCCTGCAAATATCCACTTAAATCCTTCAATTAAACTCTCAGATAACATCGAAATGGACCTAATTTAAGTTCTGCTTTACTCATTCACGTCGACATGGCCTAAAACCAGCTCAATCGAATACGGGTCCTAATCGGGTTCGTAGTCCCCATTCATCACACAGTCACTGTTTCCTTCAATTGATCAGTTAGGAAGCACCGTAGACTCACCCTTACGATGATTGTGAACTCAATTTCACAAGAGCTTACCTCCATGACCACGACTCCAAGCTCGCTTTCCCGACGAACAACCGTCCACTGTTCATCACTGGAAGTGTAGCAATACACATCGTTTTCTTCAATTTCTTTACTCAGTAGCATCGCCGGATCAATAAGGACATGTTCCTAAGTTCAATTCCAATGTCTCAAGCCTCCAACCATTTGGACTCCACCACGACCTGTTCCCAGAAACTGAACTTCAATCTGTGGTCAAAACACGACCAATCCCACTCGATTTTTGAGTGGTTGCGTCCGGAACAAGCCCAGGAAGCTGTGCTCGATATCATTTTGGGTCCTCACTGCTCACAATTGATCACTCGAATTTCCCTCCATTTTCTGCAATTTCCCGATTCGGTTTTTCCTCTCTGACCCTCAATGCTCCCCCCACGGAAAAACTTCCCACACTCTCCTCTCTAGTCGTCCCAGGGACTGATCAACCCCTTCAGTTAAACAAAACCAATGTACCCGTGCGCTGATCAAGCCTCCCAAAGAATTAAACAATCCATGGTGCTCTGTTTTCCGTTTTTCAATTCAAGCTCACCGCCCAGTTGACAGTCCCCACACCACCACCATCAACGGCGTGCACACTCTTCTGTCCCTCTGTCCGCATTCCACCTAGAGAATTTACCAGCACTCACCTCTCCAATGGCCTTGGGAAATCGACCACGCGTGGGGGACAATCTCAGTTTCTTCCTCCCAGTTTTCGGACACACCAGCAGCCAGCTCAACCCACATTTGCACCCGTGCACTGATCAACCCACTCAAAACATTAACAATTGCCAACACTAAGTCCAAGCAGGTGTCCCATAAACAAAACCACCCGTGCTCTGCCGCCTGGAAAGAACCCCACAGTGCCAAACACGGCTGTCCCAAAACCCACAGCCAAATTACCATTTTGCCCTCTCATGACAATTTACCAAAATGCCCCTCACGCGTCCTAGACCCATAACTTGGTCAACTGAACTCTGATCGACGCGTGTCGCCCATCTACGAACTCAGGACATTGAGACCTTCCTAAAGGTCCTTGGTCCTCGGCCGTCGGACCCCCCGATCAAAAAGTCAACATTTTCCCTTATTTCGTCCAAATTACGAAAATGCCCTTGGACTTCCGAACGTCATAACTTCCACCACGAACGTCGAAATCGAACGTGCCACCTGTCTATGAACTCGTGACGTCCCAGACTACGTCACGGTCATCGGTCAAAGTCCATTTGACCGCCCGAATAAAAGTCAACGTTTTGCCCACAACCAGGGGCAAAACGGTCATTTTGCACCGTTCGTCCGAATTCGCCCGACTAAACACCGATTAACCCTCATTAACCATGATTAGTTACTAACCTAATCCCGAACTCCGGGACGGGTCGTTACAAACAATGAGGTGCATACTACTCAAACACATTCCCAAGGATCTGTCACTCATACCTAACAAACGGAATTGCAGGAATTGGAAAAGCTACTAAATATCGCTTCCCAACCCCACCAAGGGGAGCAACAGTCGGGTCATGTCATGACAAATCTTGGGCAAATGTCTTAGTGCGTGCAACTACAAATTCCAGCACACAACTTCAAGATTGATTCGAATGTACCAAGCTCAAATTTTACTTTCTTGAAGAGAGCTTTATGGTGCAAAAAAAAGGTACAAAAGTTAGCTTTCCAACGCCACCAACGACACTCAATTCGAAGCTAAAACGAAGTCAGAAGACCAAATTTACTACACAAAGGTCAAATCTACCGAAAATCACAAAACATTCAAAAATAAAAGAATGAAAGGCTTCTATTAATGAAAATTAAAGAAGTTGGCAATTCAAAAGTTGAATGCTCAAACATACTCAATGCTAAGATCAAATTACAAGCCAAGAATAATCATGAAGCTCATCATCAAGACCGGCACGACCTCAGAGTCTCTCCGTCAACCTATGAGCAAGCCTCGGAGGCCTTCGATCGTCCCATCATGGACTTCTAGTGACGTATCGTCCATGGCCTTCTTCAAGCAATGGGGGCAACCTCCTCAGCATCGCTTACTTAGCATAGTTGGCCTCACAAAAGCAACTTCACCACTGCTTGACTCTGCGACGGCTACAAAGTAGCTTGACTTTCAACTCCAAGGTGAAACGTTGGTTTGATGCCATGTTTCTTCACGCCACTTGGCTTCAGTGTCTAGATGATGGCATCTCCAAGCTCTCTTCCTTCAATTAGGCGATGATGTCCAACGTCTCGAGCTTTGCAGGGGGCATGATCAATCATTCGTGCTCCACCTTGTTACCACCCCATTTTGAGCTCAGTAAGGCCTTGAAGATCAAGTCTCTGGAAGGCCATCTGTTATCCAAAAAAACTCCTTGGAAAACTTCAGTTACTTCATGGCACCACATGCACTTTACCTCGCACCATGGGAGCCTTGCTTTAAGGATGGAGCACGCTTCGCCTTGTGACACGCCTCACTTCAAGTCATGGAGCTTCGCGCCTCCCCCGTTGAAGGTCTCGATGTTGGCTCCACCTGTACTTGAAGATGACGAGTCTGTCCATGCGTCGAGCTCTTCTACCTACCAAGCACCAGGAGCATAGTCTTTGGAAAGAAAGCCCCATTCCATCTAGTGCATCACCTCTTGCTCTAACCTTGCCTTGGCTTGAGTTGTGGCATGCCAAGCCATGGATGTAGAATACCTCGTATCGCACTCGCAGTATACCTCGTCTTGTAGTTGCACCATGCCTCGCCTTGCAGCTGTAGCGCACCCACCTTGCACTCTATTGCACCTTACTCCGCACTTTGCTACACCTCGCTCCTCACACTCTGCTGCACCTCGTCTTGCACTCTGCTGCATCTGGCACCTTGTACTCTACTACACCATGTGCCGCACTCTGCTGCACCACGCGTCGCACTCTGCTGCACATTGCCTTACATTCTACTACACCTCGCCTTCCACCATAGCATGACCCTCACTGTAGTGTAGCGCGCCTCACCCCGAAGTTGGAGTGTGCATCGCCTTGTGACCCGTCACACTTCAAGTCATGAAACTTCATGCCTCACCCGTTAAAGGCCTTGATACTGACTCTACCCGCACTTGAAGATGACAAGTCCACTAATGCGCCAAACTCTTTTATCCACAAAGCACCATAAGTGAGTAAACTAGAGGAGCGTCTTGATGTCAAGTCCGTCATCTCTTAAAATCTGAAACTCCAACAAATCCCGAACATACCAGCAGATGGTCTTACGATGGTCACACCATAAAAATGAATTCTTTGAGACCCCGTCAAAAGTATGTCTTCATGCGTCTTGAAATGATCTCTCGTAGAGTAGAGCGCACCACCGCTGAAATCATTGCAATCGGACATCCACTGCTCTCAAAACCTGCAAAATATTAAAGCTGAATAAAATAATATATATTCATTTATATATGTTAAAATATATAAACATATAATATATGTTAGTATATATATATATATATATATATATATTACATTCAAAAGAGTTTCACGCTTTTGTTTTTGACCAAAGACAAATGAAAAGTTGCGAACAGCAACTGAAAAAAAAAAACAAAAACAAAACAGCAGCAGTCTTCCCCGTAGGGCCCATCTGGCTCACCACTGCACAGTCCAGCCGACACAGCTTCTGTCGCATGGGCCCGCGCCTGTCTGCCGCTGCTTTTTCTTGCGACGATTGCAGCCTTCGCCTCCCAGAGACCTCGCCCACGGGACAAGCATGAAGCCCCACATGCCAACCGACATCAACCACGCATGTAGCCCCACTTCACAATTTCGCACCTTGGCAGGCCACTTCAAAATTTCACACATGCGTGCCTCCCAAAATTTCAAAACCACCTCACACCTGCAATCTGCACAGTCCAACAGAACGACCAAGTTATTTGACAAAGGAAAAAATAGTGGCCTCTACCTTGACAGATGGCGGGCCGGACTTCCTTCACCACAACAGCCAATAAGGTCAACCTCTTTCAGCAATAAAGCAACATTAGGGTTTGTTTTTTTAATAAAAATAAGAGTCACATACTCTCATTTAAATAAAGAAAATTAAACAAACCCTAGTGGCTAATTGGGCTCGCAAAGCCAACTCAAAGAAAGATTGCAAGCCCAGAGTATTCCTTTTGGGACAAGATCGGGGTCAATCTCCAGCTACATCAGGGAAAGAAGAGTCCTACTCCCACATAAAAATATTAAGACGTATTTTACTGGAACCACAAGGAAATTACATTTCTTAGGATTCCTCGGATTCCTAAGCGATGTAGGGGCATTTGTGGAACCATAAATTACCGGAATATTCTGGTGCTGCTACGTGGCCAACAATTCCCATAATGCCAATATTACTCTTGGTAAAATTAACATCGACATGTTACGATCTCCGCATTAATTCAATATATTTACCAGCTAAATATATTAATTAATCAGATCAATGCCGATAATAAATAACTTCTCAGCGAATTATTTATTCATTAATAAATAGTGATTATACTCAAAACAATCACTTATTTAATACTTTCTCCTTCAACAAATCAGACGCTCCGGTGACTCTCAAGGTTTTACTATAAATAGAAGACATCATCTCACTTCTAAAGGTAATAAAAAAAATTCTACAAACACTCTGTCAAATTATTCTCTCTCAGAAAACTTACTTAAGCATCGGAGCGTTTACGATTGAACCAAACAAACCCCCTCCCCCCCCCCCCCCCCCCCCGCCGGGATTCAACATTAACCCCGTATCAACAATATGTTCACCACTAGTACTATTATTCTCTCTCAGATTATTCAATATATTTACCAGCTAAATATATTAATTAATCTGACTATGGTGAACAATATGTTCACCACTAGTACTATGGTCAACAATATGTTCACCACTAGCACTATTGTTCACCACTAGTACTTTTGAGCATTAATTCAATATATTTACCAGCTAAATATATTAATTAATCAGATTAATGCCGATAATAAATAACTTCCCAGCGAATTATTTATTCATTAATAAATAGTGATTACACTCGAAACAATAACTTATTTAATACTTTTTCCTTCAACAAATTAGACGATCCGGTGACTTCAAGGTTTTACTATAAATAGAAGACATCATCTCACTTCTAAAGATAAAAATTCTACAAACACTCTGTCAGATTATTCTCTCTCAGAAAACTGACTTAAGTATCGAAGCGTTTACGATTGAACCAACCACCCCCCCCCCCCCCCCCCCCAACATTAACCCCGTTTGATTTTTGTTATTGTGTGTAGGGATCGAGAAGCAATTTCACAGAACCGGACGATTTCTGCATCAACAATATGTTCACCACTAGTACTATTGTTCTCTCTCAGATTATTCAATATATTTACCAGCTAAATATATTAATTAACTGACTATGGTCAACAATATGTTCACCACTAGTACTATTGTTCACCACTAGTACTTTTAAGCATTAATTCAATATATTTACCAGCTAAATATATTAATTAATCAGATCAATACCGATAATAAATAACTTCCCAGCGAATTATTTATTCATTAATAAATAGTGATTACACTCGAAACAATCACTTATTTAATACTTTTTCCTTCAAAAAATCAGACGATCCGGTGACTCGCAAGGTTTTACTATAAATAGAAGACATCATCTCACTTCTAAAGGTAATAAAAAAATTCTACAAACACTCTGTCATATTATTCTCTCTCAGAAAACTAACTTAAGTATTGGAACGTTTACGATTGAACCAAACCCTCCCCCCCCCCCCCCCTCTCCCGGGATTCAACATTAACCCCGTTTGATTTTTGTTATTGTGTGTAGGGATCGAGAAACAATTTCACAGAACCGGACGATTTCTACATCAACAATATGTTCACCACTAGTACTATTGGTCTAATAGTATTTTTACTAATTGTGTAGTCGGAGATCTCAAGTTTAACTATCATAAAAAATGAAATCGATACGTGTGTATATAATCATTTTCTCCAAATATCTTTGTAATACAAAAAGGAAATATAGCACGTATAGTATACCAAAAACCAGGCACGGACCTTGCATGTGGGCTGAGGTGGGCTGAAGCCCACCTGACTATTTCACAATTTAAATAATAGCCCATATGTAAAAAAAAAAAAAAAAAAAAACTATCTACCTTTAGTTTATTAGCCCACCCGAATTGTGACTAAAGAGTGAAGACAAAATATTAAAACCC